>WNGS01165339.1:5164936-5218520 GCA_020271785.1 Procambarus virginalis
AATGATTTTTATTCCCGTTACTTTTGTCAACTTTTAAAAATAATTATTTTATACTTTATACAAGTTAATATGCACATGTAAGTTTATTAGCATAAAGAACATTGGGGGTACAGTTCCAACACTCATTACATGACCAGGCTTTCCCTATACAACAGGATGGGAATGGGGGTTTTAATGAACTAATTATGTAAATACAATAAAAACTAACTTACTAAACCTATAAACTAAAGTCTAATGTATTTAATTTACTGTTGCTTTAATTTCATATATTTAAGTATTAGCAAAGGTCCTCTCGTGTTCTTTATTCGTTGCACAGTTCACAGTTCTCGGTAATGTTTGCACTAGGTTTGAAACTCGTATATCACTCATCCTGACGTTAATATATGATAATTACTCTCAAGGTAATCGTTTTATCACTCACTCATCGCTATCTTGTTTACACTTTGTTAATCATCGCCATCTTGTTTACACTTGAGCCATGACCGCCATGGTTGGTGTAGTGCATGCATTAGTGTTGGCAGTTATCATGGTTGGTTTTGGCGTCTCGTGTGCGGCTCTTATCAACAGATAAACATACATTAATCCATTCCATCTCAATGAGTTCTATTATTCTATGGGCTATTATTCCACATAATAGGCCACTATTATATAGATATGTGAATGAGTCGCTCTACCGTCCGTATATCTACGTGGATCTCCTCAGACTTTTTAATAGACATCGTAGCCAAGGAGAATTAAGAGCCTAATATAAAAATTTCATCGGCATTTTGGAACCATATACCTCCAATGGCAACTACCTAACTGGTCGTCTGCTTGACTGTTCTATATATTTTCGGGCCTGCTACCTCTCAGCTTTCATTTTAACGCAATTTTACTGATTAGATTAATTAATATTTCCTCAGTATGACATACTCGAGTATGTGTGGGCTGAGTTATTTAAAAGATCCACATAAACTTCTTTTCATACTCCAGTATCACTCTCTAGTTTACCACAGTATAAAATAATGCAGGATGTAAACTGCCAAAATACCCAAATTAACTTTCAGAGATAAACTTGGGGGTCACGTGCAAAAACATAGATATATAATATGCGTAATTTAGAGAGCAGTTCACGGGCTCACCATAGCCCGTGCTACATGGACATTTCGTTCTGAGTAGCTAAATCTAAAACAACACTAACAACTGTAACAGAGCCCCGCTCCTGTACCAGGTACGGGCTGTGCCTTTGCGGGCTCACCATAGCCCGTGCTACTTGGAACTTTTTGTCCCAGTAGCTGAATCTATAACACAACAAGAGAGCAGTTCTCTAATTAAGAATAAGCGGTGGAATGTCATGCCATGACAAGTCCTCGTTTTCCATGTTTGGGCACATGCATTAGTGTCAACAGTTACCTTCACCAACGAATATCATAGTGTCGACAGTTACCTTCACCAACGAATATCATTAGTGTCAACAGTTACCTTCACCAACGAATACCGTTAGTGTCAACAGTTACCCTCACGGAAGAATATGTTAATATCCACCATCTCGCACCGCCCACTGAAGGTTGCTGCCTTTGTTTAGTTTTCTTTATACAAAAGTAAAACTCCTTCTCGTATCCTACACAGAATCATTGTTGCCCTTGTGTTACCAACACCCATGGTGACCACACGTTACTGGGCTCTCAGCACCTGTGTACCAACACATACGGTACCTGTTTTCCGCCCCCTGTGTACCACCACACACTGGGTACCTGGCTCTCTGGTCACGTACCACCATACAAACTAGCATAACAATCAAATAGTTCAAAAACTTTCGTAACTTACATTTGTTTTCGTCTCACAAGTTTTACAGTAAAGATGTATCGCAGCAATGAGCGGAGTGTATACCAGTGTAAGAATGAAAGATGTAGTACCTTATTCTGTCACAAAGTGATAAGCTTACTCCTGCTGGAGGATCGGACCGCAGGAGGCTACTGGCCGCTGGAGCGGAGAGTTAGTCGGGTGGAACCACCGTTGATCGCTAGCAAGAAGCGGGTACTGATTGCGTTCACGTGAAGCTGTCTAACTTCACTGCACTACACCGAGGCTGACGACAGACACGCTAACTTCTGGTAGCCTTTTACTCCTGCTGGGGATCTCCAGGGTTGTGATGCGAACGCTAGTGAGGGTGTAGAAGCCGCGGCCGCCTACCTGCAGCTAACAGGGCACGTCTTGCCTCTACATGCTCCTGCTACCTACGACGGCTGGCGCATTAAGGCAACTGCCGGCTATCACAAGAGCCTCACATGGTTCGCCACTTGCGTGTTTAATCGTGACAAAAATAATCATACGTTACTTAACACACTGACACGAGTTTGCTGAAAGTACGACGCAAGAACCTAACTAAATATTATCCTATTAGATGTGGAACGAGCAACCCGTCATCTAAGTCCATTACATCCAACGGTCGACCCCACAGACGCATTCATAAACTTGTATACGCTGTTCATTCAAAACCGGAATTTTCTCAAATATAAATTAATATTATAATATATTAGCATATTGTGCATATATAGGCATAGGTTAGGTTAGGTTAGATGTTTAGGTTCTGTTGGCGATTATTTGTATTTGTAGTACGTGGGTGAAGCATTTATAGCGTTGTGGTTCGAACAAAATTCGTCAGTTCCGAAAATCCAAGAAAATGAAAAAAATTGTTCCGAAAGTGTTCGAACGATATCAGTTGTGAGTCCAGCCCGTCCTCAAACAAAGATCCAAAAGTGATTCCATGCACCCGCCAAACCCCTGTTTATGAATGAAAAGCGGTTTACACACGACTCACAACTGCTGGCGTTCGAACATATCCGGAACAAGTGCTTCACTGACGAATTTGTTCGAATCACAACGCTGTAAATGCTTCACCCACGTACTACAAATACAAATAATCGCCAACAGAACCTAAACACCTAACCTAACCTAACCTATGCCTATATATACACAATATGCTAATATAGTATAATATTAATTATATTCTAGAAAATTCCTGTTTTGAATGAACAGCATGTAAAACTTTAAGAATGCGTCTGTGGGGTCGACCGCTGGATGTAATGGACTTGAGTCGAGGACGGGTTGTGTGAGTCGCATGTAAACCGTTTTCATTCATAAACAGGGAGTTTGGCGGGTGCATGGAATATCACACCGAACTTGTCCCCAGAGGCCCACGTCAAAAGGATATCATCAGCGGCATATGCTAGACTGGCCAGCATCAGAACTACCTTTAAAAACTTGAATCATTCAGAACTTTGTATACCACTTATGTCAGACTAATCCTGGCGTATGCAGCTCCAGCCTGGAGTCCATACTTAGTTAAACACAAGACAAAGTTAGAGAAGATTCAGAGGTATGCCAACAGACTTGTCATAGAACTGAGAAGTATGAGCTACGAGGAAAGGCTACGTGATAACCACCAACAAAATTCCCAGAAAAATTGACAGGGTGGACGAGGACAAACTATTTAGCACTTGTGGAACACGAACAAGGGGATACAGGTGGAAACTTAGTACTCAAATGAGCCACAGAGGCATTAGAAAAACTGTTTCAGTGTCAGAGTAGTTAACAGATGGAATGCATTAGGCAGTGATGTGGTGGAGGCTGACTCCATACACAGTTTCAAGTGTAGATATGATGGAGCCCAATAGGCTCAGGAATCTGTACACCAGTTGATTGACAGTTGAGAGGTCGGACCAAAGAGCGAAAACTCAACCCCGGCAAGCACAACTTGGTGAGTACACACACACAAACACACACACACACACACACACACACACACACACACACACACACACACACACACACACACACACACACACACACTAATATTTATGATGATATTTACCCTAAATAAGTGGGATATAAGGGAAGTCAAGATGGCAGCACCCTTGGGAATGAGTGATCACAGTGTATTGAACTTTGAGTACCTGGTAGAGCTAGGAATTATCCCCCCCTGAAAAAGAACTAGGAAACAAATGGCTGGCATACCGAAAGGGAAATTATGAGGAGATGAGAGCTTCCTAAGGGAAATAAGCAAAAGAAGAATCCATGGTATAATAGGGGATATATGGAAGCAAAGAAACTGAACAAAAGGGCGTGGAGGAACTTCCGGAATAACAGAACACCAGAAAGCAAAGAGAGATACCAGAGAGCCAGGAATGAGTATGTCAGGGTGAGAAGAGAAGCAAAGAAAAGTTATGAAAATGATATAGCAAACAAAGCCAAGACTGAACCAAAGCTACTCCACAGTCACATCAGAAGGAAAACAACAGTGAAAGAACAGGTAGTGAAACTTAGAACAGGCGAGAACAGGTATACAGAGAATGACAAAGAGGTGTGTGATGAACTCAACAAGAGGTTCCAGGAGGTCTTCACAACAGAACAAGGTGAGGTCACTGTGCTAGGAGAAAGGGAAGTAAACCAGGCGGCCTTGGAAGAGTTCGAAATTTCAAGAGAGGAGGTCAAGAGACACCTGCTGGATCTGGATGTTAGAAAGGCTGTTGGTCCAGACGGGATCTCGCTATGGGTACTGAAAGAGTGTGCAGAGGCACTTTGCTTGCCACTCTCCATAGTGTATAGTAGGTCACTGGAGACGGGAGACCTACCAGAAATATGGAAGACGGCGAATGTGGTCCCAATATACAAAAAGGGCGACAGGCAAGAGGCACTGAACTACAGGCCAGTGTCCTTGACTTGTATACCATGCAAGGTGATGGAGAAGATCGTGAGAAAAAACCTGGTAGCACATCTGGAGAGAAGGGACTTCGTGACAAATCGCCAACATGGGTTCAGGGAGGGTAAATCTTGCCTGACTGGCTTAATAGAATTCTACGACCAGGTGACAAAGATTAAGCAAGAAAGAGAGGGCTGGGCAGACTGCATTTTCTTGGATTGTCGGAAAGCCTTTGACACAGTACCGCATAAGAGGCTGATACATAAGCTGGAGAGACAGGCAGGTGTAGCTAGTAAGGTGCTCCAGTGGATAAGGGAGTACCTAAGCAATAGGAAGCAGAGAGTTACGGTGAGGGGTGAGACCTCGATTGGCGTGAAGTCACCAGTGGAGTCCCACAGGGCTCTGTACTCGGTCCTATCTTGTTTCTGATATATGTAAATGATCTCCTGGAGGGTATAGATTCATTTCTCTCAATGTTTGCGGACGATGCCAAAATTATGAGAAGGATTAAGACAGAAGAGGACTGTTTGAGGCTTCAAGAAGACCTAGACAAACTGAAGGAATGGTCGAACAAATGGTTGTTAGAGTTTAACCCAACCAAATGTAATGCAATGAAGATAGGTGTAGGGAGCAGGAGGCCAGATACAAGGTATTATCTGGGAGAGGAAATTCTTCAGGAGTCAGAGAAAGAAAAGACTTGGGAGTTGATATCACGCCAGACCTGTCTCCTGCAGCCCATATCAAGAGGATAACATCAGCGGCGTATGCCAGGCTGGCCAACATACGAACAGCATTCAGAAACTTGTGTAAAGAATCATTCAGAACTTTGTATACCACATATGTAAGGCAAATCCTGGAGTATGCAGCCCCAGCATGGAGTCCATATCTAGTCAAGGATAAGACTAAACTGGAAAAGGTTCAAAGGTTTGCCACCAGACTAGTACCCGAGCTGAGAGGTATGAGCTACGAGGAGAGACTACGGGAATTAAACCTCACTTCGCTAGAAGACAGAAGAGTTAGGGGGATATGATCACCACATTCAAGATTCTGAAGGCAATTGATAGGGTAGAAAAAGACAGGCTATTTAACACAAGGGGCACACGCACTAGGGGACACAGGTGGAAACTGAGTGCCCAAATGAGCCACAGAGATATTAGAAAGAACTTTTTTAGTGTCAGAGTGGTTGACAAATGGAATGCATTAGGAAGTGATGTGGTGGAGGCTGACTCCATACACAGTTTCAAGTGTAGATATGATAGAGCCCAATAGGCTCAGGAACCTGTACACCTGTTGATTGACGGTTGAGAGGCGGGACCAAAGAGCCAGAGCTCAACCCCCGCAAGCACAACTAGGTGAGTACAACTAGGTGAGTACACACACACACACAGGGCCTTGTTGCTCAGTGGACAGCACTCGGTAGTCGTAGTCTTAAGGGGCCAGGTTCGATTCCAGGCCGAGTCAGAAACAAATGGTCAGTTTCTTTCACTTGATGCATCTTTTCACTTAGCAGTAAATAGGTACCTGGGAGTTAGACAGCTGCCACGGGCTGCGTGCTGGGGATGGTGTGATAGAGAAATATATGCACTAGATATGATAAGAAAAAAAATAGGTTGGGAATCAGTACATTAGAGTCTTACACAACCAACGGTTAGAAAGGCGGGGTCCAAGAGTTAAGAGCTCAATCCTGCGGACACAAACAGTATATACACGAACATTCTACTTATGTTAGACCAGTTCTAGGATAGGCAACCCAGGTGTGGAAACTCCACTTAAAGTGAACATGCCAATACTAGAGAAAGTCCAGATGTTTGCAACAGGACTGGTCCCTGGACTTAAGAGGACTGAGCTACGAGGTAAGAGTGCAAGTGACCTTAAGAACATAGGGACACAGGTAATACTGTCATAATATACAAGGTTCTTTAGTCTTTGACAAAGAATGCAACACCATACACAGGAATCGTGTAAAGTCTTGTCCTCTCGTCTTCAGGACGAGAGGACACGATTTTAAACCAGCAACTGAGATGTGTCCTGAGTGGGGAAAAACACTTATTCCGTATTGAGTTGTGAATTGGTATTATGAGCTAAAATTTTAAATAATTAAGGGGTAATTCTAAACATATTTTTAAAAGTATTGTAATATACAGAGAGGATCACCAGCCATTTGCAATATACGACCGATTGCTGAAAGGCGAGATTCAGGAGCTGAAGCTCGCCCTTCAGGCACATGTAGGTGAGAGACCACTCATAATATAACCCCGGCAAAGCCACGCGATCACTGATACCGCTGACGTCTCGCAGGTAACTCATAAGACCTACCGGGTTACTTATCAGGACTGGCTCTAATCACCGGGTGTAGCACGCTCCTCCCTCGACTCCACCACAGCCTTGGCATTCGGCTGGTAAAAGGTCAAGTCCCTCACTTGTGATGACCAAAACCCTTGGCTGGTGTAGCTGCTCTGATGGCCTGGCTTCCTGGCCCGCTGTACCACATCCAGGTTACAGTCCACTCCACCGCTGTAAACGATGTCTTGACATCTCACTGATACTAACGAAGAAATGAGGTTTATTTTGGCCCTTTAAACAGAACAGCTAAACCATGTATACAAAGTACAAATTTATAGAGGATACTAAACAGATTATGTGAACTACTAATTACTAAGAATGAAGTGAGCCCATGTTAAGGATGGAAGTACTGGACAGTGAATGCTTACTTCACAGGCTTGGTTTGAGCTCTGTCCTTCGTTGAAGGCTTAGATGAACAAATGAGAGAGGAGTATAAAGTTTTTAAATATTTATGAGAAAGACTTGCCAGAGGCAAAGCGCAGTGAGACAGCTGGAAGACTGGGAGCAGAGTCCATCCCCCCCCCACCCTGCCACCCCTGACCCCCCCCCCACCAACAGTGAATGAAACAGTACTGTGTTCATTCTCTACTAGAAAATATTTATATTCTGGGAATTCTAGAGAGAGAGCGAACCTACCAAAGCAGAAATATTTTATGCCAATACTGAGACAAAACACATTCATTTCCTACAAAATATTGTACAAAATTATGAGAACGATAAACAATGGACATGGTGTGTGTGGTGTGTGTGTGGTGTGTGTGTGTGTGTGTGTGTGTGGTGTGTGTGTGTGTGTGTGTGTGTGTGTGTGTGTGTGTGCGTGCGCCCATCTGGCAGTTTTGTGGCGAAAATTCTCCGGCCCATCCGCCTATTTGGTAGTACTTCTAGGAAGGATGACGGCCATAGTATATATACCGACGTACAACGCAATTAGAAAGTAAATTGGTACTACTGAATTTGGACAAACGGAAAAACGATTTTCTACTTATGTTACAAAGACAAACTAGAATAACCTAACCTTCCTAGGCCTAATACATGCTATCTGAGGCCTAATACAGTACATATGTGTGCTATACTAGCCTAGGAATATTTAAGTTTGTTTTTATCTTAATTTTTTTTCGGATAGTATATAGTGAATAGTACCAAATTCTACTATCTAATTCTTTAGTACGTCAATGTTTGCACTATGGTGCACATAGTTACAAAAAGTACTATCTAAACAGGAGGGTGGGTTGATTTCTCCGCATCCTAATGTTTCCGCTGCTGAAACCCTGGAAACACAAACCGAAACTGTCTCTATTTTCCGCTTGTTACAACTTGTAATAAAGTTGTTACATCTTGGCTTAACGTGTTTATGACGTATTAGAACGTTGTTACAACTTGCTATATTGGTTGTTATAACTGGTTAGGAAGTGTTAAAACTTGTTCGAACGTTGTACCAACGTCGTAGTTTCGGTGTGTGTTTGGCGGGTTAATGCAGGAGTTGACGACATTACAGATGCTATGCAACAGGTGTGCGAAGACACGCCAAATCATATACAAAAGAGCGACGCAAAAAAACAACAAGAGCTTAGATATTGTTGAATAAGATAAGAAGGACAAATGTTATATTTAAAATGTAAATCAAGCAATATTTTAATTTCAAGAGTCCCAACCAAGCAGTGTGACTTAAGTGTATGGATGAACAAGGATTTTTGTGTTTAATAGTATAAAATTTCGTTGTTGTCAAGTCGCTGAACACACCGATGGTTACCCCGGAAACTACGTTGACGTGTGAAATGTCTTGGCAGGTTCTAAAATCCGGGTACAAATTCATATTGAGCGCAACAGCAAACAACCCCTTGTAAACTCATCGGTATATAACGAAAGTGAAGACATAAAGTCCTCTGTGAAAATCTGTAAATCTGTAAATGACTTAAATAGTTCATATAATGTGCTTATATAAATGTACACATCATATTGAACACGTCATCAGATTTTGAAGTTCTTGCTCCAGAGTAAATTTTACGCAAGCAAGTATGCCATGCTAGGCTGCACTCTTTTCAATTGTGAGAGGAACGGTAAAGTTAGCAGTTGAGCAACGCTATTAGTGAACCCATGCATCAAGCCTAAGCTGAAATCATTAGATATTAAAATTTCGGCTTCACATCCGTAAAAATAAAAGATAATGGACAAAACGAAACAAAAAAGGCATAATTTTTCGACCCATCTGCTCACTCATAACTTATAAAAAAAAATAATGTGTGATTAAATTCCAGAAATAGGAAGTCAGTATGAAGTCATTGTAGTTTACCATCATCAAAATGAGGGTACTCACTATCTACAAACTCTAAACAAAGTTTGTACAATGACTAGTTAGCTTATACAATGACTAGTTAGCTTGTACAACGACTAGTTAATTTGTACAATGACTAGTTAGCGTGTACAATGACTGGTTAGCTAGTACAATGACTAGTTAGCTTGTACAATGACTAGTTAACTTGTACAATGACTAGTTAGCTTGTACAATGACTAGTTAATTTGCACAAAGACTAGTTAACTTGTACAATGGCTAGTTAGCTTGTACAATAACTAGTTACTTTGTACAATGACTAGTTACCTTGTACAATAACAAGTTAGCTTGTACAATGACTAGTTAATTTGTACAATGACTAGTTAGCTTGTACAATGACTAGTTAGCTTATACAATAACTCGTTAATTTGTACAATGCCTACTTAATTTGTACAATAACTAGTTAACTTGTACAATGACTAGTTAATTTGTACAATGACTTGTTAATTTGTACAATGACTAGTTAGCTTGTACAATGAGTAGTTAACTTGTACAATAACTAGTTAGCTTGTACAATGACTACTTAACTTGTACAATGAATGGTTAGCTTGTACTATGACTAGTTAGCTTGTACAATGACTAGTTAACTTGTACAATAACAAGTTAGCTTGTACAATGACTAGTTAATTTGTACAATGACTAGTTAGCTTATACAATAACTCGTTAATTTGTACAATGACTACTTAACTTGTACAATGAATGGTTAGCTTGTACTATGACTAGTTAGCTTGTACAATAACTAGTTAGCTTGTACAATGACTAGTTAACTTGTACTATGACTAGTTAGCTTGTACAATGACTAGTTAACTTGTACAATGACTTGTTAGCTTGTACAATGAATAGTTAACTTGTATAATGACTAGTTAGCTTGTACAATGACTAGTTAGCTTGTACAATGACTAGTTAGCTTGTACAATGACTAGTTAGCTTGTACAATGACTAGTTAGCTGGTACAATGACTAGTTAGCTTGTACAATGACTAGTTAGCTTGTACAATGACTAGTTAGCTGGTACAATGACTAGTTAGCTTGTACAATGACTGGTTGGAGAAGCTGTGCGGCTTCAAGTGATTGCCAAGCCTTCTTAGGATGCAAATATTCTATATTAAATTTCAGTTGCAATTGAAGATTTCGGAAATAATGTAATGATTTGTGAAGAGTTCAATTCAAGCGATGTTTGTCAACTCTTTTTAAGTGACGACACCAAAACAAAGAAAAAAGTTTAAACAGTTCTTGTTTAAGTTAGTTTAGTTCATTTATTATGCACCCCATACCCATCTTGTGGGCGGTAGTGGAAAGGGTTACAGAGGCACATAATGGGCTCAGGGACTGAACCCCACAATTCATTTAGCTAAGCAAGTTACAATCTTGATGAGCTAGTTACAAAATTCAATATAAGTCGTCACATCAACAATGGGTTCGAGATCGACCTCAAATACAGGTTCTAAATTAAGCAACTGACATATGTGGAGAGCTAGTGTCACAATTTATATGTTTGTCCTGCACACCGCCCCCCATCCAGTGGACAGCGGTGGATAGGTTACAATCACTCAGTTACTACCTACAGTTAGCAAACTGGGGATATTTGGCTAAAATTTCTGGTAGCAGATCATTTTGAATGAAATATTTACAAATCGCTGGAACATTGGTTATAGAATTGTCTCGTTTAAAAAAATTAAATTGTCTCTAAAAGGAGAATAATAAATAATTTAATATACATATTTAACATTGCCAAAATGAGGGAAAGGAACTACCAGGAGGAAGCGCCAAGCCATTACGACTATATAGCACTGGGAAGGGGTCATGATAAGGATTTGGGATGAGACGGGAGGAAGGAATGGCGCCCAACCACTTGGACGGTCGGGGATTGAACGCCGACCTGCATGAAGTGAGAAAGTTGCTCTGCCGTCCAGCCCATTCTCAACTAAAATGATAATCTTAACTCACAAAATACCTTAATATTGTATATTCAAATACTGTATAAGCAAATATTGCTTAATCAAATCCGCGTGTTTTACGGCAGTCATAAGCAATCCAGAATCAAAGTCTAAATTAAATAAAGCTGTATTTTGCTCTATTGATGAATTGTATTTCTTTGTTGAGACAACATTCGTGGTGTATATATGGATGAAAGGGTCTGAATTAGGGGTTACAAATAGGGTTATACAATTATAAACTCAAGTTTGAACTTTACTGTTTGCTGCATATATAAAATCTTCAGATTAAGAAGAGAAGCAAGTAATACAGGTTTGAAAATAGGTATAGAGAGGGAGGGGAACCAGTTACCAAGTAGCATCCTAGGAGCAGACCTACTGGAAGTTTCAACCATCCGGTTGGTCATATACGCACAGGAGTGCTTGGGTGTAAAGATCAGTTGCCTGCATTGGTCATAGGTTCTTTGTGGTGGCCTTTACTGTTATGATCTTCAGTGTTCTTCTACGACACCTAAGTGCTCTAAGTGCTGAAGGTTTACCTTAACACAAGAGGAGATTGTCTGTCGCCAGTTCACCCCAACGGAACACCAAAGACAAATATGGAATGTGTGTGTCTCAAGTGACAAAGCACGACCAACCGCGCCCATTAGTCAGGCCGGAGCAGTTTACATATGATAAGTGGAAGTCGGGGTGTCTGTCACAGACGAGGAGTGGTGGCACTGGATCACGTAATTGTGCATCCCCCACCACCAGCCACACCCCCTCCTCCAGTCCAACCCCTCCACCAGCCCCACCCCTCCACCGGCCCAACCCCTCCACGAGCCCAACCCCCTCCACCAGCCCCACCCCCCTCCTCCAGTCCACCCCTCCACCAGCCCCACCCCCTCCACCAGCCCAACCCCTCCACCAGTCCAACCCCTCCCCTGAACCAGTCTTCAGCAGGCTGTCAACATGGCGCCTGTGTTTGGTCGAGGATATAACAACACATGAGTTAACTTACCGGCAACATTGACTATAAGACCTTCCTGGTACTCACACAGACCACCCTACCGTTTGTTGCTCACATGTAATGAAATAATCGATGATGGCATAAGAGTTTGTCTCCTGCGGACGCCTTCCCATACTGGTCTCCGGGTGTGTACTACAAGTGATGAGCTGAAGGCAGACATCCCGTTAATTCGGGGATTATAAACCAGGGTTCCGCGAGCCCGTGTGCAGGGTTCCGCGAGCCCGTGTGCAGGGTTCCGCGAGCCCGTGTGCAGGGTTCCGCGAGCCCGTGTGCAGGGTTCCGCGAGCCCGTGTGCAGGGTTCCGCGAGCCCGTGTCCAGTGTTCCGCGAGCCCGTGTCAAGTGTTCCGCGAGCCCGTGTCCAGTGTTCCCCGTGCCCGTGTCAAGTGTTCCGCGAGCCCGTGTCCAGTGTTCCGCGAGCCCGTGTACAGTGTTCCGCGAGCCCGTGTCAAGTGTTCCGCGAGCCCGTGTCCAGTGTTCCGCGAGCCCGTGTCAAGTGTTCCGCGAGCCCGTGTGCAGGGTTCCGCGAGCCCGTGTCCAGTGTTCCGCGAGCCCGTGTCAAGTGTTCCGCGAGCCCGTGTCCAGTGTTCCCCGTGCCCGTGTCAAGTGTTCCGCGAGCCCGTGTCCAGTGTTCCGCGAGCCCGTGTACAGTGTTCCGCGAGCCCGTGTCAAGTGTTCCGCGAGCCCGTGTCCAGTGTTCCGCGAGCCCGTGTCAAGTGTTCCGCGAGCCCGTGTCCAGTATTCCGCGAGCCCGTGTCAAGTGTTCCGCGAGCCCGTGTCAAGTGTTCCGCGAGCCCGTGTCAAGTGTTCCGCGAGCCCGTGTCAAGTGTTCCGCGAGCCCGTGTCAAGTGTTCCGCGAGCCCGTGTCCAGTGTTCCGCGAGCCCGTGTCAAGTGTTCCGCGAGCCCGTGTCAAGTGTTCCGCGAGCCCGTGTCAAGTGTTCCGCGAGCCCGTGTCAAGTGTTCCGCGAGCCCGTGTCAAGTGTTCCGCGAGCCCGTGTCAAGTGTTCCGCGAGCCCGTGTCAAGTGTTCCGCGAGCCCGTGTCAAGTGTTCCGCGAGCCCGTGTCCAGTGTTCCGCGAGCCCGTGTCCAGTGTTCCGCGAGCCCGTGTCAAGTGTTCCGCGAGCCCGTGTCCAGTGTTCCGCGAGCCCGTGTCAAGTGTTCCGCGAGCCCGTGTCAAGTGTTCCGCGAGCCCGTGTCCAGTGTTCCGCGAGCCCGTGTCCAGTGTTCCATGACAATCTACAAAAGCTTGCGAAAAAACTTCAACTTGCCACCTTTATTGTAATTGAGTAAAGAAATTAAAGTTTTAATGTGACCCATTAATACAACAAAGAAGCATTTTGGAGGTTCGAATCCTCATAATGGTTCCTACTGATTTCTACACTGATACATGACGTTAATGGTTTCTTGGTGTATTCTGATATCATCCATCGCGTCATAGGGAGGAACTCATGTCTGTGTTTCAACTATTGATTCTGGGGCGTCAACAGAGAAATACACATCAAAACCGGTTCAGGAGTGGTAAACCCTCCACTAACCTCACCTGGAAATCCCATCCCGCTAGAGTGCAGAAGGTGCTTTCTGAACGGTGCATTCTCCGACGTCTGTACACAAGACGGATCACGAAAGAAAAAATGGTGGCTATTGTTATAGGCATGTTTGCAGGGCTGGGGGGAGGTGCGGGGGGTAATTTTTACTTGTCCTTAGAGCGGGTTACCCCGGGAGGAAGGCGGACACGCTGCTTCTCCTCAACCCTGCCAGCGTTGGCTGTGGTACACGGCTGGGACCGTGTTTCAACACCATGCACCGCGGACATGGACTGTGCAATAGGTTACACGGATACTGTAGGGCCGAGGGGGGTGGGGGACGAGATCACATGCATCCAATACCTTTAAGACTTTTCTGATCTCAGGTATTGGAGGGGGGTTTCTGGTGGAAGGGGGAGAGGTCACATGTCTTGCTCTTTGGTGTGGGAAAAGGGGAGATATATGGGGCACAAGTGGGATCTACCGTTCGAGACCCATTCAGTCCAGGTGAATGGAAGGCACATCTGATTTTCAGAGGTCATACTAAGTAACAGTTACATAAACTCATGACTCGCCGTCCGTGGTCACTTCCACAGGACTTTCGACGTACATCAATTTGTTCCTAAAGCTACAGCTGTGTTACCATCGCCGGAGACTTTCGCTTGCTTGTCCCGGTATTTCATCAGCTATTTCCTCCCATTTTAATTTTAAATTTTATCTCCTGAATCTATGGTTATTAGTTTGTGTTCTATTCGTTAACCCAACGCAAAAATCGATGTTTTATTCATTTATCGTTTAGTGTTTTGAAGGTTTTTAATAATGCTTTCCGTTTTGCCTTACCTCAGGCCGGAGCAGTGTCTCTGTCTCATAGTGGTGTTTACTGCTGGATCCGTTCAGTTTTACGGACTGTAAATTTTATCTTTATATATGTGAGCTTCTGGTGTGAAGTTGCATACGTATGTATATATGTATACACACACATATATATATATATATATATATAATATATATATATATATATATATATATATATATATATATATATATATATATATATATATATATATGCAAACAAGCCTGAATGGTCCCCAGGACTAGATACAACTGAATGTGTATATATTCATACACCTAGATACAACTGAATATATATATAATATATATATATATATATATATATATATATATATATATATATATTGTCGTACCTAGTAGCCAGAACTCACTTTTTGGCCTACTATGCAATGCCCGATTTGCCTAATAAGCCAAGTTTTTCTGAATTAATATATTTTCTCACATTTTTTTTCATTTAAAATGATTAAGCTACCCATTTCATTATGTATTAGGTCAATTTTTTTCATTGGAGTTAAAATTAACGTAGATATATGACCGAACCTAACCAACCCTACCTAACCTAACCTAACCTATCTTTATAGGTTAGGTTAGGTTAGGTAGCCGAAAATGTTAGGTTAGGTTAGGTTAGGTAGGTTAGGTGGTCGAAAAACAATTAATTCATGAAAACTTGGCCTATTAGGCAAATCGGGCCTTGCATAGTAGGCTGACAAGTGCGTTCTGGCTACTAGGTACGACATATATATATATATATATATATATATATATATATATATATATATATATATATATATATATATATATATATATATATATATATATATATATATATATATATATATATATATATATATGTCGTACCTAGTAGCCAGAACGCACTTCTCAGCCTACTATGCAAGGCCCGATTTGCCTAATAAGCCAAGTTTTCATGAATTAATGTTTTTTCGACGACCTAACCTACCTAACCTAACCTAACCTATCGTTTTCGGCTACCTAACCAAACCTAACCTATAAGATAGGTTAGGTTAGGTTAGGTAGGGTTGGTTAGGTTCGGTCATATATATACGTTAATTTTAACTCCAATAAAATAAATTGACCTCATACATATTGAAATGGGTAGCTTTATCATTTCATAAGAAAAAATAGAGAAAATATATTAATTCAGGAAAACTTGGCTTATTAGGCAAATCGGGCCTTGCATAGTAGGCTGAGAAGTGCATTCTGGCTACTAGGTACGACATATATATATATATATATATATATATATATATATATATATTATATATATATATATATATATATATATGTGTGTGTGTGTGTGTGTGTGTGTGTGTGTGTGTGTGTGTGTGTGTGTGTGTGTGTGTGTGTGTGTGTGTGTGTGTGTGTGGTGTGTGTGTGTGTGTGTGTGTGTGTGTGTGTGTAGAAGTTCGCAAACAGGACACCTAGGGGAGAACCCATGGCGACCCCCATCTACTTGTCAAGGGATGATAGCGGACAGAGTGTATCGTGATCCGGCCTACACTCCTCTTGACATACCAGAAAACATCCTAAGGAAACTACTCCAAGCTTGTACTAAAGAGGCACCCTTCTTGAGCCCGATGGGCACATGTATAAGCTAAGTAGATGGGGTCGCCATGGGTTCTCCCCTAGGCGTCCTGTTTGCGAACTTCTACATGGGTACCATCGAGCAAAAGGTCTTAGTCGACATGAACTTGAAACCGGCCATATACTGTACGAATGTTGACGACATTTTTACACAGGTACCTGATGTCAGTCATCTGCAGGAGCTGAAGGAGGCATTCGAGCAGAATTCTGTGTTGCGTTTCACTTACAAGATGGAGAAGGATGGGAAGCTGCCCTTTCTAGATGTAACAGTCACGGAAAGGAGCGGAGGTTTCCACACTGCAGTCTACACTAAGGAAACAAACACAGGAATGTGCCTCAATGCTAACAGTGACTGCCCAGACAGGTACAAGAGAAGTGTTGTCAACGCTTACGTCGACCGTGCTCTCAGCCACAGCTCAAGATGGAAGCAAGTCGATGAAGAACTCTGTAGGGTAAGGCAGTTCCTAGTCAACAACGGCTTCTCCAATAGTTTCGTTAAAGACATCATAAAAAGGAAGGTGAACGCCATGCAACCTCTGAAGAGACAACTAACACAACACCTGTACCCCCTATTAGACTATTTTACAGGAACTTCTTTTCCACAGCTCATAAAACGGAGGAAAGGGTCCTGAAAGATAGTGTTAATAGGAACGTTATCCCTACAGACAAAAATCAGAAGATACAATTGACCATTTACTATAAAACCAAAAAAACGGCCAACCTACTCATGAAAAACTCTCCAGACACAAAGCAGAATGCCTTAAAAGAGACCAACGTCGTCTATGCCTTCAAATGCCCACTTGGGGACTGTAAGTCCCAAAGAACTCAGTATATAGGCAAGACAACAACATCTCTTTCCAGGCGATTAACAATGCATAAGCAACAGGGCTCCATTAAGGAACATATAATCTCTTCCCACAACCAAACCATCACCAGAGAAGTCTTAACAAACAACACAGAAATCATCAATAGATACAGCGATAGCAGGCGGCTTGACATCTGCGAGGCACTACACATAAAAAAGTCAACACCAGCAATCAACAGCCAATTAATGCACAACTATATTTTACCCACTTCAAGACTCCGAATCAATATAGAAGCATCAAGAGGAAGTATAGGCCAATAGGCCCTATGCAGTTACTTCCATTCTTCCCTTTCTCTTATCCAATTTATACTCATTGAACCGTGTTCTGTCTTGTGTTGGTCAAAAGTTTGTTCACCTCATCCAAACTGTTCCAACATATCACCTCACCCAAATGCGAGTATATAAGACAAGATGTTTAGCGTTAGAATTAGTAAAACTCTGTTTAGTGTTTTCAGGTTACAGTTGTGTGTGTGTAAACTAAAGTCCTTGAAAATGTAATACGTTATTACGAAACGTGTTCAAGCATTGCGTCAGACTAGAAATAAAAATTAATTTTGGAGAATTGATTTTTCAATTACCATGTGTTATGCTCGCGTTCCACCTCTCCTCTCCTTTCTCAGTCTCACAACCGTTTCCAGGCCTTAATTGGACCCGGACACCGCCACCACCACCTCACCTGCTCCTTTACGTTGTGACCCAGAAGGTCATCATCTCCTGGTTCTCTGTCTGGTGTTTACTTCCATCCTTCCCAATCTGCCCTGTCTCCTGTGTCTCTTTCCCGTCTCCCCCCAATCCTTCTTCCCAGCCCTCCCCTCTGTCTTTTGGTCCTCCATGCCACCTGTATGTCCAGGCTGTTGTTCATTCTCCCCCCAGAAACCTTCATGTTGATCGCTCCCATTCTCCTTCGCCTGTTGAGACTATGGAGGCTGTCGCCCAGTACGTTGCTGCCGGCACAACTGTCTCTTTAAGTCAGAAACGTAAGCCTGGCTTCTCTCCTTCCTCCCCAGAAGGTAAGAAGGCATTGTTGACCAGACCAATATTCAACATAATTTAGCCACGTTATTGTGACTCATCGCCTGCATAAGAAGGCATTGCTTTCTTCCCCACCTTCCGACTCCAACTCTATCCCTGCATCCCCTCCTATTTCGCTGGTCGAGCCCCCCCCCCCCTGTCCCAGCTATGGAGGTCCTCGATTCTCTCTCGGTTGCTGCTCTTGATGAGGTGCACTCCCCTGTTTCTGTCCCCCCTCTGCCTGATTCCCTTGACCGGCCCTCTCCAATGCATCCTCTGCTCTGGACTCTGTTCGTCCACCTCTGGTCCGTACTCCCACTCCCTTGACTCTATCATCCTTACTAGATTTACCAATGCCCCATAATTCCCAATTTCACTGATCCTGATCCTCCTCTTACTTAGTATACTATGTTCTTTTTTGCCTTTGTTTCTTCCTTGTTCTCAGTTTCTGTTCTCTCTATTTTTGACAATGTCTGTTCTTCAATAGAATATTCGTGGATTTTATGCAAACTTCCATGAATCAATTTCTGTTAACATCGTTTTCATCGCTTTGTGTCTGTCTCCAAGAGCCGATGCTTGGTGCTCGTCCTGGTCACTTCCGTGGTTATTCCTTTCTCTCACCCCTCACCCCTTTTGCTGGGGCCCATAACTCTACTGCTCTCTTGATTCATACTGCTATTCTCTTCGTCCCCCTACTTTTTCAGTCGCCTATCCAATGTTCTGCGCCCCATATCTTTGTGAGTAAATGGTATTCAATCTATTACATTTATCTCACCCCAAATGTCCCACTTTCCCTCCTGATCTTAAGCACCTGTTAGACTATCTTACCATAGCCTATTCTCCTGTTGAGTGATTTCAACTGTTGGCATACCCTCTGGGGTGATGCTCTGACAAACACCTGGGGCCGTCTTCTCGAATCATTTGTCCTCTTTTCTTCTTCCCTGTCTCTTCTGAATTCTGGTGAACCCACTCATGTGGACTCCTGCACTCGCACCCTCTCCTGTCTTTATCTTTCTCTCTGCTCGTCTTCTATTTGTCACTTTTTTCTCTTTTCATCCTCCCCTCTCCTTCCCTAGGTGGCAGTTTGCCATGGCTGACTGGAAGCTGTTCACCCTCCATGCTACTCTTTCTGACCTCTCCGCTCTGTCTCTCCCTCGAGCCCTACTCCTTTCTCATGACACTATATTCAATGCTGCCCTCCACTCTGTTCCTTGCTCAACCTCCACTCAACCTCCAGGGGCCTGCAGAAGTGCATTCCATGGTGGAATGCAGACTGTGCTCGGGCTGTCTGCTGTAAGGGTGCAGCCTGGAAGAAACACTGATGTCGGCAGACAGCTGATTCTTTTATTTTGTTTTGGAAGGCGAGTGCGGACAAAGGCGAAGGCGAAGGCGTAGGACCATCCGTACAGCTAAACATGAGAGTTGGAAACTTTATGTCTTCACCATTACATCCAATACTCCTCTGCCCTAGATCTGGAAGAAAATCTGCAAGATAGCAGGTAAGTTTGTTCCAGATGTCTCACTAGTCCTTCACAGTCGTGGTATTCTTGTGGTGGATCCAGTGACGGTCGCGACCGAACTGGTTCCTACTTTTCAAATGTTGGCTCCGGTTCTCATCTTCCTCCATCTTTCCTTATTCGTAAGTTCATTCATGAATTTCATCCCTTAGATTTTTGCATTCATCTCTGACTTCCCTATAAGGATCCATTCTCTCTCTCCCCGAACTTCAGTCTACCCTGGCCCTCTGCAGTTCTACGGCAGTGGGCTCAGATGACATTCACTATGAGATGCTTTACTATCTCCCTCTATGCGCGTCTCAGTATTTACTGAATCTGTATAACCATATCTATGAGTTGTTGTTAGTCCCTGAGGACTGGCTCGAGGCGGTGATTATTCCTATCGGAAACTGAGCTCTCTAGGGACATTCCCTAAGGACTTCCGCCCCCATAATTTTCCTCTCTAGTCGTTCCTTTAGAGTGAGGCTTGGTACCACTCTCTCTCTGCCTCTTTGGTGCAATACAAAGGTGTACCCCAGGTAGTGTTCTGAGCACTACTCGTTTCTTGGTTGCCTCTCAATGGACTTAGTTCCTCCCTCCCTTCCTTCTGGCATCTTCTCAGCTCTCTATGTCGACGATCTTACCCCTCTGGTGTCGAGGTGATGATTTGCCTTTCCTTCATCGGCGGCTTCAACTTGTGATTGATGATGTGTCGTCTTGGGGCCACCAATCATGACTTCAAGTTTCCTACAACTAAAACTTGTGCTATGACTTTTACTCGAAAGCAGGTCGTTCCTTGTCCCCCTCTGTCACTTTATGGGCATCCCTTTTTGTACAAAGATTCTGCTAAGGTTTTGGGGCTCATCTTTGACACGCATTTGTCTTGGTCACCCCATGTCTCTTACCTCCAAGTTGAATGGTCCAAGGCCCTTAACTTAAGGTCTTGTCCCATACTTCTTGGGGAGCTGAGAGGCAAACGCTCCTCTCTTTACACTCCTCCCTCGTACTGTCTAAACTCGATTATGGTTGTCCTGCTTACTCGTTTGCTTCTCGTTCTACTCTTCGCTGTCTTGACGCTCTGCACCATACTGGGTTACGCCTCAGCTCTGGTGCCTTTCGTTCGACTCCTACCCTAAGCTTGTATGTTGAAACTGGCGTCCTGCCTTTACAGGATCGCCGTCACCGCTACTGTCTTCGCTACCTTGCGAGGTCCTTACAACACCCTCACTCTTGCTTATGTTGTGCCTTAACCTTTACCCCTCATGTTGTTTCCGATTCCCCTTCACCACCTATCTCTTTCTGTACGGTTGTCTCGCTTACAGAATGTAATGCTACATCAATGCTATATAGGTAATATTATGTGGACCATGTTGGAGAATGTATACATTTAGTTTCCAGATGTATTATTCATATGTATACTGAGTAGATTCCCTTTTAGTGTTGTACCTTGCATTGTCCCATTGTCTGGACATTATATGAAATTATGGCAGTGAAATGTTTTCCACTTAGGCAATCTTTTGATACACATGTTGTAAATATCTAATATATTTATTATCTTGTGTGCATATGTATTACCAAAGGCGAATGTCGTTGAATCCTCCCTCACCCCCCCCCTCCCCTCTCCCCAGTGATGTACCGACTTTGCCAGTGTTACCATATCGTATCCATGTGATTTCTTTGTGTATTAATTTGGTAATTCAAGATAATTTCCTTAATGTATTCAATTATTATTATATATCATTAAGTAAGGTTATGATTTATAATCTTTAAGCTGATATATATTGAATTAGGAGTTCCTGGGTGTTTATGTTGTAAATGGGTTAGAGAGATTTGAAAGCTTAAGGTTAGTTGACTTATTGGAGTTGGTTACAGTGTCGCCTCTCTGCAAGAATCACTCAAGGCGTCACTGTTCTTTGAGCTCCTTAGGCGTGCGGACTTGTTAGCGTTTAGTCCGTGATTGGTGGCCTAAATTGGGTCGTGTGCCTGCTAGATTTATACACAATGTAACTGTATGTATTTATATGGATCATTTCTGCTGTTGTCTGTTATGTATACCAGGTGGTAGAGGTTTTTATGTCTTTGTGAGGTAAGATTTTGAGGACCTTAAGTAAGGGCATGGTGCTCTATGTGATTTTATTACCTCATTCCTCATGTGTTACCGGTAGTGACACCACCACCCTGTTTTGGTATTAGCAGCATATAGGCGCTAGTGTTCCACTGTGCCAGACAACTTCCTTGTGTCAGCTAGTGGTGATTGATGCAGTTTACAGACCTGTATTTGATGTATCATGTCCAGTTGTTGAGAAGCGGGATATGAAGTAATAGTGTGTGATATTAGTAGGTTTTATTTATTAATGTTGTGGAATGTTATTAATGCCAGTAAACTGGAATAATTGTTGCTAGCCTTTCACTTCCCTAGAACAGTAATCTATATTTGGCCAGGCTATGTGTTCCAGTGATGCTGAAGGTTACTCCCTCTTAACAGTTAATTGGGGAGACCGTGACTCATAAGTGCATACTCCATATTTTATAAATGGGAAACCATAACAGCTGCCTTACTCCTTATTGTCCAAACTGCATTGTCCCTCTTATGATATGATCGTGCATATTCTTGTTGAACGTCTGGACTTCCAGGACGTGCGTGCGTCTTGCTTTGTGACTGTCGCTCGTGGTCACTTGTCCCTTGATCGAATTCTTGGTGAATCAGATGCCTTTGATGTCATTTACCTTTTGCACTTTTGTTCTTGTATTGGCATCCTTAGTGATATTTAGCTCCCTATGAATATCCCGCACATTTGATGGTGCTACATAGCCTTCCTGGCTGGGTGCCTTCTTTTGATAATTACTTACTTACCTGGGTCATGGAAAGGAACTTACAACAAGTGCTGCCTTCTTTACTACAATTCCTTGGAGTGTCTTGACAGGAAATGAAGGTGAAGCGTGGTATTGTGAATTTCTGCTCAACACAACTACCTATTTCAGTAAACATGAACATTTTAGAAAAAAAAAGACTACTGATTTACAATTTGGCATAGTATGTGCTCAAGTTTCTATCAGAACACACTTTTTCAGGTGCAATTTTTAAATCTGTGGAAGAGGCATCTGCAGCATCCTGGTTAAGCAGCCTGTTCTCTTGCAAAGAACGTCACATTTCAATCGCATGCATTACATAAGGCCAAAAATTGTGCTAGAAAATGGAGGTGGCTAGCGAAAGGGACGTGCTGTCCCTTTATCTGTTTTGGGTCCTTTGGTAAGTTAGGAGAGGACACTTAATTTGACCGTTTTCTTGACGTGGGGAAATCTTAGGAGGACAGTGGGTTTAGAGCTTATGCCTCATAATTGCCTTATCTTGTCTCTTATCTTTTAGTTCATATTGGTTTGAATTCTTCCCATGACTCTTTCTGAATTTCTCAAGATACATTTAATTTTGATTTGTATAATTCTTCCACGCTGAAGAGCTCATCAGTCTGATCTTCACGCACAAACATGGTTTCAAAACGGATTATATTTCACTTTCAAATCCAAATTAACCATGATCCGAAAGATCAATGTCTTGATGCTGTGGAGTCAGCTTTTTTAAGTAAAAATAATTCATAGTTCTCCATTCCTTTTCACTGCAAGCCTGATTTCTATGTTCAGGTTTGATGCTGAGCTTAAAGATCAAAGACGGGTGGGTTATTAAGGCCTTGACCTTTAATTTAGGTTGTGCCCCACCATTCATGTTGTAGGGTAAGACATAAAGCCATGAGCTATATACACATCACATGTTGGTGGAAAACTACTGTGCCATGCGGTGATAACGACACTATTAGGCAAATGTACGGTGAGGGCCTTGAGTCCCCCGGGAAAGCGAGCGTCAGACCCCACACGGGAAACATGCAGGAAGACTAACTATCGACACCCAGTGACCTCAAACGATAAGGCATCATGCGTACTGTTTAACTGTATGTAGTCAAATAAAGTAGCGGCCAAACGGAAAATTAGCTATGCCTCCCCTTAACTCGAGCTCAAACGAAAAAACGGCCTTCTGCAGAGCAGGAGCCGGCTGCCACCCACGCCTTGAGGCACACCCCGAGCCCACCAAGACCCGCCAACTCCCGGCACATGTCGGCCAAGCCGGCGCCGAGAGGTGCCCACAACCCGTCCTCGCAAATTCAATAAGCCAATATTGACTTAATAAATATGTGCATAGGTGACATACTTAACATAATAGTTCCCTTAAAATCTTCATAGAAAACACCGACCTTACCTAACTTTGTTAGTATGTTAAGACAAGCATCTTATTGCTTCGTAATTACAATTATTACCTAATCTATGCCTAAAATAGGTTAAGTAACAATTGTAATTACGAAGCTATAAGATGCTTATTTTAACATACTAACAAGGTTAGATAAGGTTGGTGTTTTCTATGAAGATTTTCAAGGGAAACTATTATGTTAAGTATGTCACCTATGCACGCAACTAATAAGTCAATATTGACTTATTAAATTTGCGAGGACGGGTTGGCCGTACTACAATATCTGGCTGTTGTTATGTTTCTTTTGTCGTTTTGATTTTGTTATGTTATTCTTCTTCATATACATACAACTGCTGGTGCATTTTGGGAACACTGTTGCGCCCTAGCCAAGAGCGAGGCTGTCTACGTTGTCACCCATCCACTTACTGCTGATCATAACCACGGTGCTTAACCTGACTAACCAAGTGTTACAAGCATTATCTACTGGACCACGCTCCCAGTTCGGCGCTAAGAAATTAACAAGAAGAAGCATGCATTCAGTAAAAAACAAATTTGCTTCAGAGAAACATGGAGTATGCTACCAAGAACAACATGAAGTACACAGTCAGTAAAAACACAACGTGTACAGTCAGTAAAAACATAAGAAACGCATGAACTCACTTTATTGCTTACAGAAATGTTGGATATCAAGTGAGAACCATGTCATGAAGGATATCAAGTGAGAACCATGTCATGAAGGATATCAAGTGAGAACCATGTCATAAAGGATATCAAGTGAGAACCATGTCATGAAGAATATCAAGTGAGAACCATGTCATAAAGGATATCAAGTGAGAACCATGTCATGAAGAATATCAAGTGAGAACCATGTCATGAAGGATATCAAGTGAGAACCATGTCATGAAGAATATCAAGTGAGAACCATGTCATGAAGAATATCAAGTGAGAACCATGTCATGAAGAATATCAAGTGAGAACCATGTCATGAAGAATATCCAAGTGAGAACCATGTCATGAAGAATATCAAGTGAGAACCATGTCATGAAGAATATCCAAGTGAGAACCATGTCATGAAGAATATCAAGTGAGAACCATGTCATGAAGAATATCAAGTGAGAACCATGTCATGAAGAATATCAAGTGAGAACCATGTCATGAAGAATATCATAGTGTGCTTTGAGCAATTGAGTAAAAAATATTTATATATAATATGCAAATAATGGCATAAATTAATTAAACAATTTCAAGAATTATCATAACTTATGTACACTGAGCTAAAGGTACAGTAAGGAATACGAGACTAACGAAGAACCTATCCAGTTCTAAGTTTCATTCTATAGGTGAGTGCCTATTTATTAGGCTGCTAAGCCCGAAGTTAGAGATGACAATGTGAAGTAACCTAAGGTAGATTGGCTGCAATAAACCTATATTGCATCATATTGCACTTTGTGTTTCTAGGACGTTACGTTTAAGTGTTTCCGACAAAGGCCAGTCGAGGTGAGAGGTGCTTAATGCTAAAGATAAAAGCTTTCACATCTGGAACCAGTTATATTTTGCCGATAAGGAAGCGATAGCGTGGTAAGTGACTGTTGAAGTACACGGCTGATGGACGATATCTGTAGCGTTAATAATGCATGATATAACACTCATGGAGATACAATGCAGAGTGGTAGACGGTTGGGACATGTTATGTGAGAAGGTGGTGGAGGCGAAAACCGTGTGTAGTTTCAAAGCAACTTACGATAAAGAGGAACTGGAAGACAGGACAACACAAAGGTAGCTCTCATCATGTAACTTCACTAGGTATTTACACAAACACATTCTCTCACCCGCGCATAGAAATTAAGAGACCTGGAACATTAAACTAGTGAGGTCAAAGATAAATTGTTAATGCAATATGACAAAGAAGCGATAGGGAAGGCGATGTTTCAAATTTGGGTCTGATCTTCANTTTTGCACCAGCAATTTGCAGATATTGTGTTTTTTAGCATTGCTAACATGTTCCTGTATGTCGCACCCTATATCTTATGAGCCGCGAGGGAACCACCACATTCCTTTAGCTGGGCAAGGTGCAGCAACAGCAGTGATGAGCCTGCAACAGTGTTTATCTAACATTTACATCAAGATTCTTCATACAGTTTCGCACAGAACATAAATATTTCCCTGAAGGCCCCTGGCCACGCCAAGCGCTGTGACAGAAGCGTCACACAGCCACCCTGAGGGACGTCCCGTAACTTGGCCACCGAGTTCCTTAAGTAATTTACAATTGTGGGTGAGTTATTTACATTTGATTCTTATTTGTATATTATGTATCCTACAACCATCCAGTGAGTGGTCCAGCCACAACCATCCAGTGGGTGGTCCAGCCACAACCATCCAGTGGGTGGTCCAGCCACAACCATCCAGTGGGTGGTCCAGCCACAACCATCCAGTGGGTGGTCCAGCCACAACCATCCACTGGGTGGTCCAGCCACAACCATCCAGTGGGTGGTCCAGCCACAACCATCCAGTGGGTGGTCCAGCCACAACCATCCAGTGGGTGGTCCAGCCACAACCATCCAGTGGGTGGTCCAGCCACAACCATCCAGTGGGTGGTCCAGCCACAACCATCCAGTGGGTGGTCCAGCCACAACCATCCAGTGGGTGGTCCAGCCACAACCATCCAGTGGGAGGTCCAGCCACAACCATCCAGTGGGTGGTCCAGCCATAACCATCCAGTGGGAGGTCCAGCCATAACCATCCAGTGGGTGGTCCAGCCATAACCATCCAGTGGGAGGTCCAGCCATAACCATCCAGTGGGTGGTCCAGCCATAACCATCCAGTGGGTGGTCCAGCCATAACCATCCAGTGGGAGGTCCAGCCATAACCATCCAGTGGGTGGTCCAGCCACAACCATCCAGTGGGTGGTCCAGCCACAACCCTCCAGTGGGTGGTCCAGCCACAACCCTCCAGTGGGTGGTCCAGCTACAACCATCCAGTGGGTGGTCCAGCCACAGCCCTCCAGTGGGAGGGTCTAGCCACAACCCTCCAGTGGGTGGTCCAGCTACAACCATCCAGTGGGTGGTCCAGCTACAACCCTCCAGTGGGTGGTCCAGCCACAACCATCCAGTGGGTGGTCCAGCCACAACCCTCCAGTGGGAGGGTCTAGCCACAACCCTCCAGTGGGTGGTCCAGCCACAACCCTCCAGTGGGAGGGTCTAGCCACAACCCTCCAGTGGGTGGTCCAGCCACAACCATCCAGTGGGTGGTCCAGCCATAACCATCCAGTGGGTGGTCCAGCTACAACCATCCAGTGGGTGGTCCAGCCACAACCCTCCAGTGGGAGGGTCTAGCCACAACCCTCCAGTGGGTGGTCCAGCCACAACCATCCAGTGGGTGGTCCAGCCATAACCATCCAGTGGGAGGGTCTAGCCACAACCCTCCAGTGGGTGGTCCAGCCACAACCCTCCAGTGGGAGGGTCTAGCCACAACCATCCAGTGGGTGGTCCAGCTACAACCATCCAGTGGGTGGTCCAGCTACAACCCTCCAGTGGGTGGTCCAGCCACAACCATCCAGTGGGTGGTCCAGCCACAACCATTCAGTGGGTGGTCCAGCTACAACCCTCCAGTGGGTGGTCCAGCTACAACCATCCAGTGGGTGGTCCAGCCACAACCATTCAGTGGGTGGTCCAGCTACAACCCTCCAGTGGGTGGTCCAGCTACAACCATCCAGTGGGTGGTCCAGCTACAACCATCCAGTGGGTGGTCCAGCCACAACCATCCAGTGGGTGGTCCAGCCACAACCCTCCAGTGGGTGGTCCAGCCACAACCCTCCAGTGGGTGGAGGTGGACGGGCTACAGGCACATGAACTAAACTCTTCTTCGTTTACCAAAGAAAGTTTGTGATGACAAACTGTGCCGAGGTTCAGCAGCAGGCCGTGTGGCCGCTCTATAATGATACTTGTTGTATAATATAGTATGGGGCGGGGGGCACCCGGCGTTGTACGGATCTGTCTGTCTCCCATTTGTCCATCTATCCATTCATCTGTCTGTTTATCTGTCCATCTATTTACCCATCTATTTATCCATCAATCTACCTAGCCATCAATCTATGTATCCATCTACTTATCTCTCTGTCCATATATATGTCCATCTATCCATTCCTTTATCTATCTATTTATTCATCCATCTATAGATTTATCTATACATTTATCTACTCTTCTATCTTTCCATCTATCTATCTATCTACTGAATGTGTCTTTATCTGTCTGTACTTTTCCTTTGTCTTTTTGTCTCACACAAAATATAACTGTAATATGTGGGTGGTCGCCAGTGAGAGGCGCTCACGGGTATGAAATACTTAAACAATACATCTTTGTCTTGCCCGACACGCTGCGCGTATACTAGGCTTGAGGCACAGTATACACCACCTCCATCCAGACATCCAACATTCTCTTTGTTTCTCATTTTGTATGTATGTACTTTAACCTGAATAAACATTATTGTTATTATCATTACTATTATCATTATTATTATTATTATTATTATTATTAAACAAAGAATACCTGCCCCTCACTGTAATAAATCGCCGTGGATTGAGACATCTTGGAGCTGTGGAAGAATCATCTACTTCATGCGAGTTCGGGCAAATTATCTTCAACAGTAAATTTCTGTTCAATTTCCAGTGAATATTGGAGCATATTACTATGATAAAAAAATTGTTTTAATGGAGTCCTGAATGAGGTCCTGGTGTGCTGTTCCTTTTTTAATTCTGTCGACCGCGACGAGCTTGTGTTCATCCTGTGTCATTATCTCTGCCAATTTGTGTTGGACTTGCCCCAACCGTGTGACCTCCAACCTTGAACAGACAGATACAGACAGGCAAGCAGACTTTCTTTCTTATACTATATACTTTACTTTAGATGTTTATACTTTACTTTAGATGTATATAATTTACTATAGTCCTGGATAATGTTCCGGACTAAAGTATACGTGATTTTATGTTCAAGTTTTAAGTTTTGCCCCGAGGGGCGAGTTTATTGGGCAGCGCCACTCATCCTGTGAGTGGACACACCGCCGTAGTGACAGTATTGGGCAGCGCCACTCATCCTGTGAGTGGACACACCGCCATAGTGACAGTATTGGGCAGCGCCACTCATCCTGTGAGTGACACACCGCCATTGTGACAGTATTGGGTAGCGCCACTCATCCTGTGAGTGGACACACCGCCATAGTGACAGTATTGGGCAGCGCCACTCATCCTGTGAGTGGACACACCGCCATAGTGACAGTATTGGGCAGCGCCACTCATCCTGTGAGTGGACACACCGCCATAGTGACAGTATTGGGCAGCGCCACTCATCCTGTGAGTGGACACACCGCCATAGTGACAGTATTGGGCAGCGCCACTCATCTTGTGAGTGGACACACCGCCATAGTGACAGTACTAGGCAGCGCCACTCATCCTGTGAGTGGACACACCGCCATAGTGACAGTATTGGGCAGCGCCACTCATCCTGTGAGTGGACACACTGCCATAGTGACAGTACTGGGCAGCGCCACTCATCCTGTGAGTGAACACACCGTCATAGTGACAGTATTGGGCAGCGCCATTCATCCTGTGAGTGGACACACCGCCATAGTGACAGTACTGGGCAGCGCCACTCATCCTGTGAGTGGACACACCGTCATAGTGACAGTATTGGGCAGCGCCACTCATCTTGTGAGTGGACACCGCCATAGTGACAGTATTGGGCAGCGCCACTCATCCTGTGAGTTGACACACCGCCATAGTGACAGTATTGGGCAGCGCCACTCATCCTGTGAGTGGACACACCGCCACAGTGACAGTATTGGGCAGCGCCACTCATCCTGTGAGTGGACACACCACCATAGTGACAGTATTGGGCAGCGCCACTCATCCTGTGAGTGGACACACCGCCACAGTGACAGTATTGGGCAGCGCCACTCATCTTGTGAGTGGACATACCACCATAGTGACAGTATTGGGCAGCGCCACTCATCCTGTGAGTGGACACACCGCCATAGCAGCATGTACAACACTCCCCAATAGGAAGAAAGCACACTGGGTTGTTCATCCTGTCACTTTTACCCAGACACAGCTGGGACTTGCTTAACTGTCTCAAGTGAACATCTTATCAAACAAGATTAACATTTGTCAACCCTTAAAAACTTACGTTATCTTCTGTGTGCAAAATGGGGGAATCTTTTAAGAACAGTATCTATATTTAACAGATAGTATTTTCCTAACTCAAACAATGTGGGGTTTACTGTGCTACACAATTTATAATGTCTCTTAGATGTTCACATTCTCTCAGGTAGTGGTCTTCTACCGTGCAGCCCACTTGGGCTGGACGGTAGAGCGACGGTCTCGCTTCATGCAGGTCAGCGTTCAATCCCCGACCGTCCAAGTGGTTGGGAACCATTTCCTCCCCCCCGTTCCATCCTAAATCCTTATCCTGACCCCTTCCAAGTGCTGTATAGACGTAATGGCTTGGCGCGTTCCTCTGATACAACCTTCAGGTAGTGGTTAAGGTCCGTCACTCTCACCACAAATTCTGCTACTGCACTGGTGAATTGTTGTTTCCATCCCAAATCCCCTTGGATATTGTATCCAAGACGGATTCTTGCTATTACTGATTCTTTCGTGCGGCCACCTCCTCTTCGTCCATAATGATTGGAATTGCCAGCTGCAACCACATTGTACCAGCGTGCAGATTCACTGGTTTGTGCTTCTATCCTCCTTTCCTCAGTTACCTTTTCACGGTGATGTTGCCTGATAATACCTCTAATTTGTAGTAGAGTCTTGGATATGAAGTATTCAATATGGTCTCCTTCAGCGCCTTCAGCAGCCAGCACATCTGCTCAACACTCTTGTCTTTTCTCTCCGGAAGATGTTTCTCTTCCAATGGAGCTCGTTAAGTCAAACCATTTTCATTCACGCTCCTTAATCTTCTCTCCCTGGCTACTTAACGCACAGTTTTAAACAGCTCTTGGTTACAGATCTCATTCACGTTCATTGACATCCCTTTACATTTAGCTGGTTTAAATACCACTTCTGACGTGTATAAAATAAATAAATAAATATTTATTCAGGCAAGGTACATACATACAAGGTGAGATACAAACGTTGATGGATTTATACATAGAGCTAGTACATACAATGCCTAAAGCCACTATTACGCAAAGCGTTTCGCGCATCAAGATACCTTTGATGGAATTTTCATTACTTTTGCGTTATTATTGTCTAGTCGCTTGATATATAACAGGAATATGATGGGCCCCTAGGACCCATCCTGGTTGATACCTGGTTGATGGGGTTCTGGGAGTTCTTCTACTCCCCAAGCCCGGCCCGAGGCCAGGCTTGACTTGTGAGAGTTTGGTCCACCAGGCTGTTGCTTGGAGTGGCCCGCAGGCCCACATACCCACCACAGCCCGGGTGGGTATCCCTTGTGATACTTCACTTATTGCCATTATGCTTTCACTGTGATCTTCTGCTTCCTTGCAGAGAGGTACTCCCTCGCCCACGTTAGCATCCTCCAGGTACACCAGCGTGTTCCTCTACATTAAGTAGTACTCTCCTGTGTGAGACAGTAATAGATATGTTCTCTCACTCCAGGAAAATGCAGCCATATCCAATTTTCTCTCGGTTGATGACCGGTATCGTGTAGTAGAACTTAAATATATTAGTAAATCATGTGTACTCACCTAGCTAAACTTGCGGGGGTTGAGTTTTGGCTCTTGTCCCGCCTCTCAACTGTCAATCAGGGGAACAACTGATGTATGTATGTGAATGTGTTTGTGTGTGTACATGTTGCACATTGCGTCTTGGGTATATAAGAGTGGACAAGTAACCCAGCGCCATGCTCTGGACACATCATTACAAACTGTAAACAAATAAACCATGAAGGAACACATATCTCCCATCTTGCGTGTGAGGTATTCGGAGGCCGCAAAGACTCACATTCCCACGCTTCGTGTGTAAATAACTTAGACTGGTTTACTAACAAACAATTCAAGTTCTTAATTTATATTTGCGTGTGAAGGTGGCACAGGTTACGTGCACAGTGTGGCAACTGACACGGAGTATTTCACCGCCGGAGGGAGTTCGTGTCGACGTGCTTTTCACAACCGGGGGCTTGTGCCCAGTTTGGTGAAAAAAGAAATAGATGAGTTTTATTATGAAGCGACAAGCAGAGGTAGAGGTTGCTGCGTCACTTTGGTGGGACCAGAGCCACATCCGCCTCCACAGCTGGGGAGCGGCTCCAGGGACCCCTCCACAGCTGGGGAGCGGCTCCAGGGGCCCTCCACAGCTGGGGAGCGGCTCCAGGGGCCCTCCACAGCTGGGGAGCGGCTCCAGGGACCCTCCACAGCTGGGGGAGCGGCTCCAGGGGCCCTCCACAGCTGGGGAGCGGCTCCAGGGACCCCTCCACAGCTGGGGAGCGGCTCCAGGGGCCCTCCACAGCTGGGGGAGCGCCTCCAGGGGCCCTCCACAGCTGGGGGAGCGCCTCCAGGGACCCCTCCACAGCTGGGGAGCGGCTCCAGGGACCCCTCCACAGCTGGGGAGCGGTTCCAGGGACCCCTGGAAGGTGGCGTGTGATGGGCGTCCAGTCGGTCTGTCAAGGTGGCGTGTGATGGGCGTCCAGTCGGTCTGTCAAGGTGGCGTGTGATGGGCGTTCAGTCGGTCTGTCAAGGTGGAGTGTGATGGGCGTTCAGTCGGTCTGTCAAGGTGGAATGTGATGGGCGTTCAGTCGGTCTGTCAAGGTGGAGTGTGATGGGCGTTCAGTCGGTCTGTCAAGGTGGCGTGTGATGGGCGTCCAGTCGGTCTGTCAAGGTGGCGTGTGATGGGCGTCCAGTCGGTCTGTCAAGGTGGCGGTGTAAAAATCAAGGTAAAAATTAAACATTGTGCCAAGTTATGATTGATTGTTGCATTGTGATTGGATGAAATATCACCCAATCACAATGCAACTCAATGACGCATTGTCGGCGTCTGTGAGCCATATTGGCTTACAGAAGCTCACATGACTCTCAACCAGGAGTAGAAGAAGCGATGCTCAGTTGACTCTTATGGAGGTTTCAACTCACTATTACGTGAGATTAAACTAATATTTCAGAGACACTCTAATAGACGTTTAGAAGATGCCGAGTCATTCCTGAAAGAGAGTTGGCTCACATATAGGAGGAGTGACATCGTTGGACTTGCGTCAGTTCGAGAACCAGTTACAACAGACATGTAAAAAGGTTAGGAACGAATGTCTATCTCTAGCTAGAGCCAAGTCATGTGGCCGAGTGAGACGAGGCTGCGGCATGGTAGCCCAGGAGCTGTAGTCCATCACTGACGAGTGTGCAAGCCAGAGATGGCAGGCGGTCTCCTTGCCGAGAGGTAAATAACAATGAATATCACACAAAAGATGTCTCGAAGTCCTGCCTCTCAAAATCTCGAACTCTAAAGGCACTGCTCCAAAAAGTTCTGTCACTCGAAGCTTAGCTGCTAAAAGCCCTGCCCCTCCTAGCAGTCTCCTTCAAGACTCCGCTCTCCTCGGACTTCATAACCTCCTTCAAGTGTTGAGTGGCAGTGATGTACGCTCCCCACACCTCCCTTCCCCCCCCCCCCCACCGCTCCCCACACATCCCTTCCCCCCCTCCACCGCTCCCCACACCTCCCCTCCCCCCACTGCATGCATAAGGAAAACGTGGTCAGAAACTCCAGTGTAGAATTTCAGCTTGAAGACTGGAAATAACGCGTCGTGTTTCATTTCCGCCTACCCTCTCCGTACTAACCATTGCCTTCAGGAATCTCTCTACGACAAGCCTTATTTCACTGCTACTTTATTACACAGTTGACTTTATTTTATCTTTATTACCTCCCTTGTCTACACTTGTAATGTCACTTTGTTCTTTGCCTCGCCCGTTGTCTTGAGGATACGATCAAGATGATGTGTGACGTCATAACGTGACGTCACACATCATAATGCCTTTCAACGCGGAAATGAAGGAAAAGCCCGTGAGAACTATGCCTCTTCAACACACGCGGAGCTAACTGCCATTGTTATGGCATTAAGATACTTTGAACGAAGCACTAACGGTGCCGTGATCTGCGCTGATTCTAAAGCAGCGCTACAAAGCCTTGCTAAAAAATCGGGCAGAAAATCTTGCCATAGTCACCAAGATCAAGAAAGCTGTGAGAGTAATAACCGATCAGGGAAGAGTCATCAAGTTTCTGGGGATCTCCTCCCATGTTGGAATATGTGGGAATGAACGAGCAGATGTGCTGGCTGCTGAAGGCGCTGAAGGAGATCATATTGAATACTTCATACAGAAGACACCTCTACAAATTAGAGGTATTGTCAGGCAACATCACCGTGACAAGGTAGCTGAGGAAAGGAGGATAGAAAAACAAATCAGTGAATCTGTACGATGGAACAACATGGCTGCAGCTGTCAATTCCAATCATTATGGACGAAGTGGAGGTGGCCGCGGGAGGGAATCGGTAATAGCAAGAATTCGTCTTGGATACAATATCCATGGAGATTCAGAACGGAAACAACAGTTGAGCAGAGGAGTTGCAAATTCTGCGGTGAGAGTAAAGGACACCGCCTTAACCACTACCTGAGAGAGAGTGGATATCTAAGAGTCATTAGAAGTATGTGTGAAGAATAATAAACCCCACATTGTTTGAGTTAGGGAAACACTATTTGTCAAATATTGATACTGTTCTTAAAAGATTCCCAAATTTGCACCCGCAAGATAACATAATTTTAAGGGTTGAAGAATGTTAATCTTCTTGTTTGAGGAGCTGTTCACTTGAGACAGTTAAGCAAGTCCCAGCTGTGTCTGGCTACAAGTGACAGGATGAACAACCCAGCGGGTTTTCTTCCTATTGGGGAGTGTTGTGCATGCTGCTATGGTGGTGTGTCCACTCACAGGATGAGTGGCGCTGCCCAATACTGTCACTATGGCGGTGTGTCCACTCACAGGATGAGTGCGCTGCCCAATACTGTCACTATGGCGGTGTGTCCACTCACAGGATGAGTGGCGCTGCCAATACTGTCACTATGGCGGTGTGTCCACTCACAGGATGAGTGGCGCTGCCCAATACTGTCACTATGGCGGTGTGTCCACTCACAGGATGAGTGGCGCTGCCCAATACTGTCACTATGGCGGTGTGTCCACTCACAGGATGAGTGGCGCTGCCCAATACTGTCACTATGGCGGTGTGTCCACTCACAGGATGAGTGGCGCTGCCCAATACTGTCACTATGGCGGTGTGTCCACTCACAGGATGAGTGGCGCTGCCCAATACTGTCACTATGGCGGTGTGTCCACTCACAGGATGAGTGGCGCTGCCCAATACTGTCACTATGGCGGTGTGTCCACTCACAGGATGAGTGACGCTGCCCAATACTGTCACTATTGCGATGTGTCCACTCACAGGATGAATGATGCTGCCCAATACTGTCACTATGGCAGTGTGTCAACTCACAGGATGAGTGATGCTGCCAATACTGTCACTATGGCGGTGTGCCCACTCACAGGATGAGTGATGCTGCCCAATACTGTCACTATGGCGGTGTGTCCACTCACAGGATGAGTGGCGCTGCCCAATACTGTCACTATGGCGGTGTGTCCACTCACAGGATGAGTGGCGCTGCCCAATACTGTCACTATGGCGATGTGTTCACTCACAGGATGAGTGACGCTGCCCAATACTGTCACTATGGCAGTGTGTCCATTCACAGGATGAGTGGCGCTGCCCAATACTGTCACTATGGCGGTGTGTCCACTCACAGGATGAGTGGCGCTGCCCAATACTGTCACTATGGCGGTGTGTCCACTCACAGGATGAGTGGCGCTGCCCAATACTGTCACTATGGCGGTGTGTCCACTCACAGGATGAGTGGCGCTGCCCAATACTGTCACTATGGCGGTGTGTCCACTCACAGGATGAGTGGCGCTGCCCAATACTGTCACTATGGCGGTGTGTCCACTCACAAGATGAGTGACGCTGCCCAATACTGTCACTATGGCGGTGTGTCCACTCACAGGATGAGTGGCGCTGCCCAATACTTTCACTATGGCGGTGTCCACTCACAGGATGAGTGGCACTGCCCAATACTGTCACTATGGCGGTGTGTCCACTCACAGGATGAGTGGCGCTGCCCAATACTGTCACTATGACGGTGTGTCCACTCACAAGATGAGTGACGCTGCCCAATACTGTCACTATGGCGGTGTGTCCACTCACAGGATGAGTGGCGCTGCCCAATACTGTCACTATGGCGGTGTATCCACTCACAGGATGAGTGGCTCTGCCCAATACTGTCACTATGGCGGTGTGTCCACTCACAGGATGAGTGGCGCTGCCCAATAAACTCGCTCCTCGGGGCAAAATTAAAAAAAATGTACATAGCTTGGACACTCATATAAATGGCTTGGACCCTCACATACATGGCTTGGACACTCACATACATGGCTTGGCCAGTTACATACATGGCTTGATAGTTCAGTGATCGCAAGTCTACCATGGTAGCCGCTAATTTGTTCCAGAAATGTACAGCCCCATTTCCAAACCAATATTTACAAGGGTCTTATCCGAGTCTAAACTTATTCATTTTGTAACTATTATTTTGTGTTGATATTTAAAGAATCATATTAATATCCATTCCATTATTAATTGTATATTTCGCTTTTCTATAGAATGTAACCTAAACTTTTTTAATTTCAATTTTCTAATTCATTTGATAAGCTTTACTATGCTCATTGTACATAGTCAAGTGAGATTATATCCATATAATCATATAATATATATATCCAAGAGAAGCTGAAGGACAACACTATATGTGGGGATTATATCTATTTGTAATTTTTCTACATATGACTCCTAGCACCCGGGATAGCCCTGGGGGCCTCACTGGGACCCCCTACGGCCCCAGCACCCCAGGATAGCCCTGGGGGCCTCACTGGGACCCCCCTACGGCCCCAGCACCCCAGGATAGCCCTGGGGGCCTCACTGGGACCTCCCTACGGCCCCAGCACCCTGGGATAGCCCTGGGGGGCCGCACTGGGACCTCCCTACGGCCCCAGCACCCCGGGATAGCCCTGGGGGCCGCACTGGGACCTCCCTACGGCCCCAGCACCCCGGGATAGCCCTGGGGGGCCGCACTGGGACGTCACTGCGGCCCGCTAACGAAGACAACACAAGACAGGTGGCGTTCGTGGTAGCTGCCGCTGCGGTCTTCCCAGCGGCCCGCTAACGCAGACAAAAGTATTGCGACACGATGACTCTGCATGCTGGGGGGGGGGGGGAGCTTCCTCTGACACCCTCCAGGGGAAACCCTCCCACCTGCTGCACAGTATACCACCATAAACCCTCCCACCTGCTGCACAGTATACCACCATAAACCCTCCCACCTGCTGCACAGTATACCACCATAAACCCTCCCACCTGCTGCACAGTATACCACCATAAACCCTCCCACCTGCAGCACAGTATACCACCATAAACCCTCCCACCTGCAGCACAGTATACCACCATAAACCCTCCCACCTGCTGCACAGTATACCACCATAAACCCTCCCACCTGCTGCACAGTATACCACCATAAACCCTCCCACCTGCTGCACAGTATACCACCATAAACCCTCCCACCTGCTGCACAGTATACCACCATAACCCTCCCACCTGCTGCACAGTATACCACCATAAACCCTCCCACCTGCTGCACAGTATACCACCATAAACCCTCCCACCTGCTGCACAGTATACCACCATAAACCCTCCCACCTGCAGCACAGTATACCACCATAAACCCTCCCACCTGCAGCACAGTATACCACCATAAACCCTCCCACCTGCTTCACAGTATACCACCATAAACCCTCCCACCTGCAGCACAGTATACCACCATAAACCCTCCCACCTGCTGCACAGTATACCACCATAAACCCTCCCACCTGCAGCACAGTATACCACCATAAACCCTCCCACCTGCAGCACAGTATACCACCATAACCCTACCACCTGCTGCACAGTATACCACCATAAACCCTCCCACCTGCAGCACAGTATACCACCATAAACCCTCCCACCTGCAGCACAGTATACCACCATAAACCTCCCACCTGCTGCACAGTATACCACCATAAACCCTCCCACCTGCAGCACAGTATACCACCATAAACCCTCCCACCTGCAGCACAGTATACCACCATAAACCCTCCCACCTGCTGCACAGTATACCACAGTAAAGTGAACAAAAATCCGATTTCCTCTATGTATCTAAGAGCTCTTCGGGTTGTTAGTGTAGAATTCTTAGATGAAGAGCTTAAGAATATTGATGTTAGAGGATGGGTTTTCACCAGCTAAACTTCCACTGGTTTTACATGCCTGTGGTGTCAGCCGGTGCACTCAGCAAGTGCACGGCCAGTGCACGGGCCTAGTCTGGTCAACTATACCCGAAGCTTCTCGAGTTTGGCCTCATCTGAGAGCCCCAGTCTTCAGCAATCCAAATATCCTACCATGGCCGTGGTAGCACGTTTGTGGAAGAAGTTAGAGCGAACAGCATCTTTTATTGTGTATAACTTGGAGGGAGACAGTTTGCGTGGAGAAGCGAGGCTGGGAAGCACGTGGGTGGCCTACCTCCAACCCCGCCAGCCTTGTTCCCATGGCAACGCTACCAGGGATCTTGGGCGGCCGTCTTGGAGTCGCCCTGTGGCCCAGTAGCCCATCTCTGATTGTCAGATTGGTTAAGCAGGGTAGGGAGTTGTGGCCTTCCTCTGATTTGTTCTTTTGAGGAGGACGCGGGAAGTTGCCGGCGTCTCTGCCTCAAGGGCGTCAGGCCACCTTGACCTGACGCTCCTTTGGCTCAATTCGGCCAAATTGAGTAAAAAGACGTCGTGGTTACCCGTACAACTCCAGTCCTCCACTCATCTCCAACGGGCCTCTGTGTACCGAACTCGTCGTAAGATTGTGGGAGAAAAACAGGGAGTGTAATTGGGAAAGAAATCTGGAAAGTGGATAAAGTTCATCGAGCAAGCAACGGACTCGTGGGTCCCCATTTCACTGATTAAGTCAGACGTTCTGGCTCCTGCTAGTGCTTTATAACAGTAGAGTGAACGGGGAATTTCTTGCCAGTGTTCAGGTCAGTTTTCCTGTAGAAATTCGTGGGAATTTCGAGTCATAGTGTTTGCCGCCATCCGTGTACGAACGCACCGCTTCATCAGTGGTGGGTGGGGGGGGGGGACGAACCACGCAGTGTGTTGTGAGAAAGGTTACAAAAAGCGCGCCAAACCATCCGTGTACGAACGCCATTGAGCGAGGCTACCAGCTTAGCCTAGCCGCGTGACCATCCACCTACAAGCAAGGGGCCTGTGTATGGTGGAACACTTGGGTGTATGGTTGGGAGCCGGCTGTGTAAATGAGAGTAAGTACCCTGGTTATCTTGAGATGATTTCGGGGCTTTAGTGTCCCCGCGGTCCGGTCCTCGACCAGGCCTCCAACCCCAGGAAGCAGCCCGTGACAGCTGACTAACACCCAGGTACCTATTTTACTGCTAGGTAACAGGGGCATAGGGTGAAAGAAACTCTGCCCATTGCTTCTCGCCGGCGCCCGGGATCGAACCCGGGACCACAGGATCACAAGTCCCGAGTGCTGTCCGCTCGGCCGACCGGCTCCCACTACGATTATATACCCTGTGTGTGTGTTTTTGGTGATATTATCTCTTAGCCTGAATTCGAGGTCAGGTGTTCTGTCCCATTGTCTCCAAGCACCTGTAGGTGAGGTGAAGTGGGAACGCATGAGATTCTCACCCTTATTGACATTTTATCAGTCTCAGGGATTTAGCCTGGTGTAGACAAGTGTCCCTGTATGTGTGTGGATATGTACACACGGGAACAGAGTATACAGAGATTAGCCTAGGACTGTGAGGGATGTCCTAGTAATTTATATTCCACTCTGGTAGAATTTATGTTAATTCATTCTCGAAGCTTATCTTGTTGCATGTGGTGTAATCTTTTGCATGTGTGGAAGTTCAGTACTGGTCATAAGTGCACAGGTAAAGTGTCAGTGTGCAACGTCAGGGATTCCTGGCATTTGATTATTGTGGACTGATACCAGAGTGTGGTTATTCCTCATGTTGTGCACCCCAGGGCTGTGACAAGTGTGGTTATATATATTTATGTGGTTCCGTGACTGACGTGTTAACGTAGTTTTGGTAGATTTTTGTAGTGAGTGACGAGGTTGTCGGGAGTGACAGCTGACCGCTTTGTCAAGTAATATAAATTCTCGGGGGTAATTATCGATCCGTGGGATCGATAATCACTCACCCAAGTTGATTAAGGAGTGTGTGTGATCTCCTTAGTGTTCCCATTAACGTTTTGATAGCTTTAGGCTACAGGTGTCAGCAGGTACATAATAGATATATAATCGTAGTGTCACGAAGCCAGTGTGTTATTTACTGTGGTTATTGCAACCGGACAGTAAGGTGTTGTGCCATGTTCTAATATATTGGAAATTAGAGCACTTGCCGTGTATGTTATTGCAAAGGGGTTGTAACTAGTGGGCCATGTGATTGTTGCTAGTGTTGATCAATCACCGTGTGTGCTATTGCAGTCAGTAAATCATTTTATAGGCCGTGTTCTAGAGAGTAGTGCCCTGAGTGTTATTTACTGGTGTTTTGCAGTATTGTAATTGCAACCGGATTACATAGCAAATCACTGTGATTTGTTATTGTTATGGGTGAAACTCTGGCATTGAGTCAAGTACTTGGGTTTATTTTTCCTGTTTATCTGTAGGACATCGATGTCCAGTATTCAGTGAGCTGATTGCAAGGCAATTAATATAACGTAACCAAGGGAACACCCATTGCTTAAGAGAAATTGTTCTATAACATCTTGAGTGACGTAAGATACGTTTGGGTTAATTATTTCTTAGGAACAGCTGTGTTGGTCTCTCATGGAGCCTAGTCAAAGCCGGACATGAATTGTAGAATTCCGGGAGGGCTCAATCCTCCATTTTGAGTATGTCTGTTTAATTATTGTTCAGTGGGCAGGTAATTAACGGGTTCCAGGAAGTCAGGTTCTTATCAGTCATTAACTTCGATACATTATATATATATATAATATATATATATATATATATATATATATATATATAATATATATATATATAATATATATATATGCAGAATAACCACATGTGAAAAATAGAAAATGCTAACGCGTTTTCGGCTAATTCGCCTTCATCAGAGCAAAGTAGAATGAAGATGATCATCTTCATTCTACTTTGCTCTGATGAAAGCGAATTAGCCGAAAACGCGTTAAGCATTTTCTATTTTTCACATGTGGTTATTCTGCATACTTGGTCAGTGTTTTGTGATCTTGTTGCATATATATATATGCATATATATATATATATATATATATATATATATATATATATATTATATATATATATATATATATATATATACTAGCTTTAATTAATTTCAAGTAGGAAGAGATGAATCTAATATATATTTTATAGTCAATCTGAGTGACATATCTACCACTACATATAATTTCTACCCTTAAATATGTATCAATTGTTGCATATAGCATCTCACCATATCTTGAGATGATTTCGGGGCTTAGCGTTCCCGCGGCCCGGTCCTCGACCAGGCCTCCTTTTTTCAACCCATCCTCCGAATTGACAGTACGTTTTAATACTAAGTACATTTCTTAATTGCGATACGTAGTACATAATTGCACTCATAGGGCTGTTACATTTACCCCCAATCTATTCTCCTCATTTTCTATTAAGACACTCAGAATTTTACAATTAAGTTTTAACGTTCAGTTCGCTATACACAAGTTTTAAATATCAGGAATTTCTTTTTCACTTTTATTAAACAATAGAGATTTTATACAAAATTTGAAAATATCCTGAGTTCCTTTACAATTTATTGAAATATTTTAGTTTTGTTTTATTTGTTTTATAAAACTGTAATATCAATATAGCTATAGGTTAAGTAGTAATTGTAATCAAGAAGCAATAAAATGCTAATCTTCAAAAAAACTAAGACGGTAAAGGTTAGGTCGTGGTTTTCTATTCAGCTTTTCAGGTAAACTCAAATATTCACAATATATTTGACAGTTCGGTTTAATACTAAGTGAAAACAGGTACGAATCCTGACTGTTATTCATAGTACATAATTGCACTTATGGGGCTGTTACATTTACCTCCCCATTTTTGGAGGACGGGCTGCCTTTTTTATACACACCCCCAGCAGCTGTCTAACTCCCAGGTACCTATTTACTGCTAGGTGATGCTAGGGCATCAGGGTGAAAGAAACAACCCGTTCTCGCACTTGCTTATAGTCAATATCTTGCTTATGCATAAGTGCATATGCGACATATTAATTTATTGTGAATATTTGAGTTTACCTTGAAATTCTTAATAGAAAACCACAACCTAACCTAACCTTCTTAATATGTTAAGATATTAAAATTAGTACTGAGCTTATACCTATATTGATATTAGTTTTTATCAAAATAATAAAACAAAACTAAAAATTTAATATGTTAAGATATTACAATTAGTACTGAGGCTATACCTATATTGATATTAGAGTTTTATAAAAATAATAAAGCAAAACTAAAATATTTAAATAAATTGTAAAGTAACTCAGGATATTGTCAAATTTTGTACAAAGCCTCTATTGTTTAATAAAACAGAGAGGAAAAGTTAGTGCCTTGAAAAAAATATATGGTTTGGAATATGTCATATGTGTACTTATTTATAAGCGAAATAGTGACTATAAACAATAAGTCATATATGTGCTGTTTTGTGCGAGAGCGGGTTGCAACGAAACTCTGCCCATTTGTTTCACATGTCAGTTGCTTAATTTAGAACCTGTACTTGAGGTCGATCTCGAACCCATTGTTGATGTGACGACTTATATTGAATTTTGTAACTAGCTCATCAAGATTGTAACTTGCTTAGCTAAATGAATTGTGGGGCTCAGTCCCTGAGCCCATTATGTGCCTCTGTAACCCTTTCCACTACCGCCCACAAGATGGGTATGGGGTGCATAATAAATGAACTAAACTAAACTGTTTCCGCCTCCACCGGAGATCGAACCCGGAACCTCAGGACTACGAATCCGAAGCCTTGTCCACTCAGCTGTCAGGCCCTCATAGTGATATGTCCATTACTCTACATATAATGTACACCTATATTAAAGTGCATTCCACTGTACATTGAATATCTACCCATAGTAATGTGTCTACCATCATATATAACATCTACCCATAGTGACGTGTCTACCACTGTACATAAAATATCTACCAACAGTGATGTCTACCAGTAAACAATATGAGAGAGATATACAAGAGTTGTTACATTCTTGTACAGCCACTAGTACGCGTAGCGTTTCGGGCAGGTCCCTGGAATACGATCCCCTGCCGCGAAGAATCGTTTTTTCATCCAAGTACACATTTTACTGTTGCGTTAAACAGAGGCTACAGTTAAGGAATTGCGCCCAGTAAATCCTCCCCGGCCAGGATACGAACCCATGACATAGCGCTCGTTGAACGCCAGGCGAGTGTCTTACCACTACACCACGGAGACACAAATATATATACCTATAGAGCTTCCGCCATAAACGAATGATTTTTAATTCCCGTTACTTTTGTCAACTTTTAAAAATAATTATTTTATACTTTATACAAGTTAATATGCACATGTAAGTTTATTAGCATAAAGAACATTGGGGGTACAGTTCCAACACTCATTACATGACCAGGCTTTCCCCTATACCAACAGGATGGGAATGGGGGTTTTTAATGAACTAATTAATGTAAAATACAATAAAAAACTAACTTACTAAACCTATAAACTAAAGTCTAATGTATTTAATTTACTGTTGCTTTAATTTCATATATTTAAGTATTAGCAAAGGTCCTCTCGTGTTCTTTATTCGTTGCACAGTTCACAGTTCTCGGTAATGTTTGCACTAGGTTTGAAACTCGTATATCACTCATCCTGACGTTAATATATGATAATTACTCTCAAGGTAATCGTTTTATCACTCACTCATCGCTATCTTGTTTACACTTTGTTAATCATCGCCATCTTGTTTACACTTGAGCCATGACCGCCATGGTTGGTGTAGTGCATGCATTAGTGTTGGCAGTTATCATGGTTGGTTTTGGCGTCTCGTGTGCAGGCTCTTATCAACAGATAAACATACATTAATCCATTCCATCTCAATGAGTTCTATTATTCTATGGGCTATTATTCCACATAATAGGCCACTATTATATAGAATATGTGAATGAGTCGCTCTACCGTCCGTATATCTACGTGGATCTCCTCAGACTTTTTAATAGACATCGTAGCCAAGGGAGAATTAAGAGCCTAATATAAAATTTCATCGGCATTTTGGAACCATATACCTCCAATGGCAACTACCTAACTGGTCGTCTGCTTGACTGTTCTATATATTTTCGGGCCTGCTACCTCTCAGCTTTCATTTTAACGCAATTTTACTGATTAGATTAATTAATATTTCCTCAGTATGACATACTCGAGTATGTGTGGGCTGAGTTATTTAAAACATCCACATTAAACTTCTTTTCATACTCCAGTATCACTCTCTAGTTTACCACAGTATAAAATAATGCAGGATGTAAACTGCCAAAATACCCAAATTAACTTTCAGAGATAAACTTGGGGGTCACGTGCAAAAACATAGATATATAATATGCGTAATTTAGAGAGCAGTTCACGGGCTCACCATAGCCCGTGCTACATGGACATTTCGTTCTGAGTAGCTAAATCTAAAACAACACTAACAACTGTAACAGAGCCCCGCTCCTGTGCCAGGTACGGGCTGTGCCTTTGCGGGCTCACCATAGCCCGTGCTACTTGGAACTTTTTGTTCCCAGTAGCTGAATCTATAACAACAACAAGAGAGCAGTTCTAGAATTAAGAATAAGCGGTGGACATGTCATGCCATGACAAGTCCTCGTTTTCCATGTTTGGGCACATGCATTAGTGTCAACAGTTACCTTCACCAACGAATATCGTTAGTGTCAACAGTTACCTTCACCAACGAATATCATTAGTGTCGACAGTTACCTTCACCAACGAATATCATTAGTGTCAACAGTTACCTTCACCAACGAATATCATTAGTGTCAACAGTTACCTTCACCAACGAATATCATTAGTGTCAACAGTTACCTTCACCAACGAATATCATTAGTGTCAACAGTTACCTTCACCAACGAATATCATTAGTGTCAACAGTTACCTTCACCAACGAATATCATTAGTGTCGACAGTTACCTTCACCAACGAATATCATTAGTGTCGACAGTTACCTTCACCAACGAATATCATTAGTGTCGACAGTTACCTTCACCAACGAATACCGTTAGTGTCAACAGTTACCTTCACCAACGAATACCGTTAGTGTCAACAGTTACCTTCACCAACGAATACCGTTAGTGTCAACAGTTACCTTCACCAACGAATACCGTTAGTGTCGACAGTTACCTTCACCAACGAATACCGTTAGTGTCAACAGTTACCCTCACGGAAGAATATGTTAATATCCACCATCTCGCACCGCCCACTGAAGGTTGCTGCCTTTGTTTAGTTTCTTTATACAAAAGTAAAACTCCTTCTCGTATCCTACACAGAATCATTGTTGCCCCTTGTGTTACCAACACCCATGGTGACCACACGTTACTGGGCTCTCAGCACCTGTGTACCAACACATACGGTACCTGTTTTTCCGCCCCCTGTGTACCACCACACACTGGGTACCTGGCTCTCTGGTCACGTACCACCATACAAACTAGCATAACAATCAAATAGTTCAAAACTTTCGTAACTTACATTTGTTTTCGTCTCACAAGTTTACAGTAAAGATGTGTCGCAGCAATGAGCGGCGGAGTGTATACCAGTGTAAGAATGAAAGATGTAGTACCTATTCAGTACAAAGTGAGAAGCTTACTCCTGCTAGAGGATCGGACCTCAGGAGGCTACTGGCCGCTGGAGCGGAGAGTTAGTCGGGTGGAACCACCGTTGATCGCTAGCAAGAAGCGGGTACTGATTGCGTTCACGTGAAGCTGTCTAACTTCACTGCACTACACCGAGGCTGACGACAGACACGCTAACTTCTGGTAGCCTTTTACTCCTGCTGGGGATCTCCAGGGTTGTGATGCGAACACTAGTGAGGGTGTAGAAGCCGCGGCCGCCTACCTGCAGCTAACAGGGCACGCCTTGCCTCTACATGCTCCTGCTACCTACGACGGCTGGCGCATTAAGGCAACTGCCGGCTATCACAAGAGCCTCACATGGTTCGCCCACTTGCGTGTTTAATCGTGACAAAAATAATCATACGTTACTTAACACACTGACACGAGTTTGCTGAAAGTACGACGCAAGAACCTAACTAAATATTATCCTATTAGATGTGGAACGAGCAACCCGTCATCTAAGTCCATTACATCTAACGGTCGACCCCACAGACGCATTCATAAACTTGTATACGCTGTTCATTCAAAACCTGAATTTTCTCAAATATAAATTAATATTATAATATATTAGCATATTGTGCATATATAGGCATAGGTTAGGTTAGGTTAGGTTAGATGTTTAGGTTCTGTGGCGATTATTTGTATTTGTAGTACGTGGGTGAAGCATTTATAGCGTTGTGGTTCGAACAAAATTCGTCAGTTCCGAAAATCCAAGAAAATGAAAAAAATTGTTCCGAAAGTGTTCGAACGATATCAGTTGTGAGTCGCATGTAAACCGTTTTTCATTCATAAACAGGGAGTTTGGCGGGTGCATGGAATATCACACCGAACTTGTCCCCAGAGGCCACGTCAAAAGGATATCATCAGCGGCATATGCTAGACTGGCCAGCATCAGAACTACCTTTAAAAACTTGAATCATTCAGAACTTTGTATACCACTTATGTCAGACTAATCCTGGCGTATGCAGCTCCAGCCTGGAGTCCATACTTAGTTAAACACAAGACAAAGTTAGAGAAGATTCAGAGGTATGCCAACAGACTTGTCATAGAACTCATAAGTATGAGCTACGAGGAAAGGCTACGTGATAACCACCTACAAAATTCCAGAAAAATTGACAGGGTGGACGAGGACAAACTATTTAGCACTTGTGGAACACGAACAAGGGGATACAGGTGGAAACTTAGTACTCAAATGAGCCACAGAGGCATTAGAAAACTGTTTCAGTGTCAGAGTAGTTACAGATGGAATGCATTAGGCAGTGATGTNAGGGTTGAAGATGTTAATCTTCTTGTTGAGGAGCTGTTCACTTGAGACAGTTAAGCAAGTCCCACTGTGTCTGGCTACAAGTGACAGGATGACAACCCGCGGTTTTCTTCCTATTGGGAGTGGTGTGCATGCTGCTATGGCGGTGTGTCCACTCACAGGATGAGTGGCGCTGCCCAATACTGTCACTATGGCGGTGTGTCCACTCACAGGATGAGTGACGCTGCCCAATACTGTCACTATGGCGGTGTGTCCACTCACAGGATGAGTGATGCTGCCCAATACTGTCACTATGGCGGTGTGTCCACTCACAGGATGAGTGGCGCTGCCCAATACTGTCACTATGGCGGTATGTCCACTCACAGGATGAGTGGCGCTGCCCAATACTGTCACTATGGCGGTGTGTCCACTCACAGGATGAGTGGCGCTGCCCAATACTGTCACTATGGCGGTGTGTCCACTCACAGGATGAGTGGCGCTGCCCAATACTGTCACTATGGCGGTGTGTCCACTCACAGGATGAGTGGCGCTGCCCAATACTGTCACTATGGTGGTGTGTCCACTCACAGGATGAGTGGCGCTGCCCAATACTGTCACTATGGCGGTGTGTCCACTCACAGGATGAGTGGCGCTGCCCAATACTGTCACTATGGCGGTGTGTCCACTCACAGGATGAGTGGCGCTGCCCAATACTGTCACTATGGCGGTGTGTCCACTCACAGGATGAGTGGCGCTGCCCAATACTGTCACTATGGCGGTGTGTCCACTCACAGGATGAGTGGCGCTGCCCAATACTGTCACTATGGCGGTGTGTCCACTCACAGGATGAGTGACGCTGCCCAATACTGTCACTATGGCGGTGTGTCCACTCACAGGATGAGTGGCGCTGCCCAATACTGTCACTATGGCGGTGTGTCCACTCACAGGATGAGTGGCGCTGCCCAATACTGTCACTATGGCGGTGTGTCCACTCACAGGATGAGTGGCGCTGCCCAATACTGTCACTATGGCGGTGTGTCCACTCACAGGATGAGTGGCGCTGCCCAATACTGTCACTATGGTGGTGTGTCCACTCACAGGATGAGTGGCGCTGCCCAATACTGTCACTATGGCGGTGTGTCCACACACAGGATGAGTGGCGCTGCCCATACTGTCACTATGGCGGTGTGTTCACTCACAGGATGAGTGACGCTGCCTGCCCAATACTGTCACTATGGCGGTGTGTCCACTCACAGGATGAGTGGCGCTGCCCAATACTGTCACTATGGCGGTGTGTTCACTCACAGGATGAGTGACGCTGCCCAATACTGTCACTATGGCGGTGTGTCCACTCACAGGATGAGTGGCGCTGCCCAATACTGTCACTATGGCGGTGTGTCCACTCACAGGATGAGTGGCGCTGCCCAATACTGTCACTATGGCGGTGTGTCCACTCACAGGATGAGTGGCGCTGCCCAATACTGTCACTATGGCGGTGTGTCCACTCACAGGATGAGTGGCGCTGCCCAATACTGTCACTATGGCGGTGTGTCCACTCACAGGATGAGTGGCGCTGCCCAATACTGTCACTATGGCGGTGTGTCCACTCACAAGATGAGTGGCGCTGCCCAATACTGTCACTATGGCGGTGTGTCCACTCACAGGATGAGTGGCGCTGCCCAATACTGTCACTATGGCGGTGTGTCCACTCACAGGATGAGTGGCGCTGCCCAATACTGTCACTATGGCGGTGTGTCCACTCACAGGATGAGTGGCGCTGCCCAATACTGTCACTATTGCGGTGTGTCCACTCACAGGATGAGTGGCGCTGCCCAATACTGTCACTATGGCGGTGTGTCCACTCACAGGATGAGTGGCGCTGCCCAATAAACTCGCCCCTCGGGGCAAATTTAAAAAATGTACATAGCTTGGACACTCATATAAATGGCTTGGACCCTCACATACATGGCTTGGACACTCACATACATGGCTTGGCCAGTCACATACATGGCTTGAGTAGTTCAGTGATCGCAAGTCTACCATGGTAGCCGCTAATTTGTTCCAGAAATGTACAGCCCCATTTCCAAACCAATATTTACAAGGGTCTTATCCGAGTCTAAACTTATTCATTTTGTAACTATTATTTTGTGTTGATATTTAATGAATCATATTAATATCCATTCCATTATTAATTGTATATTTCGCTTTTCTATAGAATGTAACCTAAACTTTTTTCATTTCAATTTTCTAATTCATTTGATAAGCTTTACTATGCTCATTGCACATAGTCAAGTGAGATTATATCCATATAATCATATAATATATATATCCAGAGAAGCTGAACGACAACACTATATATGGGGATTATATGTTATTTGTAATTTTTCTACATATGACTCCTAGCACACCGGGATAGCCCTGGGGGCCTCACTGGGACCTCACTGCGGCCCGCTAACGCAGACAACACAAGACAGGTGGCGTTGGTGGTAGCTGCCGCCGCGGTCTTCCCAGCGGCCCGCTAACGCAGACAAAAGTGTTGCGACACGATGACTCTGCATGCTGGGGGGGGGGGAGCTTCCTCTGACACCCCTCCAGGGGAAACCCTCCCACCTGCTGCACAGTATACCACCATAAACCCTCCCACCTGCTGCACAGTATACCACCATAAACCCTCCCACCTGCTGCACAGTATACCACCATAAACCCTCCCACCTGCTGCACAGTATACCACCATAAACCCTCCCACCTGCTGCACAGTATACCACCATAAACCCTCCCACCTGCTGCACAGTATACCACCATAAACCCTCCCACCTGCTGCACAGTATACCACCATAAACCCTCCCACCTGCTGCACAGTATACCACCATAAACCCTCCCACCTGCTGCACAGTATACCACCATAAACCCTCCCACCTGCTGCACAGTATACCACCATAAACCCTCCCACCTGCTGCACAGTATACCACCATAAACCCTCCCACCTGCTGCACAGTATACCACCATAAACCCTCCCACCTGCTGCACAGTATACCACCATAAACCCTCCCACCTGCTGCACAGTATACCACCATAAACCCTCCCACCTGCTGCACAGTATACCACCATAAACCCTCCCACCTGCTGCACAGTATACCACCATAAACCCTCCCACCTGCTGCACAGTATACCACCATAAACCCTCCCACCTGCTGCACAGTATACCACAGTAAACCCTCCCACCTGCTGCACAGTATACCACAGTAAACCCTCCCACCTGCAGCACAGTATACCACCATAAACCCTCCCACCTGCGGGACAGTATACCACAGTAAAACCCTCCCACCTGCTGCACAGTATACCACAGTAACCCTCCCACCTGCTGCACAGTATACCACCATAAACCCTCCCACCTGCTGCACAGTATACCACCATAAACCCTCCCACCTGCTGCACAGTATACCACCATAACCCTCCCACCTGCTGCACAGTATACCACCATAAACCCTCCCACCTGCTGCACAGTATACCACCATAAACCCTCCCACCTGCTGCACAGTATACCACCATAAACCCTCCCACCTGCTGCACAGTATACCACCATAAACCCTCCCACCTGCTGCACAGTATACCACAGTAACCCTCCCACCTGCTGCACAGTATACCACAGTAAACCCTCCCACCTGCTGCACAGTATACCACAGTAAACCCTCCCACCTGCAGCACAGTATACCACCATAAACCCTCCCACCTGCTGCACAGTATACCACAGTAAACCCTCCACCTGCTGCACAGTATACCACAGTAAACCCTCCCACCTGCTGCACAGTATACCACCATAAACCCTCCCACCTGCTGCACAGTATACCACAGTAAAGTGAACAAAAATCCGATTTCCTCTATGTATCTAAGAGCTCTTCGGGTTGTTAGTGTAGAATTCTTAGATGAAGAACTTAAGAATATTGATGTTAGAGGATGGGTTTTCACCAGCTAAACTTCCACTGGTTTTACATGCCGTGGTGTCAGCCGGTGCACTCAGCAAGTGCACGGGCCTAGTCTGGTCAATTATACCCGAAGCTTCTCGAGTTTGGCCTCATCTGAGAGCCCCAGTCTTCAGCAATCCAAATATCCTACCATGGCCGTGGTAGCACGTTTGTGGAAGAAGTTAGAGCGAACAGAATCTTTTATTGTGTATAACTTGGAGGGAGACAGTTTGCGTGGAGAGGCGAGGCTGGGAAGCACGTGGGTGGCTACCTCCAACCCGCCAGCCTTGTTCCCATGGCAACGCTACCAGGGATCTTGGGCGGCCGTCTTGGAGTCGCCCTGTGGCCCAGTACCCATCTCTGATTGTCAGATTGGTTAAGCAGGGTAGGGAGTTGTGTGCCTTCCTCTGATTTGTTCTTTTGAGGAGGACGCGGGAAGTTGCCGGTGTCTCGCCTCAAGGGCGTCAGGCCACCTTGACCTGACGCTCCTTTGGCTCAATTCGGCCAAATTGAGTAAAAGACGTCGTGGTTACCCGTACAACTCCAGTCCTCCACTCATCTCCAACGGGCCTCTGTGTACCGAACTCGTCGTAAGATTGTGGGGAGAAAAACAGGGAGTGTAATTGGGAAAGAAATCTGGAAAGTGGATAAAGTTCATCGAGCAAGCAACAGACTCGTGGGTCCCCATTCCACTGATTAAGTCAGACGTTCTGGCTCCTGCTAGTGCTTTATAACAGTAGAGTGAACGGGGAATTTCTTGCCAGTGTTCAGGGCAGTTTTCCTGTAGAAATTCGTGGGAATTTCGAGTCATAGTGTTTGCCGCCATCCGTGTACGAACGCACCGCTTCATCAGTGGTGGGGTGGGGGGGGGGACGAACCACGCAGTGTGTTGTGAGAAAGGTGACAAAAAGCGCGCCAAACCATCCGTGTACGAACGCCACTGAGCGAGGCTACCAGCTTAGCCTAGCCGCCGTGACCAACCACCTACAAGCAAGGGGCCTGTGTATGGTTGTGAGCCGGCTGTGTAAATGAGAGTAAGTACTGGTTATCTTGAGGTGATCTTGAGATGATTTCGGGGCTTTAGTGTCCCCGCGGCCCGGTCCTCGACCAGGCCTCCACCCCCAGGAAGCAGTCCGTGACAGCTGACTAACACCCAGGTACCTATTTTACTGCTAGGTAACAGGGGCATAGGGGAAAGAAACTCTGCCCATTGCTTCTCGCCGCGCCCGGGATCGAACCCGGGACCACAGGATCACAAGTCCCGAGTGCTGTCCGCTCGGCCGACCGCTCCCACTACGATTATATACCCTGTGTGTGTGTTTTTGGTGATATTATCTCTTAGCCTGAATTCGAGGTCAGGTGTTCTGTCCCATTGTCTCCAAGCACTGTAGGTGAGGTGAAGTGGGAACGCATGAGATTCTCACCTTATTGACATTTTATCAGTCTCAGGGATTTAGCCTGGTGTAGACAAGTGTCCCTGTATGTGTGTGTGGATATGTACACACGGGAACAGAGTATACAGAGATTAGCCTAGGACTGTGAGGGATGTCCTAGTAATTTATATTCCACTCTGGTAGAATTTATGTTAATTCATTCTTGAAGCTTATCTTGTTGTATGTGGTGTAATCTTTTGCATGTGTGGAAGTTCAGTACTGGTCATAAGTGCACAGGTAAAGTGTCAGTGTGCAACGTCAGGGATTCCTGGCATTTGATATTGTGGACTGATACCAGAGTGTGGTTATTCCTCATGTTGTGCACCCCAGGGCTGTGACAAGTGTGGTTATATATATTTATGTGGTTCCGTGACTGACGTGTAACGTAGTTTTGGTAGATTTTTGTAGTGAGTGACGAGGTTGTCAGGAGTGACAGCTGACCGCTTTGTCAAGTAATATAAATTCTCGGGGGTAATTATCGATCCGTGGGATCGATAATCACTCACCCAAGTTGATTAAGGAGTGTGTGTGATCTCCTTAGTGTTCCCATTAACGTTTTGATAGCTTTAGGCTACAGGTGTCAGCAGGTACATAATAGATATATATAATCGTAGTGTCACGAAGCCAGTGTGTTATTTACTGTGGTTATTGCAACCGGACAGTAAGGTGTGTGCCATGTTCTAATATATTGGAAATTAGAGCACTTGCCGTGTATGTTATTGCAAAGGGGTTGTAACTAGTGGGCCATGTGATTGTTGATAGTGTTGATCAATCACCGTGTGTGCTATTGCAGTCAGTAAATCATTTATGGGCGTGTTCTAGAGAGTAGTGCCCTGAGTGTTATTTACTGGTGTTTTGCAGTATTGTAATTGCAACGGATTACATAGCAAATCACTGTGATTTGTTATTGTTATGGGTGAAACTCTGGCATTGAGTCAAATACTGGGTTATATTGTTCTGTTTATCTGGTAGGACATCGATGTCCAGTATTCAGTGAGCTGATTGCAAGGCAATAATATAACGTAACCAAGGGAACAACA
>WNGS01165339.1:5221151-5233664 GCA_020271785.1 Procambarus virginalis
GCGGGGGGCACCCGGCGTTGTACGGATCTGTCTCCCATTTGTCCATCTATCCATTCATCTGTCTGTTTATCTGTCCATCTATTTACCCATCTATTTATCCATCAATCTACCTAGCCATCAATCTATGTATCCATCTACTTATCTCTCTGTCCATATATATGTCCATCTATCCATTCCTTTATCTATCTATTTATTCATCCATCTATAGATTTATCTATACATTTATCTACTCTTCTATCTTTCCATCTATCTATCTATCTATCTACTGAATGTGTCTTTATCTGTCTGTACTTTTTCCTGTGTCTTTCTGTCTCACACAAAATATAACTGTAATATGTGGGTGGTCGCCAGTGAGAGGCGCTCACGGGTATGAAATACTTAAACAATACATCTTTGTCTTGCCCGACACGCTGCGCGTATACTAGGCTTGAGGCACAGTATACACCACCTCCATCCAGACATCCAACATTCTCTTTGTTTCTCATTTTGTATGTATGTACTTTTACCTGAATAAACATTATTGTTATTATCATTATTATTATTATTATTATTATTATTATTATTATTATTAAACCCGCCATGGATTGAGACATCTTGGAGCTGTGGAAGAATCATCTACTTCATGCGAGTTCGGGCAAATTATCTTCAACAGTAAATTTCTGTTCAATTTCCAGTGAATATTGGAGCATATTACTATGATAAAAAAATTGTTTTAATGGAGTCCTGAATGAGGTCCTGGTCTGCTGTTCCTTTTTTAATTCTGTCGACCGCGACGAGCTTGTGTTCATCCTGTGTCATTATCTCTGCCAATTTGTGTTGGACTTGCTCCAACCGTGTGACCTCCAACCTTGAACAGACAGATACAGACAGGCAAGCAGACTTTCTTTCTTATAGTATATACTTTACTTCAGATGTTTATACTTTACTTTAGATGTATATAATTTACTATAGACCTGGATAATGTTCCGGACTAAAGCATACATGGTTTTAAGTTCAAGTTTTAAGTTTTGCCCCGAGGGGCGAGTTTATTGGGCAGCGCCACTCATCCTGTGAGTGGATACACCGCCATAGTGACAGTATTGGGCAGCGCCACTCATCCTGTGAGTGGACACACTGCCATAGTGACAGTATTGGCCAGCGCCACTCATCCTGTGAGTGGACACACCGCCATAGTGACAGTATTGGGCAGCGCCACTCATCCTGTGAGTGGACACACCGCCATAGTGACAGTATTGGGCAGCGCCACTCATCCTGTGAGTGGACACACCGTCATAGTGACAGTATTGGGCAGCGCCACTCATCCTGTGAGTGGACACACCGCCATAGTGACAGTATTGGGCAGCGCCACTCATCCTGTGAGTGGACACACCGTCATAGTGACAGTACTAGGCAGCGCCACTCATCCTGTGAGTGGACACGCCGCCATAGTGACAGTATTGGGCAGCGCCACTCATCCTGTGAGTGGACACACTGCCATAGTGACAGTACTGGGCAGCGCCACTCATCCTGTGAGTGGACACACCGTCATAGTGACAGTATTGGGCAGCGCCACTCATCTTGTGAGTGGACACACCGCCATAGTGACAGTATTGGGCAGCGCCACTCATCCTGTGAGTTGACACACCGCCATAGTGACAGTATTGGGCAGCGCCACTCATCCTGTGAGTGGACACACCGCCACAGTGACAGTATTGGGCAGCGCCACTCATCCTGTGAGTGGACACACCACCATAGTGACAGTATTGGGCAGCGCCACTCATCCTGTGAGTGGACACACCGCCACAGTGACAGTATTGGGCAGCGCCACTCATCTTGTGAGTGGACATACCACCATAGTGACAGTATTGGGCAGCGCCACTCATCCTGTGAGTGGACACACCGCCATAGCAGCATGTACAACACTCCCCAATAGGAAGAAAACCCGCTGGGTTGTTCATCCTGTCACTTTTACCCAGACACAGCTGGGACTTGCTTAACTGTCTCAAGTGAACATCTTATCAAACAAAATTAACATTTGTCAACCCTTAAAAACTTACGTTACCTTCTGTGTGCAAAATGGGGGAATCTTTTAAGAACAGTATCTATATTTAACAGATAGTATTTTCCTAACTCAAACAATGGGGGGTTTACTGTGCTACACAATTTATAATGTCTCTTAGATGTTCACATTCTCTCAGGTAGTGGTCTTCTACCGTCCAGCCCACTTGGGCTGGACGGTAGAGCGACGGTCTCGCTTCATGCAGGTCAGCGTTCAATCCCCGACCGTCCAAGTGGTTGGGAACCATTTCCTCCCCCCGTTCCATCCTAAATCCTTATCCTGACCCCTTCCAAGTGCTGTATAGACGTAATGGCTTGGCGTGTTCCTCTGATACAACCTTCAGGTAGTGGTTAAGGTCCGTCACTCTCACCACAAATTCTGCTACTGCACTGGTGAATTGTTGTTTCCATCCCAAATCCCCATGGATATTGTATCCAAGACGGATTCTTGCTATTACTGATTCTTTCGTGCGGCCACCTCCTCTTCGTCCATAATGATTGGAATTGCCAGCTGCAACCACATTGTACCAGCGTGCAGATTCACTGGTTTGTGCTTCTATCCTCCTTTCCTCAGTTACCTTTTCACGGTGATGTTGCCTGACAATACCTCTAATTTGTAGTAGAGTCTTGGATATGAAGTATTCAATATGGTCTCCTTCAGCGCCTTCAGCAGCCAGCACATCTGCTCAACACTCTTGTCTCGCGGATGTTTCTCTTCCAATGGAGCTCGTTAAGTCAAACCATTTTCATTCACGCTCCTTAATCTTCTCTTCCTGGCTACTTAACGCACAGTTTTAAACAGCTCTTGGTTACAGATCTCATTCACGTTCATTGTGAAGGGCACATCCCTTTACATTTAGCTGGTTTAAATACCACTTCTGACGTGTATAAAATAAATAAATAAATATTTATTCAGGTAAGGTACATACATACAAGGTGAGATACAAACGTTGATGGATTTATACATAGAGCTAGTACATACAATGCCTAAAGCCACTATTACGCAAAGCGTTTCGGGCATCAAGATACCTTTGATGGAATTTTCATTACTTTTGCGTTATTATTGTCTAGTCGCTTGATATATAACAGGAATATGATGGGCCCCTAGGACCCATCCTGGTTGATACCTGGTTGATGGGGTTCTGGGAGTTCTTCTACTCCCCAAGCCCGGCCCGAGGCCAGGCTTGACTTGTGAGAGTTTGGTCCACCAGGCTGTTGCTTGGAGTGGCCCGCAGGCCCACATACCCACCACAGCCCGGGTGGGTATCCCTTGTGATACTTCACTTATTGCCATTATGCTTTCACTGTGATCTTCTGCTTCCTTGCAGAGAGGTACTCCCTCGCCCACGTTAGCATCCTCCAGTACACCAGCGTGTTCCTCTACATTAAGTAGTACTCTCCTGTGTGAGACAGTAATAGATATGTTCTCTCACTCCAGGAAAATGCAGCCATATCCAATTTTCTCTCGGTTGATGACCGGTATCGTGTAGTAGAACTTAAATATATTAGTAAATCATGTGTACTCACCTAGCTAAACTTGCGGGGGTTGAGTTTTGGCTCTTGTCCCGCCTCTCAACTGTCAATCAGGGGAACAACTGATGTGTGTTTGTGAATGTGTTTGTGTGTGTACATGTTGCACATTGCGTCTTGGGTATATAAGAGTGGACAAGTAACCCAGCGCCATGCTCTGGACACATCATTACAAACTGTAAACAAATAAACCATGAAGGAACACATATCTCCCATCTTGCGTGTGAGGTATTCGGAGGCCGCAAAGACTCACATTCCCACGCTTCGTGTGTAAACAACTTAGACTGGTTTACTAACAAACAATTCAAGTTCTTAATTTATATTTGCGTGTGAAGGTGGCACAGGTTACGTGCACAGTGTGGCAACTGACACGGAGTATTTCACCGCCGGAGGGAGTTCGTGTCGACGTGCTTTTCACAACCGGGGGCTTGTGCCCAGTTTGGTGAAAAAAGAAATAGAAGAGTTTTATTATGAAGCGACAAGCAGAGGTAGAGGTTGCTGCGTCACTTTGGTGGGACCAGAGCCACATCCGCCTCCACAGCTGGGGAGCAGCTCCAGGGGCCCTCCACAGCTGGGGAGCGCTCCAGGGGCCCTCCACAGCTGGGGAGCGCCTCCAGGGGCCCTCCACAGCTGGGGAGCGGCTCCAGGGACCCTCCACAGCTGGGGAGCGCCTCCAGGGGCCCTCCACAGCTGGGGAGCGCCTCCAGGGCCCTCCACAGCTGGGGAGCGGCTCCAGGGGCCCTCCACAGCTGGGGAGCGCCTCCAGGGGCCCTCCACAGCTGGGGAGCGCCTCCAGGGGCCCTCCACAGCTGGGGGAGCGCCTCCAGGGACCCCTCCACAGCTGGGGAGCGGCTCCAGGGACCCCTCCACAGCTGGGGAGCGGTTCCAGGGACCCCTGGAAGGTGGCGTGTGATGGGCGTCCAGTCGGTCTGTCAAGGTGGAATGTGATGGGCGTTCAGTCGGTCTGTCAAGGTGGTGTGATGGGCGTTCAGTCGGTCTGTCAAGGTGGAATGTGATGGGCGTTCAGTCGGTCTGTCAAGGTGGAGTGTGATGGGCGTTCAGTCGGTCTGTCAAGGTGGAATGTGATGGGCGTTCAGTCGGTCTGTCAAGGTGGAGTGTGATGGGCGTTCAGTCGGTCTGTCAGGTGGCGTGTGATGGGCGTTCAGTCGGTCTGTCAAGGTGGCGTGTGATGGGCGTCAGTCGGTCTGTCAAGGTGGCGTGTGATGGGCGTCCAGTCGTCTGTCAAGGTGGCGTGTGATGGGCGTCCAGTCGGTCTGTCAAGGTGGCGGTGTAAAAATCAAGGTAAAAATTAAACATTGTGCCAAGTTATGATTGATTGTTGCATTGTGATTGGGTGAAATATCACCCAATCACAATGCAACTCAATGACGCATTGTCGGCGTCTGTGAGCCATATTGGCTTACAGAAGCTCACATGACTCTCAACCAGGAGTAGAAGAAGCGATGCTCAGTTGACTCTTATGGAGGTTTCAACTCACTATTACGTGAGATTAAACTAATATTTCAGAGACACTCTAATAGACGTTTAGAAGATGCCGAGTCATTCCTGAAAGAGAGTTGGCTCACATATAGGAGGAGTGACATCGTTGGACTTGCGTCAGTTCGAGAACCAGTTACAACAGACATGTAAAAAGGTTAGGAACGAATGTCTATCTCTAGCTAGAGCCAAGTCATGTGGCCGAGTGAGACGAGGCTGCGGCATGGTAGCCCAGGAGCTGTAGTCCATCACTGACGAGTGTGCAAGCCAGAGATGGCAGGCGGTCTCCTTGCCGAGAGGTAAATGACAATAATATCACACAAAAGATGTCTCGAAGTCCTGCCTCTCAAAATCTCGAACTCTAAAGGCACTGCTCCAAAAAGTTCTGTCACTCGAAGCTTAGCTGCTAAAAGCCCTGCCCCTCCTAGCAGTCTCCTTCAAGACTCCGCTCTCCTCGGACTTCATAACCTCCTTCAAGTGTTGAGTGGCAGTGATGTACGCTCCCCACACCTCCCTTCCCCCCCCCCACCGCTACCCTCCCCCCCACCGCTCCCCACAATCCCTCCCCCCCCCCCACCGCTCCCCACACCTCCCTCCCCCCACTGCATGCATAAGGAAAACGTGGTCAGAAACTCCAGTGTAGAATTTCAGCTTGAAGACTGGAAATAACGCGTCGTGTTTCATTTCCGCCTACCCTCTCCGTACTAACCATTGCCTTCAGGAATCTCTCTACGACAAGCCTTATTTCACTGCTACTTTATTACACAGTTGACTTTATTTTATCTTTATTACCTCCCTTGTCTACACTTGTAATGTCACTTTGTTCTTTGCCTCGCCCGTTGTCTTGAGGATACGAGCAAGATGATGTGTGACGTCATAACGTGACGTCACACATCATAATGCCTTTCAACGCGGAAATGAAGGAAAAGCCCGTGAGAACTATGCCTCTTCAACACACGCGGAGCTAACTGCCATTGTTATGGCATTAAGATACTTTGAACGAAGCACTAACGGTGCCGTGATCTGCGCTGATTCTAAAGCAGCGCTACAAAGCCTTGCTAAAAAATCGGGCAGAAAATCTTGCCATAGTCACCAAGATCAAGAAGCTGTGAGAGTAATAACCGATCAGGGAAGAGTCATCAAGTTTCTGGGGATCTCCTCCCATGTTGGAATATGTGGGAATGAACGAGCAGATGTGCTGGCTGCTGAAGGCGCTGAAGGAGATCATATTGAATACTTCATACAGAAGACACCTCTACAAATTAGAGGTATTGTCAGGCAACATCACCGTGACAAGGTAGCTGAGGAAAGGAGGATAGAAAAACAAATCAGTGAATCTGTACGATGGAACAACATGGCTGCAGCTGTCAATTCCAATCATTATGGACGAAGTGGAGGTGGCCGCGGGAGGGAATCGGTAATAGCAAGAATTCGTCTTGGACAATATCCATGGAGATTCAGAACGGAAACAACAGTTGAGCAGAGGAGTTGCAGATTCTGCGGTGAGAGAAAGGACACCGCCTTAACCACTACCTGAGAGAGAGTGGATATCTAAGAGTCATTAGAAGTATGTGTGAAGAATAATAACCCCACATTGTTTGAGTTAGGGAAACACTATTTGTCAATATTGATACTGTTCTTAAAAGATTACCCAAATTTGCACCCGCAAGATAACATAAAATTTTAAGGGTTGAAGAATGTTAATCTTCTTGTTTGAGGAGCTGTTCACTTGAGACAGTTAAGCAAGTCCCAGCTGTGTCTGGCTACAAGTGACAGGATGAACAACCCAGCGGGTTTTCTTCCTATTGGGGAGTGTTGTGCATGCTGCTGTGGTGGTGTGTCCACTCACAGGATGAGTGGCGCTGCCCAATACTGTCACTATGGCGGTGTGTCCACTCACAGGATGAGTGACGCTGCCCAATACTGTCACTATGGCGGTGTGTCCACACAGGATGAATGATGCTGCCCAATACTGTCACTATGGTGGTGTGTCCACTCACAGGATGAGTGGCGCTGCCCAATACTGTCACTATGGCGGTGTCCACTCACAGGATGAGTGGCGCTGCCCAATACTGTCACTATGGCGGTGTGTCCACTCACAGGATGAGTGGCGTGCCCAATACTGTCACTATGGCGGTGTGTCACTCACAGGATGAGTGGCGCTGCCCAATACTGTTACTATGGCGTGTGTCCACTCACAGGATGAGTGGCGCTGCCAATACTGTCACTATGGCGGTGTGTCCACTCACAAGATGAGTGGCGCTGCCCAATACTGTCACTATGGCGGTGGTCCCAACAGGATGAGTGGCGCTGCCCAATACTGTCACTATGGCGGTGTGTCCACTCACAGGATGAGTGGCGCTGCCCAATACTGTCACTATGGCGGTGTGTCCACTCACAGGATGAGTGGCGCTGCCCAATACTGTCACTATGGCGGTGTGTCCACTCACAGGATGAGGGGCGCTGCCCAATACTGTCACTATGGCGGTGTGCCCACTCACAGGATGAGTGACGCTGCCCAATACTGTCACTATGGCGGTGTGTCCACTCACAGGATGAGTGGCACTGCCCAATACTGTCACTATGGCGGTATGTCCACTCACAGAATGAGTGGCGCTGCCCAATACTATCACTATGGCGGTGTGTCCACTCACAGGATGAGTGGCGTTGTCCAATACTGTAACTAGGGGGGNTTCCAACACCGAACCAATCGTTTCACTCAGCAGTAAATAGCGCCCGGGAGTAAGGAAACTGTTGTGAGCTGCATCCTGCAGGTAATCTATGAAATGGGAGGGACGTGTGTTTATACCTCAATAAACTTACATCATTTCAATCAATTCCAAAAGTAAATTATATATATGACTGTTTAAGATAATGATACAATGACGTGTAAAGACTAATGATATCAATGACGTGTTGAGGATAATGATATCAATGACGTGTTAAGCATAATGATATCAATGACGTGTTGAGGATAATGATATCAATGACGTGTTAAGGATAATGATATCAATGATGTTATAAGATAATGATATCAATGATGTGTTTAAGTTAAAACTATACAATGACAATTTACGAACCTTACGACACCTCCGTGAACAGAACCCTAAATAATGCTAGCAACCGCTGCCAGGGACCTTATACTGGCAGACCTTATACTGGCTGGTCTTATACTGGCTAGACCTTATACTGTCCAGACCTATACTGGCTGGTCTATACTGGCTAGACCTTATACTGGCCAGACCTTATATTGGCTGGTCTTATACTGGTTGGTCTTATACTGGCCAGACCTTATACTGTCCAGACCTTATACTGGCTGGTCTTATAGTGACCAGACTTATACTGGCTGGTCTTATAGTGGCCAGACCTTATACTGGCAGATCTTATAGGCCAGACCTTATACTGGCAGGTCTTATAGAGGCCAGACCTTATACTGGCCAGATCTATACTGGCTGGTTTTATACTGGCCAGATCTTATACTGGCTGGTTTTATACTGGCGAGGCTTATACTGGCTGGTCTTATACTGGTTGGTCTTATACTGGCCAGACCTTATACTGGCTGGTCTTATAGTGGCCAGACCTTATACTGGCTGGTCTTATAGTGGCCAGACCTTATACTGGCTGGTCTTATAGTGGCCAGACCTTATACTGGCTGGTCTTATAGTGGCCAGACCTTATACTGGCTGGTCTTATAGTGGCCAGACCTTATACTGGCTGGTCTTATAGTGGCCAGACCTTATACTGGCTGGTCTTATAGTGGCCAGACCTTATACTGACCAGACCTTATAGAGGCCAGACCTTATACTGGCAGGTCTCATACAGGCTGGTCTTATAGAGGCCAGACCTTATACTGGCAGTCTCATACAGGCCAGACCTTATACTGACCAGACCTTATAGAGGCCAGACCTTATACTGGCAGGTTTTATAGAGGCCAGACCTTATACTAGCAGGTCTTATAGTGGCCAGACCTTATACTGGCTGGGCTTATAGAGGCCAGACCTTATACTGACCAGACCTTATAGAGGCCAGTCCTTATACTGGCAGGTCTTATAGAGGCCAGACCTTATAGAGGCCAGACCTTATACTGGCAGGTCTTATAGAGGCCAGACCTTATAGAGGCCAGACTTATACTGGCAGGTCTTATAGAGGCCAGACCTTATACTGGCAGACCTTATAGAGGCCAGGCCTCGACGGTTGCACACAACACAAGGTGTTGATAAAGCCATGATTGGCATCCCCCTGCCTGGTATATCTGGTAATAACTATAACACCATAAGGTCTTCCCCCTAAGTATGGTATATCTGGTACCAATACACTCATAGTGAAGAATGTTACCTGCTTCATAGTCCATGGCAGCGGCCGGCGACCCTCGCAACGCTACACTCTGCAACGTGCAATAAATTAATGAATTAACGAATGTATAAACCTGTATTAGATACACAAACAAACAATTAAATATATCTGTAATTACACAATTTAGGGATATACAAATAGGTAAATGAATGAGATAGGTATAAAACTCTAAGAATAATTGTTCAATGTAACTGAAGAAGTGAGAGACTTGGATGCTTACACAAACAGCTTTATTGACCTGTACCCTTGACCCGTGACCGTTACGTTCCTACGCCACCATCAAATATGTGTGTGTATATATATATATATATATATATATATATATATATATATATATATATATATATATATATAAAAGTTTGTGAGGGTACCACCTCTGGTGCCAATGTGGGGACCCATAGCCTCGGAGAAGAAAATAAAACGTATTCAGAGGAGACCTTGTGGTTTCTCACTGAACACTAATATTTTCTTCTCCTACCACCCCCATTCTTTTGTATGTACACATATATATTTGCTTTATTTGAACTGTGTTACAAAAAAGGAGTTACATATAGGTTACAAAGATGGTTATCATAGGTTGTCGAGTTCCTCCAGCTCCTCAGATGGCGGGCAGGAACCCTGGATGCAGTGCGCATTTCCCCGCACATATATATATATATTATATATATATAATATATATTATATATATTATATATATATACATGCGTGTGTGTGTGTGTGTGTGTGTGTGTGTGTTGTGTGTGTGTGTGTGTGTGTGTGTGTGTGTGTGTGTGTGTGTGTTGTGTGTTGTGTGTGTGAGCTCAGGCTATGACCATAAATTTGCTAGAGAGTGGCTCAGGTTAGGCATTAACAAGTTGCAAATTACTATCTTCAAGAAAGGAAACTTGGTGGGATTTGTTGGGAGGCCGAGGTGAACGGTCACTGAAGTTCAGGTTTTTGTAGTTGTGTTGGTGTGTAGGTGAGTGTGTGGGTGTGTGTGTGTAGGGCTGGTGGGTGTAGTGGCGAGAGTGTGGCTGGGTCACACCTCAGGGATAGCATACCGCTCCTCGAGTCACACATGAGAATAAATCACACCTGACCCCTTGTGCGAGACATATATAAAAGAATAACATTATCTCCGTTTACACTGAGGTCAATTACTTAAGAGAGCGAACTACGGCCCGGACGGCAATCCTCAGGTCGCTGACCTCCCTCTCTGGAGGAGCCATTCTGCAAGTCCTTCGCACATACTATGTACAAGCAGTCAGATCAGTGATCGACTATGCCGCACCTGCACTCACGAGTCTGTCACAACACAAGTGGAAAAAGCTTGAAGTTGCCCGAAACAATGCTATGAGAGCCGCACTGGGAGCCCCCATGTGGACCAGGCTTGAAACTCTAAGACTGGAGACGGTTTGCCCTCTCTTCAAGAAAGAATATCACAAAGAACAGCTAAATTATCAGTAAAATAATTATTTCTCCTGATCCAATCCCAGTACGGCAGGCCGTGGTGGTTAGACTTGGCCAAAACAATGGAAACTCTTGGGCTGCCAGAGCAGGAAATGTCTTAAACAGACTACATTTAAAAAGCATGATTCTTGAGAGAGGGAGGTGATCAACCACACCCAAATTACACTTCTTCCGCACCGTGGGAACAGCCTCTTTCAAAATAGTAATAAAAAGTCTCCCAATGAAAAAGGCTGCCTATGATCCGACAATCCTAAGGCGCATAATAGAAGAGCAAATGTATAGCATTGCAGTAGCAGGAGCCACCCACATCTTCACAGACGGATCGGTGGACACAGAATATGAGAGTGCTGGCGCTGCTCTTTGCACGGCCAGCATACAGGCATATTGGAGACTGGGAGGACTAGTATCATCAACCCAAACTGAGCTGTTTGCCATACAACAGACATTCACATATGTGATTGCACAAAACACTCAAAATGCCATCATACACACAGACTCAAAAGCTGCACTTCAAATACTAGGACAAAAACAGTGGAAAGATAACGTGGAAATAATTACCACCATTTTGTATCTTGGAGCAGTCGCTAAAGGCAAAGGACTCAACATAACCTTAAACTGGATCACATCCCATGTTGGAGTCCCATTAAATGAGAAAGCTGATGAAATTGATAAATTGACAACTCGTCATCCAGTGATATATAAAACAATTCAACCCAGCCTAGAGAACATAAAAAACATAAAAAAAACTCTCACACCTCAACAAAGCCTACCTACACCAGAGAATAGCTGAAGGCTCGCCCTCTGCAACATGGTATCTTCAGGCAACCAAATTAGAAAGGTTAAATATCCCAAAAGGAACCCACAGGGAAATAGCAGTTAGGTTATATAGACTACGTCTAGGTTACAGATGCAACTGGGAGATTGGTGAACCCAGACAGAGGGAACGCATCTTCTGCCAAATAATCAGAGAAAATCCATTACTTCACTATCTCCTGGAATGTGCAGCAACCAACGACCTTAGAAGAGCTTTAAGAGTCCCTGAATCTTGCAGTAACCACCCAGAAGCATTCAACACAGCCACTCTCCTGGTCAACAAAGGTGTCCAGCAGCTGGACACCCTCATAAAGACTGTCAAGCAGTATCCTCCCCCACGATAGCAGCCTCACGATAAAATGCGACCTCAGCACATAGTATACATTTACTCTTAAAAAAAAATCTACCACTTACGGGCTATTCATGCCCGTGCCACCTTTGGGTGCTTAATCTTCATCAATCAATCAGTCTGACAGGGGACTGCCAAACTGATTGATATAGTGTCGTGGTTAAGACACTCGCCTGGCGTTCCGCAAGCTCTTTGTCATGGGTTCGTATCCTGGCCGGGGAGGATTTACTGGGCACAAATCCTTAACTGTAGCCTCTGTTTAACTCAACAGTAATATGTGTACTTGGTTGTTAAACGAGTCTTCGTGGGGGTCGTATTCCAGGGAACATTACGAACAAGGACTTGAGGGACACGCTGCGTGTACTAGTGGCAGTGCAAGAGTGTAACAACACTTGTATATATTAATAAATTAAAAATTAAAAAAATAAATCTGCGTTTACATCGTTGTATAATATAGAAACAGCTCAAGAACCTCAATAAGGTCA
>WNGS01165339.1:5244053-5255436 GCA_020271785.1 Procambarus virginalis
CCCAACTCTAATTTCAATTGTTTAAAACCTATCACTTATCTTCGCAGCCTAATATCTTTTGGCGCAGATATGTTTGAGGTCTATTTCTGTTTTGGGATCATTATACTATTGCAAATTGACTTGCTTAGTGAGCACGACACTTGGGCATTGTTTTGATTACCAAGCAGTCTGGCAACTTTCCATTGACCTGCTGGGAGCTAATCATCATGACGTTTTCTTTGCGGGGTTTGAGGGCATCTTAGTTAGTTTAAGCATTACTTCACCCACTTTCTAATACATTACAGAGACAATAGTTTAATTCATCATTCGATGCATCAACATGGTTTATATTAATTGTAAAGAAATATGTTAAAAATACTTCGTTTGCAAACTCTGGCATGCAAGCTGACGTGGTTTAAAAAGAACCGCTTCCTCTCCTAAAACTCTCCCATTAAGAAAATACAGTTGCCACACATCCTTGCCTATAATAAGGAAAGGAATAAATGTAAGTAAGAATCTTATATGACAGATTTTCCAATATGCTTCACTTACGTACCGTCTTCCATTAAAACTCATCCTAGCAATCACCGACAAGGATTACCTGGAGCACAAATAAACTGCCGTAAACGTAATACGTTACTCAACGCAGCGTTGAGAAACGTACTTATGTGTGTATATTAGTTGCTGTCGACCTGTTCTACCGGATAAGACCACAAGCAAGCTTCAGGAATCTACATTTTTGCATCTCTGATCATTCTTCAAGCAAGCTTTAAAAGTACACAACCAGTTTTCACTATTTGGAAAGCGTCCAATATATGAAGTGCTTTTTGCCTGTCCATAAGCGAGTTACATAAAGCTTAGTAAATCCCAGTTTAGTTAATTTATTATGCACCCCATACCCATCTTATGAGCGTCAGTAGAAACGGTTACAGCGGCACAAATAATGGGTTCAGAAACTGAACCCAAAAATTCCTTTAAGCAAGTTATCAGTTGTGTTAAACTATAGTTAGTTCAACATATATATCAAGAGTTTAATAACACATTGTGCTCAGGAACTGAAGCCCAAATTTCGTTTATCTAAGTAAGTTACAAACTTGACAAGCCCACAAACTTGACAAATGTGGCCCATATGGTCCTCTGGGGCCCCTCAGTTGTGGTGTGTGGCCCTCATGACAACACAAATGTGGCCCATATGGCCCTCTGGGGCCCTCAGTTGTGGTGTGTGGCCCTCTTGACAACACTAATGTGGCCCATATGGTCCTCTGGGGCCCTCAGTTGTGGTGTGTGGCCCTCATGATGTAACAGTGCAAGTATTTTGCACTCTTTCATGTATAATTGTGAATTAAAATTGTGTGTGTGTGTGTATGTGTGTGGTAAATATTGTGTTAAATAATAGAATGTCAAAGTGTTAAATATCAATTGCTGGAAATTGAAATAATTTGAAATAATTTGATTAATAAATTTCTATGTGTAGAAGAACAAGCTTGACTTTTGTTTAGTCGTCTTTTTGAATCAATGTCCCCTCAAGTAAGAGTTAAGGCTAGAGAGATATCTAGCTGAACAGTAAGAGATAACTAAATTAAGCAGTGTTCCTGTCGCATTGTTTAAATAAGAGGAATTTATATTTAGTTTCAATGACAGGTGGTGGCAGCAACATCAGAACATCTTAGGATATCAGTCAGCATAACATCATAGATAGTATAATAGAATAACAGTTAGTCTACTCTCCCTACTCCTTCTTATTCCTCCTTCCTCCCCCCCCTCCTTCCTTCATTCCTCCTACCTCCACTCTTCTCGTGCGCTCCCCGTTTTCTATTCCCACTCGCCTCTCTCTACCTTAGTTCCCCCCCCCCTCAACCTATCAATGTCTGTCCCCTCTCTTCTCTTCCTTTACTTTGTTCCACTCTTTTATTACTATTCTACACCCCCCCCCCCGTTACAATGACAACACTAATGTGGCCCATATGGCCCTCGGGGGACCCTCAGTTGTGGTGTGTGGCCCTCATGACAACACAAATGTGGCCCATATGGCCCTCGGGGGACCCTCAGTTGTGGTGTGTGGCCCTCATGACAACACTAATGTGGCCCATATGGCCCTCAGTTGTGGTGTGTGGCCCTCATGACAACGCAAATGTGGCCCATATGGCCCTCGGGGGACCCTCAGTTGTGGTGGGTGGCCCTCATGACAACACTAATGTGGCCCATATGGCCCTCAGTTGTGGTGTGTGGCCCTCATGACAACACTAATGTGGCCCATATGGCCCTCGGGGGACCCTCAGTTTGACATGCCTGGATGATTGTCAGTCTTTTTTCAAACTAATATAGTCGTGATCCCAAGAGGCTCCAACACAACGAGCTTAAGTTTATTTTGTTAATTATGGATTCCAGTCCCATCTTGTCGGTGAGCAAGTGGAAGAAACGTTTCATTGTCACATAATGGGGCCAAGAACAGTACCACAGCAACCTCTAAACTAAGCAGTTTACATTATATAAAAAAATTTACTTGACCAGAGACAAGGTGAAGTTCACATTAGTTATTCTGTTATCATCACATCTGTTATCATCACATCACTAGGAAGGGAGAGCCACTTATATATATATATACATATGAATCATCCAATAGGGAAAAATCCAGCGATATGTTTCTCTTTATAATATTATATTCTTAGGGCGTGTGCGTGGCTAGCCTAGCCGAGCGCGGACTGACTCACCCGCTGGTCTAAATAATCTGTTGACGTTTGTGCTACTAGAGAGTACTCGCCTAATTTTATCCATCTAATTGTGCTTGCAAGGGATGAGCTCCGGTTCTTTGGTCCCATTCAACCTTCAATCAACTTGCGTACGATTTCCAAGCCTATTGGGGTCTATCGTATCTACTTTTGTAGTTCTGTATGGAATCCGACTCCAACTTTTCAGTGAAATACTGGACTAGTACCCAAGACTGACTATGTAGTGCATCAGTTATGTAATGTATGTGAAATAACTAAACCTGGAGCTTGAAACAAATCTTAATCAGCCTCTGTGGTTAAGTGCTCAATAACACACCGATCCAGGATATTGGTCCACATGCTTCTAACCTTTACTCCTTACTCCTCACCAAATTGTATGTATAGGTTATTGACCTTCGCCTCTTACCTCAAACTCACTAACAAAAACTGCCACTGCTCTACCTGTTGTACAGGTAAAAATACCTCCAAGTTTTTCACAGATTAAGGAGAAAATCAAGAAGAAAATACTCCCAATTTTCAAAAGTCGCCACAGAGCCAAAGTAGCGGAAGGAAGACTCACAGCGATATGGTATGAACAAGCCACTGGGTACTACTCTTTCAAGCCTGGTAAAAAGATATCCAGAGACATTGCAGTAGCCATACACAGACTCAGGCTTGGTTACAAGTGCTGCTGGGAGGTAATGAACCCAATAGTTAAAAAGTGTCATATCTGTCGAACAGATGCAGAGGCGCGACTATTACACTACTTACTGGAATGTGAAGCAACTGAAGCCCTGCGCATCAAATTCAACATTAATCCAATAACAGCAGCTGCATTAGATGCAAATTCCAGATGGGGTCGCCATGGGTTCTCCCCTAGGTGTCCTGTTTGCGAACTTCTACATGGGTACTATCGAGAAAAAAGTCTTAGTCGACTTGAACTTGAAACCGGCCATATACTGCAGGTATGTTGACGACATTTTTACACAGGTACCTGATGTCAGACATCTGCAGGAGCTGAAAGAGGCGTTTGAGCAGAATTCTGTGTTGCGTTTCACTTACGAGATGGAGAAGGATGGGAAGCTACCCTTTCTAGATGTAACAGTCATGGAAAGGAGCGGAGGTTTCCACACTGCAGTCTACACTAAGGAAACAAACATAGGAATGTGCCTAAATGCCAACAGTGACTGCCCAGACAGGTACAAGAGGAGTGTTGTTAACGCTTATGTCGACCGTGCTCTCAGCCACAGCTCAGAATGGAAGCAAGTCGACGAAGAACTCTGTAGGGTAAGGCAGGTCCTAGTCAACAACGGCTTCTCCAATGGTTTCATTGAAGACATCATAAGAAGGAAAGTGAAACGCCATGCAACATCTGAAGAGACAACTAATACAACACCTATACCCCCTATTAGACTATTTTACAGGAACTTCTTCTCCACAGCTCATAAAACGGAGGAAAGGGTCCTGAAAGATATTGTTAATAGAAATGTTATCCCTACAGACAAAAATCAGAAGATACAACTAACGATTTACTATAAAACCAAAAAAACGGCCAGCCTACTCATGAGAAACTCTCCAGACACGGAGCAGAACGCTCTAAAAGAGACAAACGTCGTCTATGCCTTCAAATGCCCTCTTGGGGACTGTAAGCCTAAAAAAACTCAGTATATAGGCAAGACAACAACATCTCTTTCCAGGCGTTTAACGATGCATAAGCAACAGGGCTCCATTAAGGAACATATATTCTCTTCCCACAACCAAACCATCACCAGAGAAATCTTAACAAACAACACAGAAATCATTGATAGATACAGCGACAGCAGGCGGCTTGACATCTGCGAGGCACTACACATCAAGAAGTCAACACCAGCAATCAACAGCCAATTGACGCACAACTATATTCTACCCACTTCAAGACTCCGCTCCAATATAGAAACATCAAGAAATATGGGCCAATAGGCCTTCTGCAGTTCTATTTGTACCCAACTTCTACAAATCTATATCCATTATTCCGTGTTCTGTGTTTTGTTGAAAGTTTGTTTTTCACCCCACTATTGTACTACATCACCTCACCCAAATGCAGGTATAAGAGCCAATGTTGTTTCAGTCATAAGTGTGTGTGGATAAACTAAAGTCTTTGAAAATGTAATAAGTTTTACGAAACGCGCTCAAGTGTCGCGTCAGACTAGAAATAAAAATGAATTTTGGAGAATTTATTTTTCATTTACCGTCACCAGTAAAAAGAAACATAAGGAAAATCGAGAAAATTCGTGTTAGAATTATTAATCTTACTTTTTCGGTCATATTTAATAATATATATTATATATATATATATATATATATATATATATATATATATATATATATACATATGCAAACAAGCTTGAATGGTCCCCCAGGCATATATGCGACTGAAAACGCCATACCCCATAAGTCACTCGAACCCAGATAGCCAGGAGCACAATGCCACTGGTGTACATGGTACCCTAACCACTCGACCAACCGTAACCGTACAAAAGGCGATGGTAGCCGAAGCTATTTCACCCACCGTCCCGACGGCACTTAAGATTCGACTCTTGTATCAGACATGCATGATACAACTGTCTTAAGGATTGGTAAGAAATCTCTTAAAATTTGTGTGTCTATTTTGTTTATTTGAATTTTAAAAAAAATATGACAGATAATTCTGTCATATTAGTTGTTTAGATATTAGAGGCTTAGTTGCTCAATCCAGCGCTCAAAACTTCATTTTTACGAACCGCATTTCCAGCCGCACCAATGTTATTATCCGGGATGATGTTAATTAATGCGCTCACTAAACTCCCCACTGAGTGTCCGTACATCAGTTGAAATGGCGTTTAAAATTCTCTGGTCAAACTCCATTGCTGGTATAACAAGGCATAGACCTTCCTGTCGGACAAGTAACCTCGCAAAGAAGCCATCCTTCAACACTCACTCTGGCGAGCTCATTCAGAATGACATGTCAGTATGAACTGTCTAATGCAGACGAGATTTAGGAAGGTGGTGTATGAGTGCGAGATGAGGGCCCCTATGATACACTCTCATGCATGAAGCCAGACGTCAAAGGGGACACCATGGTTCGTATTGTATGAGATGACAGTTTAGGACCAGCCTCTCCAATATTACGCAGATGTAACTAGTAAGAAAACTTAGGACAGAAAGATTTATTTATCTCTTGATTTATCTTGGGAATTGGAATGGAGATTTATGTTGGTCCATGAGACAAGTAATTCCCCAATCACGCAGCTCACATTATACAGTTTAAGAATGGGATTTCCTTGGTCTAAAGGAATGAAAAATAATATGCCATAAATGATACCATCCTCGCCGGGGAAGATATTTATGTAAAGTCGGGTTTAAAAAAAAATTCTGAGAACAGTGCTTTGCATTCATCTTCCCTCACCGTCTTAGCCAGCATTGAATCTTAATTTGTGACCGGGAAAAGATTGTTAAATCTTTAATATCTTCCCCGTGCCTGGCTGATTCATTTAATATCTTCCCCGTGCCTGGATGATTCATTTAACATCATCCCCGTGCCTGGATGATTCATTTAATATCATCCCCGTGCCTGGATGATTCATTTAATATCATCCCCGTGCCTGGATGATTCATTTAATATCATCCCCGTGCCTGGATGATTCATTTAATATCTTCCCCGTGCCTGGATGATTCATTTAATATCTTCCCTGTGCGTTACTGAGCGGGTGGAGCTTTGGAGTTGAGACAATTCACAAAGGTATCTCAGTTTACTAGCCTGGGCTCTATCACACTCTCCCTCGCAGTTTAGAGTCACTGTAACAGATATAATATTCGCATTTGTGTAATTAAATATCGGATGGAACATCCGAATATTATGTTCTAGCTCGGCGTTGAATGTCTGGACTGTGGAGGGATCATAGTTGCACCACTGTGACACCTGAGCAGCAACATAGACACCCAGGAGTATGTTCAGGATTAAAGTTGATTTGCTGGCTGGTCAGGAAGCTATTGTGGTGAGCTTGGTAACCCTCCAGAGGTTGAGAGCCATAAGGCCAACGTCAAACCAATCAATAACTCTGGACCACACGTCATAAAACGGGACAAGAAGACTACTCTATGGACTACGCTACACCTTATGAACTACACTATGCCTGAAGGACTACAATACCCCTTCACTACAGTACACCTTAAAGACCACGCTACACGCTAAGGACCACACTACTCCTTAATGTCTAAGCTGCACCTTAAGAATTATGCTACACTTTAGGGACTATACTATACCTTAGGGACTATGCTACACTTTAAGGACTCTGCTACACCTTAGGGACTATACTACACCTTAAGGATAACACTTCACCTTAAGTTAAAATTATGTCATCACAACATAAGAGCGAGGATAAAAAGAGCAAGCCAGTATCAGCGCTAATCAGTACTAGGCTACTTTACGTCAGAAATTAAGAGTCAATCAAGAAGATATTGCCAACGGTCACTTCCTCTGAGTCACCACACAAACTCACAGATCTTGGCGTGTCCGGCTTCTGTATAGTTCACAGACGACTCAGTGGGAGCGGGAGACACAATGACCATAAAGCTTACCAGTTCTACTGCCATCTGTGCTTAACTCTGCTCCAGAGTTCTCCTCCCGCAACCCGACCAGGTAGCAGGATTTCCGTAAGCCTTGGTGAGTTATTAATGCTGCTATTGGTAGCGGGCTTCTGGTTGGCTCATGTATCCTACCACTGCCCGTCTCACCTCAGACTGCATGTATCAACTTGTCTAATTTCTTACTGACAATTTCAAGTGTTCATAACAAGAACTATGCTACACATAACACAGCAAGCAAACTATGCTTGCTTAACACAGCAAGCGTTAAATTACATAAAACTACACTGCACTAATATATATATATATATATATATATATATATACCGACCCCTGAAGAGCTGGACGAGGTCTTCGAACACTGATAGGTATATTGTTATATAAGTGTGTGTTTTCTGTAAACTGTAGCATTGCAATAAAATCAATTATATATATATATATATATATATATATATATATATATATATATATATATATATATATATATATATATATATATATATATATATATATGCGAACAAGTTTGAACAGTCCCCAAGCATATATGCAACTGAAAACGCCATACCCCAGAAGGATTCGAACCCAGACAGTCAGAAGCACTATGCACCATGGCGTACCCAGTTCTTTAACCACCCAACCAACCGTGACTGTACAAAAGACATTGGTAGCCGAGGCTATTTCCCCAACATCCCGACAACACTTGGTAGTAAGCTTGGGCATAGATATTTCATCGAATCACCTCACTTTGTGGGGCCATGTGAGCAACACAATTCAATGATATGACAGGGTAGATAAACTGTTTAGCACGAGTGATACGCAAACAAGGGGACACAGGTGGAAACTTTGTGCCCAAATGAGCCACAGGGATGTTAGAAAGAACTTTTTCAGTGTCAGTGTAGTTAACAGATGGAATGCATTAGGCAGTGATGTGGTCGAGGCTGACTCCATACAGTTTCAAATGTAGATATAATAGAGCCCAGTAGGCTCAGGAATGTGTAAATCAGTTGAGAGGCGGGACCAAAGAGCCAAAGCTCAAGCCCCGCAAGCACAACTAGGTGAGTACCACGATTTCAGACTGCCAGCTGAGCGGTGGTAGAGGTGTGAGGCGGGAAGGGGTGTCGTCGCAGGAGTGTTCCGGTGGGTGGGCCTGGGAGGAGAGGGATAGGGGATGCAATCTCCACGAGAAAACAAATAATGAGCCTCCATAAACAATATTAAAACTTTAAGCTTAAACTTCTTGTACTGACTTTCCTTATGTTTAGCCACACAAGCCGCGCTCAACGTCTCGTGTGTTCTAACAAAGCCATGTAAACAATATACTCACTTTCCATCGAAAGTCCACCACTCGCTCTTAGTCCGCAGTCGACCTAGGACGCCGACGAACTTCTGCCTGACCTCCACCAGTTTGCTGCTCCTGTCACTCATACCGAGAGTGTATTCCTCGTTGATGGTGGCCAGTCGTAGAGACGACCTTCCCTCCCACGACGGCGACGACGGGGACGGCAAGGTGTATACAGGAAAAAACAGAGATGACGTAGGTGGAGGAAGTAACAATGGGGCAGGAATCTTTCTGTGAGTTTTTGCCTTTTGAACCATATTGTTGCCACTGTTGTTGGTGCCGTCCCTTGCTTCGTCAGCTCCACGAGTGCCAGAGTCAGGCTTTCTGAGGGCAACGTCACCGTTATGAAAATTCTGTTCATTTTTCTGGAACTCATTGTTAACTTTGTTGGGCTGAGTGTATGTATCCTGAAACTCAACAGCGTTATGAAACTCGTCGTCAGTGTCCTGAAATTGATCTGTGATATTTTCTTCTTCCTCGTGTTTGTCATGAAATGTTGTTGAGTGGCAATGTTGTGCTGTAGTACAATGAGTGAGCGTCTGCTGGGGTGGCCCGTCACTGTCTCCCTCCCTCCTGTCCTCAAGGTTCTGGCTCTCCTCCATCACCCGCCAAGGACGACCAGCTCCACGCTCTGCTTACTGTCTCAAAGCACCCGCCCGCAAAGCACAGATCACCCTCACAGAAGGCGCCTGCTGTTGGCACAGGGCGAGGAATTCTCCGCCAGAGGGTGTTCTTGCTCCAGATGCCAACACACTGGTATGTCACTTCTTTGGCGTGGCGGGTGATGGCTCAGTTATCAACATCGCGCCGCGTGTGTAATCCAAACATTGCCAGAGCTTTCCGTCTTATATATGTATATAGACTATATATCTATATACACTCCGTTATGTAAAACTAATGCAGCAAACACATGTATCCTCGTGTCAGTCTGAACAATTAATAAGTCGAGAATTTCAGAGATAAACACAGAAAATCTTACACTAGAGTAGATAAACGTCATATCATTATTTTCATCGCCAGCCGGTTTATCACTGTGATGCCGCTTCGTTATTAAACAAATTCATTTAGCCAGCAGACAGAAGTCCCCTTCACGATGCACCCAGACCTCCAGGCTCCAGACAAGACCAGGAAGCCCCTGCTGCCTCACGGCCTCTCTTCTACAGCCTCTCAACCCTCACCGATAAGATAAACTTGTGACAAAATGACTAATATTATTTTGAGAGTTGCGTTCAGAGGCATCCCCCCAAGCAGAGGATGTGCCTTCCGGTCTAATATTAATCACGTATTTTAACATCTGTCAAAAAAGGTGAGATAATGATATCCCGCTGACACTAGACCACTGTCTAAGAGACCACCGAAAAACGACAAAGAGATTATTAGAAAATATTTGCTACGAATACCTTAGGGGAACGACTACGCACGGATGAAGGGGCAGAAAGACAAGAACAGAACATGAATGCTAACAGGGAACAAAATGTGAACGAAGAAGGAACACTTTGAGTAGAAATGCAAACGGAAGATTTTGTTATCCTTCTTCACCTCATGTCAAAGCATTTATTTTGAGGTAGCTTTAAAATTTATTTAGTATTACGTTGCCATACGAGTATAAGGTATAGGGTGAAGATGAAGCCATCTGTGGCTCACTTACAGAGTGAAACTAAAGAATATTCACTCGTGATCCCTCGAATATTCACTTGTGATTCCGGCGATGAATGGGTGATGGTTGATGAAATGACAGTGCGGTAGACAATAGTACAGCCAGTGCGAGGTCTCTGAAGGGCACGCTTGATAATGAGCCCTTCGGGTAGATCTCTACCATAGCCAGAAGTGAGAGAAGGGAGGCGTGACGTACCCTCCAAGTCGACAGCTCATGCCCCAGAGCGGGCAGGCTGAGACGCTCCCTAAGGCTCTCGGGGGTGCCTCGCCTGATGCCAGGTTAAACACACGGGTCTTCCTGGTTATCGACGGCTCAAGTTGCTTAACCAGAATATTGTCATGTGAGCTATGATCATATCACACACTCTCTCTCTCTCTCTCTCTCTCTCTCTCTCTCTCTCTCTCTCTCTCTCTCTCTCGGTCCCGTACGTGAGACCAATGTATGACCAGGTACACAGTGGTCAACATGGTGGAGGGCAGCCACAGAGGTGACCACGCACCATAGCATGAGGTGTACACCAGAGACAGTTCACAACAGGCTGACCTACCCGCTCAGAATCCTGGCGCTCCTCCTCCAGGTGTGCAGCGCCCGCGACACTGTGGGAGAGACGGTACACTTGAGACAGCTACACTGGTGCCACATAATAGTTCGGGACACACGGGGGGAGAGTGTAGGACAAAGGGGTGGTCGTCTACACAGTGTGGCTCTTAATTTAACTTTAACTAATTGTAAAGTGTATTGTTAAGTGAAGTGAACTTAATGCAAAGTGTGACCGTACACACGTTATGTGAAGAGTTTCAAGAGTGTAAAACTCTTGAAACTTGACTCTTGAAAGAGTGTAGCCAATAACACTCTTCAAGTGGTTAGTGCACTCTAGTCCACGTCCGGTGGGTCCCGGGTGCCACTCCCGGGCAGGCGTGACATTAACGCACATTTCCAACACCGAACCAATCGTTTCACGCAGCAGTAAATAGCGCCCCCGGAGTAAGGAAACTGTTGTGAGCTGCATCCTGCAGGTAATCTTGAAATGGGAGGGACGTGTGTTTATACCTCAATAAACTTACTGCAATTTCAATTAATTCCAAAAGTAAAATTATA
>WNGS01165339.1:5262169-5276283 GCA_020271785.1 Procambarus virginalis
CAGTATCAAGAGATGATACTGGAGATCTGTGGAGGCGCAACTGCACCTGCGTGACGGGAGAGTGACTCCCGGACCAAATGGTGACCAAATGATGGTGAGTGATGAGTGATTGATTGATGAATGATTAAGCCACCCAAGAGGTGGCACGGGCATGAATAGCCCGTAAGTGGTGGCCCTTATGAGCCATTACCAGTATCGAGAGATGATACTGGAGATCTGTGGAGGTGCGTGCGACTGCACCCTGCGTGACGGGAGATGTCTCCCGGACCAAATGGTCCGTGACGGGAGATGTCTCCCGGTTAAAATCGGGAATGCCGGGTTTGAATCCCGGGGGGACAGAAATGATTGGGTAGGTTTCCTTTCATCTAATGTATCTGTTCACCTAGCAGTAAATATGTACCATGGAGTTACTCAACTGTTGTTGGGGTTGCAGGCTGGGGGAGGTCAGCTGGGGGACCATAAGTGTCGTTATCCTCCTCTTAATAAGGAGTGACTTTCTAACTAGACGTTAAGCTCTTTAAACGTCACCTCACCAAGTAATGGATTTACTCGTTGGAGTACAAGTGACCCACTCAAGTGCCTCTTGACAGGCTAAACATAGCCCGTGCTTCTTGCCCCACTCCTGTGCCAGGTAAGTTACGGGCTCACCATAGCCGTGCCCGTGCTACTTGGACTTGTTCCGAGTAGCTGAATCTATAACGACAACAACAACATGCCTCTTGAGTGGGTCAACTCTTCAGGTGGAGCCTGGCCCCGGGCCGGGCTCGAGGAGTAGAAGAACTCCGGAAACCTCTCCAGGTATGGTCCAGGTAAGTGGTCATGCTTCTATCACCAATATGAAGCGTAGTTTTAGGAGCAGATGTAAGTGTAGGTTACACGTGCTTGGTTACCCGTACCTCTCGCCTCACGTGATATTTGCCTTTAAACTTACAGCCCAACACATAATACGCCATAGTCGATTGTTTCAAGCGCGGGTTGGACATGCATATGAGTGGGATTGGGTGGTTATAAATAGGAGCTGTCCTCGTATGGGCCAATAGGCCTTCTGCAGTTACCTTTGTTCTTATGTTATTATGTGGTGCTACTTGGAGCTTTTTGTCATGAGCAACTGGATCTACAACACGTGACACGCTGTAGTCCTCAACGCAGCTCAGAGATCAAGTAGACTCTTACTGAGACACTCTTCCCAGCAGGACGGGGATCGAACCTGCGTCCTGGTCAACCCCCAGAAGCGCTAAAATTTCACAGTTGTCACGACGTAACAAAAATAATGTGCTATATTGTCCGACCCTTCTTCTTCAGGTTATCTTGAGATGATTTCGGGGCTTTTTAGTGTCTCCGCGGCCCGGTCCTCGACCAGGCCTCCACCCCCAGGAAGCAGCCCGTGACAGTTGACTAACACAAAGGTACCTATTTTACTGCTAGGTAACAGGGGCATAGGGTGAAAGAAACTCTGCCCATTGTTTCTCGCCGGCGCCTGGGATCGAACACAGGATCACAAGTCCAGCGTGCTGTCCGCTCGGCCGACCGGCTCCCGTACCCTAACCTAACCGACGGACCAACGCATAGAAACCGACGTGGCTGCGAGCCGTCTTCATTATTCATTATCATTATATTTAGTCCGTTGGTTATTTGGACGTCAAAATACAATGTATTATTCGAGAGGACAGGCTGAGCAGTTATATAAACGGGGAACAGATCGGGAATGCCGGGTTTCGAAGCCCGGGTGGGACAGAAATGATTGGGTAGGTTTCCTTTCATCTAATGCATCTGTTCACCTAGCAGTAAATATGTCCCATGGAGTTACTCAACTGTTGTTGGGGTTGCAGGCTGGGGGAGGTCAGTATAGCTCGACCTTGGGGGAGACCTCGACATAAGAATAACGTATATACACACAGTCTGTCTGTTCCCGACAAAATTAGTTATTATGATATTACACACAAATTGGCCGTTCCTCAAAGTACAAATGTAATAATTTTTATTAATGTTTATAAGAAACACCGAAAACAACAAAAAAAGTATAATCAAACATGTTCATAAATAATACTTGTTATTCCCATAGACCGATAAAAGTAATTAGTGAGGAGGATAGATCCCGCCAAAACACACCGAAACTACGACGTTGGTACAACGTTCGAGCAAGTTTTAATACCTCCTAACCAGTTATAACAACCAATATAGCAAGTTGTAGCAACATTCTAATACATCATAAACACGTTAAGCCAAGATGTAACAAGTTTATTACAAGTTGTAACAAGCGGAAAATATGGCAGTATATGATTTGTGTTTTCCAGGGATGTAGTCTGGAGCGGGGCGGTGAAGACACAAGTGAAGACAGTGTTGCGGAGAAGGGCGGAGGGAGGCGTCAGTCACCCCAACGACCCACATATACATGCTCGCCACCAGGCGGCCAGTTTTTGTGGCCAGCCTTCAGTGCGGTCTGTCGTTTTGTCTGTCTCACAGGTCTATAGCCATCAAAGGGGTCACGTAGTATCATGGTATATATCTGAAGCATGTGGTGTGGCTCCCACCAATAGATAAGAGTCAAATTTGACGTGTTTATCTTTACGCAACCAGAAGAGTGAGAACCTAGACCGTGTCCATTTAACCCGTCTCCTATAGACGTCCGCATTCTGACGTATAACCTACTTAAGGCCAAACATTGCCGTACTAGAGAATGGTAGCAGCTCGCGAATTTGACATAGTCTCGTTTTGGGTCCTTTGGTAGATTAGGATAAGGGCACTTTAGTACGGACTGTTTCTTGACGTTGGAAAACCTTAGAAGAACGGGCGAGTCCATTAGTCCAGAGAGCATCGATATTGAGGTTACGTTTAATTTCACTATAATTCCGAAAACTTGAACCGTCGATCGATAGTACAAAAAAATACGTTTTCTATGCATCAGTTGTTAGGTTAGATGGGTTGCTTGGGTTCGTATATTTCTAATTAGATCAGGACGGTGGGGATTTGTCCGTGTGGAAAATCAAGAGATGGGCTTCGACACTATCATACGTGAATGTGAATACCTGAGAGAAATCAGAATTATGTGTAGAATAATAAACCCCACATTGTTAAAGTTAGGAAAACACTATTTGTCAAATATTGATACTGTTCTTAAAATATTCCCCCGTTTTGCACCGCAAGATAACGTAATCTTTTAAGGGTTGTATGATAGATGTTAATCTTCTTGTTTGAGGAGCTGTTCACTTGAGACAGTTAAGCAAGTCCCAGCTGTGTCTGGGTACAAGTGACAGGATGAACCCAGCGGGTTTTCTTCCTATTGGGGAGTGTTGTACATGCTGCTATGGCGGTGTGTCCACTCACAGGATGAGTGGCGCTGCCCAATACTGTCACTATGGCGGTGTGTCCACTCACAAGATGAGGGCGCTGCCCAATACTGTCACTATGGCGGTGTGTCCACTCACAAGGATGAGTGGCGCTACCCAATACTGTCACTATGGCGGTGTGTCCACTCACAGGATGAGTGGCGCTGCCCAATACTGTCACTATGGCGGTGTGTCCACTCACAGGATGAGTGGCGCTACCCAATACTGTCACTATGGCGTGTGTCCACTCACAGATGAGTGGCGCTGCCCAATACTGTCACTATGGCGGTGTGTCCCTCACAGATGAGTGAAGGCTGCCCAATACTGTCACTATGGCGGTGTGTCCACTCACAAGATGAGTGACGCTGCCAATAAATCGCCCCTCGGGGCAAAATTAAAAATTTAATGGGCTTCGATAGCATCAAAATGACGATGTATTAACTGTAGGAAGGCAGGTTGTATCAACAAAGGTTTAAACCACATCAGTAACTCGTCAGCGTCTGAACAATTGTTTGATTGTGAAGAAGGCGCATAATTAATGGCGGAAAGAAAGACAATGAAGAAATTTTAAAATTAAATATTTATCTAGTGTAAATAAATAGGAGAGAGATAGTCGGTGCCGCCATCAATAAATTAATTCCCAGAAGACTGACTACTCTCACTGCTTGTATTGAGCCCGCCATGGTGCGGGCCCGGGTATAGGGAGGTGTTCTGGCCGCATGCTACCGCAGCACGTCTCAGCTATGTTACAGCATTAATCACTTATATATGAACAAAATCAATGAATTCAGAGGCACTTCTATTGCAAATGTTAAATATATATCCCCCAAAATACTTCTTTCGGCTATTAAAAAAGACACATGTACAAATCTTAACTGTTGCAAATAGTTAATAATTAGCCTACCATTCGCTTGCTAACGTGCCTCTGTTTTCACCACAGCTGACAGGATGTGTATGGAGTGCATAATAGAGAGCAAATAATATCAGGTTCTGCTACGTCAGGTCTGGCTCCTGAGTTCAAGGACATTCACACACTAGGCTGTTGGCAGCCTATCCTCGAAGTCAGGATACTCCCTGGCTGGCGTACGGAACTTTCACTTTTCAAACTGGTTCTGGGACTGCTCTAAGCACGGCATCCTAAATAATCTATACCAAAAAGACATATTACAGAATCCATGATGGATATGGGGTGCATAATAAATTAACTAAACCAACAGAATAATATAATATAAATTAAAATCGCTTCGAATAAGGTTATTGTCAAGCAACTACAATTTTCATCGATTTTAGCCAGTCCTAAAATATACAATAATTTAAACATAATTTATTTGCTGTAAACGCCCATAGTAATAATATGGCTGTAAGAATAGTCCATTATATATATATATATATATATATATATTAAAAAGATTCTTTCTAGAACTACCTTCACATTCCAGGACTTGGCCTTCCACCTCATTTCCGGGATAATATTCACTAAATGCAAGTTTGAGATAACCAAAATCAACCGTAACGCACTCGCAAGGTTTCCAGCAGGCAGGTGTACCGTGAGTGGTCGTCACCAGCCACAAGTCTTCGGCTTGTGTACATTTGTCTCCTGCTCTTCCGAGTCACACATTCCAGTCTATGAACTGGAACGAGTACACGTAACTCACTGGCAAGCAAGCAAATTAATATACAAGCGAGGTTAACAATTAAGCTGACTTTATATATATATATATATATATATATATATATATATATATATATATATATATATATATATATATAAATACTTATATATGTATTTATTTAATTATTTATTTACTTCTGCAAGGGGTTGTATGTCTAAGTAATTTCCAGGCGACGATAACTGTCTGTGGTTAAGGTAAGGTGATTATCAGGTGTAAGCGCTCAGCCAGTGTGCCTATATTGCACTTGAAATGATATAAGGCGAGGATAGAAGCTTGGATAGGACAACGGGATGAAGGAACGGTACGTACACAACTACTAAGACCATCGGGAATCGAACGCCGACTTGCATGAACCGACCAGCAGATAGACAAACCAAGTCAGTGTTTCTGGAGGCTTGAACTGATGACCACAAGACCTTGAATATTTTGTGATAAAAATTCAGTATTTACAAACGCAGTCAGCGTTGTGTGCTAGTATTGAGTAATTAGGCATTCGTTTATTACATTAATTAGGCGGTTTAACCCAATCTTGCTTTCTTTTGCTTTTCATCCTGCTGTTTTTTTTTGCGATACCTTTTTAAACTAGTCACCTAACTTCTGTACCTTCTGTAACATTCTGCTTTACAAAAATCGACATTGTTTTTGTTCTTGTATTATTAACATTGATGTTGTTACTAGTATTCTCATCCTGTTATATCACGTAGCTCTTAGTCTGGTGATTTTAATGATTTAATGAATGCTTTCGTTAGTTGCATTCCCAGAACCGCCTCCACCCACCGCTATCAACACTACACATTCCCAGCACCGCCTCCACCCACGGCTCTCAACACTACACATTCCCAGCACCGCCTCCACCCACTGCTCTCAACACTACACATTCCCAGCACCGCCTCCACCCACTGCTCTCAACACTACACATTCCCAGCACCGCCTCCACCCACTGCTCTCAACACTACACATTCCCAGCACCGCCTCCACCCACCGCTCTCAACACTACACATTCCCAGCACCGCCTCCACCCACCGCTCTCAACACTACACATTCCCAGCACCGCCTCCACCCACCGCTCTCAACACTACACATAGTAGAATGTTTATGGTTTCCCTTAACCAGAAACGATGGAGCCTAAACACTTCAAGTAGCCTATCATGGACGATGCTCAGCAAACGTCAACATTACGGTGTTTCAATTGTCATAAAAATCCCGCAATTTTGACACCTTAGTCGAGTCCGTTAGTAATACAATGCATTAGGTGAGATGTAGGACTGGTTGACCATCCATCACCACCACCAACACTACCACCATCGTCACCCACTACCATCATGACTCCCCCATCGTCCTCACAACCAATAATCTATTAGACCCAGGCAGCCGATACCAGACATGTACACCTGCTGTCTTAAGCCATAACAGAGACCACTCAGCTACTGTGACAAGTACCACACATTGTAGGTCACATCGATTGATCAACTGATGAAGATGAAGCCACCCAAGAGGTTGAACGGGCATGAACAGCCCGTAAAGGTGGAAGTATCTAAAGTGCCTCACACACTATACAGCTGGTGGAAGCTTCTAAAGTACCACACACTATACAGCTGGCGGAAGCATCTAAAGTACCACACAATATACAGCTGGTGGAAGTATCTAAAGTGCCTCACACACTATACAGCTGGCGGAAGCATCTAAAGTACCACACAATATACAACTGGTGGAAGTATCTAAAGTGCCTCACACACTATACAGCTGGTGGAAGTATCTAAAGTACCACACACTATACAGCTGGCGGAAGTATCTAAAGTACCACACACTATACAGCTGGTGGAAGTATCTAAAGTACCACACACTATACAGCTGGTGGAAGCATCTAAAGTGCCTCACACTATACAGCTGGCGGAAGCATCTAAAGTGTCTCACACACTATACAGCTGGTGGAAGCATCTAAAGTGCCTCACACACTATACAGCTGGTGGAAGCTTCTAAAGTACCACACACTATACAGCTGGCGGAAGCGTCTAAAGTGCCTCACACACTATACAGCTGGTGGAAGCGTCTAAAGTGCCTCACACAATATACAGCTGGTGGAAGCATCTAAAGTACCACACAATATACAGCTGGCGGAAGCGTCTAAAGTACCACACACTATACAGCTGGCGGAAGTATCTAAAGTACCACACACTATACAGCTGGTGGAAGCATCTAAAGTGCCTCACACACTATACAGCTGGTGGAAGCATCTAAAGTACCACACACTATACAGCTGGCGGAAGCATCTAAAGTACCACACACTATACAGCTGGTGGAAGCATCTAAAGTGCCTCACACACTATACAGCTGGTGGAAGCATCTAAAGTACCACACACTATACAGCTGGCGGAAGCATCTAGTGGACGAGTGTTGCTGTCATAATCTCAGGACATTGTTGGCAGTGTACAGCTGACTCACTACCACCAGTGTCGTCTCACTGTGGCTCCGTGACGCAGCCATAGACACCTTGGGAGGAATGTTGCTCCTGGCACCGTGGCCCTCGGGGTGACAGGTGCCACAACGGAGTGACGGTGGTGGTGCCTGTTGGCTCTTGTGTGTGCCTGAGTGGGAGGGGGGGGAAGGTATTTTCGGGGGATGAGCTACGACTCTTGTATTCCGTATCTCAAAAAAGAAAATCGACTGGTGTATAGCCTATTAGGCTTTGTCATACCCACATTTAAAGCTGTAAGAAGCTTGCCTCGTCACTTCTCTTCTTAGCGCATTCAATTTCTTCGCTATTCCGACACAGGAAAACCAATATGTCTAATGTCTGAGATCTTTGGTAACTTAGTTTCAATCTGTGTGCCATTGTTACTGCGCTACTCCTGCTAAATATAGTCTGGCCTTGTCTCTATCGTCTATTCCTCTGAGTATTTTCTATGTGGTAATTATGTCTCTCCTGTTTTTATCTCTCTTCCAGTAACATGAGAGTTAACTTCTTTAGTTTCTCCACTGTAGCACAGTTTAGTTAGTTTAGTTCATTTATTATGCACCCCATACCCATCTTGTGGGCGGTAGTGGAAAGGGTTACAGAGGCACATAATGGGCTCAGGGACTGAACCCCACAATTCATTTAGCTAAGCAAGTTACAATCTTGATGAGCTAGTTACAAAATTCAATATAAGTCGTCACATCAACAATGGGTTCGAGATCGACCTCAAGTACAGGTTCTAAATTAAGCAACTGACATATGTGGAGAGCTAGTGTCACAATTGATATGTTTGTCCTGCACACCGCCCCCCATCCAGTGGGTAGCGGTGGATAGGTTACAATCACTCAGTTACTACCTACAGTTAGCAAACTGGGGATATTTGGCTAAAATTTCTGGTAGAAGATAATTTTGAATAAAATATTTACACATCGCTGGAACAGTGGTTATAGAATTGTCTCTAAATTCACGTATCTTTTCGCACTCCATCACATAGTGACGGAGGGTGTGCGAATACTTTTGTTGACACAGTCTACATTTGGTCAGGTCTACATCGCAGATAATGAGAATTCCCAGAGATACTTGTAACCGAGTCTAAGCCGAGCAGCAGTAACATCTAGAAGTCTGCTAATTTTATTGAATGATCCATAGATGTGTGGCTCCTCTTGCATGATAGTATGATGATAGATGGAATTACTGGTGTCAAATTCACTTTGCCTCAGATCTACAAGATCTTGTTGAAGTTCTCGGTGTACTGCTGCTCTCAGATTGCTCATTGACAATCCAAGGTTACACTCAACGGCTCCTTTAAAGGCAGATTCTTTGGCTAACTTATCAGCTCTATCATGCATTCGGAGGCCAACATGAGATGGAGACCACATGAAATGAACTCTGTTACCATCCTTAATAGCAGTGATCTACATTCTCGGCTTTCAAACGAGGATCCCAGGTTCGATCCCCGGACGGGACAGCGACGGTTGGGCAGGTTTCCTTTCAGATGATGTTCACCTAGCAATGAAGAGGTATTCGGGAGTCAGGCAATTGTTGTAGGTTGCATCATGCGAAAGGCTATCAGCAGTTAGCCTACGGGCGGGGGGGGGGGGGGGGAGGACTCGATAAACCTAGCAGGTTTCATAAACCTAACAGGTCCTAGACACGATAAAAACATTATAGTGAACCAAACCTCTCAGTTCTGTGACTGGTCTGGTGGCATGCCTCTAAACTTTCTTCAACTTCGTTGTATGTAAGATATAAGAACTCCACGTTGGTGCCGCATATTTCAGAATTCGTCTGACAAATGGTATACAAGATCCCAAACGACTATATTCAGATTCTTAAAGATAGTTCATATATTATCCAACTTTCCCTATGCAGCTGAGGGTATTCTTTTCATGTGAGCTTCTGTTGACAGGTTCGGGTAATATCAACCCCCAAAATGTTGCATCTATCCGAGTCTAGGAGGAAGTTTCCGTCATTTGACAAGCCTGTGTCCGACCTCTTGTTCCCCGTACCTAGTCTTATTATTCTGCACTTGTTATAGTTGAAATTTAATAGCCATTTAAGGGACCATATAGTACTTTCATTTTGTCCAGATCATCCTGCAGTTATTTTCAATCTTCCATCTTATTTATACTCATAGATTTTGCATCGTCAGAGGACACTAAGAAAATTGAATTTCTACCCTCTGCTATGTTGTTCACATAGGCCAGTAGTAGGCCTGGCCTTGGTACCGACCCTGCCTGCTTTTTTTTCACTTTCTGCACTTGTCTTCTGTGGGGTACTGTGTCGAAGGTTTATGAAAGTCCGCAAATATAGAATCCGCACACCCTTCTCTATGTCTTGCCTGATCTGTCGCACGTTCACTGTACTTGTGATCGATCTCGAACCCATTGTTGATGTGACGATTTACACTGAATTTTGTAACTAGCTCATACAGATTGTAACTTGCTTAGCTAAATGAATTGTGGGGTTCAGTCCCTGAGCCCATTATGCGCCTCTGTAACCCTTTCCACTACCGCCCACACAAGATGGGTATGGGGTGCATAATAAATGAACTAAATTAAACGTTCATTGAGCTATCAAATTTGTTGTGACCATCCGTGACTCCATGCCGGTGTTGTGTTATAAAGGTCCCGTCGTCCGACTATCTGGCAGTTCTCCTGATCCAACGACTTATTATGGATCACAGCGGCCTGATCAAGGCTTACGCTCTTCTATTAGTATCCATGGTATATATGGTCCAACAGCTGTAGTCGCGCGAGGGTGTGTACTCACCTAGTTGTACTCACCTAGCTGTGCTTGCGGGGGTTGAGCTTTGGCTCTTTGGTCCCCCCTCTCAATTGTCAATCAACTAATGTACAGGTTTCTGAGCCTACTGGGCTCTATCATATCTACACTTGAAGCTGTGTTTGGAGTCAGCCTCCACCACATCACTGCCTAATGCATTCCATTTGTCTACTACTCTGACACTGAAAAAATTCTTTCTAACGTCACTATGGCTCATTGGGGCACTCAATTTCCACCTGTGTCCCCTTGTGTTAAATAGTCTGTCTTTATCGTGTGTGTGTGTGTGTGTGTGTGTGTGTGTGTGTGTGTGTGTGTGTGTGTGTGTGTGTGTGTGTGTGTGTGTGTGTGAACGCGCGCGAGCAGTCCATTATATATTTTGTGGCGACAATGAGTTAATGTTATTTTTACATATGAGAAACCATGACGAGTATCATCAGAGTATACACGTAACTGGAGGCCCTCCAGTACCCCTCACACTGCCTCTTACCAGACAATGAAGCTTGTGTAATTGGCGAGCCTCGAATTTAATAATAATAATAATAATAATAATAATAATGATAATAATTATTATTATTATTATTATTATTATGTCATCTTTAAAGATACTTACAGATGTGCTCGCCCTTAAGGGAATTTCTGCACTGCGGGCAGCCTACAGTTAAAGGATTTGTGTGTCCGTGGGTGAATATCGTTGCTCTCATGCTTCAGAACGGTGATGTAAGGTCTCCCTCAGGCGCGTAAGGAAGAGAGAGTCGAGGTGTTGTACTAAGACCAGGTGGAGGGATTTCCAGTAATTGTGGTACGTGACCGGGTCTGTGGTGAGCGGAACTCCACTCCTCCAGTCACCACTAACCTGAGGACCAGGCGGTCGGCTCTCTGTTCACTCGAACGTAAAAACTCCGTAAAAATATGAACTGTTTGTCCTAACTAGGAACTACCAAGGCTAAGCAACCCATCTAAGCTATCCAGGCCAATGCATGGGAAAACGTGCACATTATGGTCTTTAATTTGTATGAATTAATAATTAATTATTATTATACGTCACATTTTTAATGGATCGGTCGGAAGTGCTTTTTTTTTTATCACGGCAAGTGTTTGGCTCGTTTGTATTTACTTAACTGTGCTTGCGGGACTCAGATTCAGCTCCTGAGCTCTGCTTCTTAGCTACTTTTTTTCTTATTTATATTTAAAGTTATGTGTAGTTAGTAGCACCAAATACCTCCTTGAAGACTTTACACTTTTTTACTATCCATACACATCGATCTTTAGCGAAATTTTCAGGAATTTTTTACAAAAATGAATTGGCGGCAGCACCAAGCACAAGGGAGACTGTGCAACTAGCCACCAGGCAGCACCAAGCACAAGGAAGACTGTGCAACTAGCCACCAGGCAGCACCAAGCACAAGGGGGACTGTGCAACTAGCCACCAGGCAGCACCAAGCACAAGGAAGACTGTGCAACTAGCCACCAGGCAGCACCAAGCACAAGGGGGACTGTGCAACTAGCCACCAGGCAGCACCAAGCACAAGGGGGACTGTGCAACTAGCCACCAGGCAGCACCAAGCACAAGGGGGACTGTGCAACTAGCCACCAGGCAGCACCAAGCACAAGGGGGACTGTGCAACTAGCCACCAGGCAGCACCAAGCACAAGGGGGACTGTGCAACTAGCCACCAGGCAGCACCAAGCACAAGGGGGACTGTGCAACTAGCCACCAGGCAGCACCAAGCACAAGGGGGACTGTGCAACTAGCCACCAGGCAGCACCAAGCACAAGGGGGACTGTGCAACTAGCCACCAGGCAGCACCAAGCACAAGGGGGACTGTGCAACTAGCCACCAGGCAGCACCAAGCACAAGGAAGACTGTGCAACTAGCCACCAGGCAGCACCAAGCACAAGGGGACTGTGCAACTAGCCACCAGGCAGCACCAAGCACAAGGGAGACTGTGCAACTAGCCAACACTCTTACAAGCTCAGACACGGCAGCAGTGGAAGTGAGACAACACTCAGAAGATGAGACAAAAGTCTTCGTGATCTGATAAAGTTTCCTTGTGCATCATAAATAAGACCTCTGAAGAAACTCCTGGTGATGATATATACTTCAATATGTGAGAAAGGCTGCAGGAATACGCAAGCCATAGATCACAAAGATCTATTTGACCCGACCAGGATTCGAACCCATGACGTTCAGGATCACCCCCAAACGGGTCATGGTTCTGTGTACGTTTGGGGGTGATCTTGAACGTCATGGGTTCGAATCCTGGTCGGGTCACTTAGAGTTCTTAGTGACAATATATATAAAGGGTAAGTCCCAAAAGACTGAGAGACAGCCAACCATGTACCTATATTCAGGAAAGGGTACAGGCAAACACTTCTAAATCCACATAGATTCCCTCCAAATACTAGTGAGGATAATCAGGATATTAGTGGAATATCTAGAGTTTTAAACTTTCCTTATAGTTGTCAAAACGCATCTGATAGTTTTACACACATGACTGCTATGAAAACTAGAGAATCAAGCAAAGTTAACGAGGAAATTGCTATATTAGATTAGAGAGTACCTCTCTGATAAGAAACCAAGGGTTCTTATGAGGAGAGACCTCACATAGGAGTAAACTCAGAAAATTAGTAGTGTAGGGTACCACACGCGTTACTACTTGGACCTAAATTATTTCTGGCATAAGTAAATGAACTGACACAAAACCAAACTTGAGCAAGTGAAGGTGTGCAACGAGGCTCGTGCCAGACCTGAGCATTATAATACGACGAAATAAATGAATAGAAGTGATAATGATATATTTTCTCAGGTGAATTGATAAGGTTGATAAAGTGAGAAGGGTCAAAGCGTACAGAAGACGCCTCCACAAAGCTCGTTCTCTATTACGAAAACAGTTTACAGTGTATTGTTATTTTACGATGTATTGATTGGTTAGGTCGTGTTGTATAAAGTTAGGTTGGTTATCCGTGGCGAACCGTTGTGTGTTTGATACGACTTGTATCCCAGGGAAGAGTACACCTGAAACCAGAACCAGGATGAAACTATGATCTTATAGCGACGTCACACACCAACGGCATATATTATAAAACACTAACATTATATCTCTTATTACTGTTATGCTAGAGAACCCCTCTCTTTATAGAGATGGCTACGTCTACTAGTTACTTTGTCAAAGTGATCACTTGTTCTGGTGAGAGGCAGTGCTGAGCTGCGTCGGCTGGTCAAACACGCCGTGTATAGGGGAGGGTATCTCTGAGATACATGACTGTGTGAATCCATTTCTACTTTTTTTCAGTTGCATCCTTTGCTAACTTTTCAACAAGGTCAATGTGAGAGGGAACTCCATAATAACTGTACAGTTATGTTCACAGTTCTGCTGACATGCAAGTGATTGTTGACATATTTGTGTTGTGTGAAGAGCAGAGCTGTTGTCGCTGATAACAATATTTCTTCTGGTGGCTGTAATCAGTGTAACCTTCAGGAACTGGGTATGGCACAGCGTTCAATGTCTGTAGTCGAGGCCCAGCGGTGTAGTCGAGGCCCAGCGGTGTAGTCGAGGCCCAGAGGTGTAGTCGAGGCCCAGCAGTGTAGTCGAGGCCCAGCAGTGTAGTCGAGGTCCAGAGGTGTAGTCGAGGACCGGCGGTGTAGTCGAGTCCAGCAGTGTAGTCGAGGTCCAGAGGTGTAGTCGAGGTCCAGCGGTGTAGTCGAGGCCCAGCGGTGTAGTCGAGGTCCAGCGGTGTAGTCGAGGTCCAGCGATGTAGTCGAGGCCCAGCAGTGAAGTCGAGGTCCAGAGGTGTAGTCGAGGTCCAGCGGTGTAGTCGAGGTCCAGCGGTGTAGTCGAGGCCCAGCGGTGTAGTCGAGGTCCAGCAGTGTAGTCGA
>WNGS01165339.1:5290825-5306831 GCA_020271785.1 Procambarus virginalis
CCACCCCCTCACCCCCAGAGTCCTCCTCCAGAGGGAGCGGCGGGAAATCCTCTTAAGTTGATGGGAGCAACCGGATCCGCAACACACCCAGCAGCCTGATGCCCCATCAGGCCACACTGGAAACAGGTACAGGGTTGCTGGGCATAGTACACCCGCATGTAGTACCCCATAAGCCAGACCGAAGATGGAATATCCGACCGCAGGCGCATCCCCAAGGTGCGAACGTTCGTCCGCCTACCTGCGTACCGCCCTGAGGAGAGCGTGTTTACCCGCACACTGACGACCGCCCCATACCACTGAAAGTAACGTCGGAGGAGGTCCTCGGGAAACTCCAGGGGCGCCCCATGCACACTGACATAAGTCAGGGCACCACTACGGTCCAAGATGGACACAGAGCCGGCACCACCCGGCAAAGGCAACGAACGCCCCTCGTAACGACGGAGGAAGTCATGGTACTCCTCCTCCATCACAAACTTGATAACGGCACGGTGGGCAGTCACCAGCTCAACACCGTAGACGGCCATCACAGGAACACGGACCATGTCGCACATAACCACTTCAATGTCCGCATACCCAGCATGACCGGTGAACTCCAGATCCACGGAGTTTACCCGGACAATAAGAGGAAGATGACCTCCCATGGCAAGCGCGCCACGTCAACATGCAGCCAGTCAGCAACAGCAGGAGAGGGGCAAACAACACCAAACTGGTAGCATACAGCTCTAAGTACAGAACAGACATTAACGAACTCTGCATCCACTGTCAGGTGCCTGAAACAATCGAACACTATCTCCTTCAGTTTCCGACATTATAGTGCCAAAGTAAATTTCAAACAAGTATTTATCACACTTAAAATACCCTTTACCGTCGAGCATATATTAGGAGGAGGTGACCACTGTTACAAGAAAAATATCAAATAGTCAAAGCACTGGCTAAATATCTCCAGTCGACCAACAAATTGGGTCACATCTGACCTGGGGCCAGATTCAGGAAGGTACTTACGAAGGTTTTTCTTCTTAGCTAAGAATGTTTCCTTCTTAGCGCCTTCGTGGCGGCTACGTCGGTATTCAGGTAGCTACACTAAGTGGAAAAACCTTCGTAAGTGTGGTCCGGGATTTAAGTGTGGTTTCGACCACTTGTAGCTTTACGTAAACTGGATATAACTCAATTTTTCTCTACTACATAACACTGGGATCGATTTTAAGATTTTGGAACATAAACAAAAGATTATAAAAATTGAATCTAGTGAAGAGGAGTCCTTCGTGTTAGTTATATATGCATTCTCTGCTTGAAACTTAAAGTAAATATGTCTTTTATGATAGCAGAATTAGTTTTATAATAGCAAGATATTATACCCGTAGTTATTAAGTAAATAAACACTGGTGAACATGAAATATGAGAGAAGGTGATGAGCCCTGCCTGATGGGATCATTTACTATCACCAAATGCCCTGTTCACCTAGTAGTAAGGGTGTACCTTAGCTATACATACCCATTTCTAATTTATTTAGTTTGGTTTTATTTTGAAATTAAATCTGGGTGAGACAAAATAAAAATATGCTGCACAAATGATGTTAGGTAAGGAGAAGGGTAAAAATGTCAAAAACTTTATTCATTGAATACTTAAAGCTATAATTATGACTATATAGACTATTAAAAAAGAGAGAGGGAAGTAGGGGTCCAAGACCTCTTCCTGTTATACAATTTGGGTGTGGAACAAGTAATTATCAAAAGAAGGCACCATGCCGGGAAGGCTATGTAGCAGTAAGGCAGTGAGGTGAGGCAGCTACTTATTTGAGAAATGCTTATTTTATTTACCTTATAAGCTGAGGCAGCTTATTTTATTTGAGGAATACTGAGCTGATTCCTCTACATTTAGCATGGAACAAATTTGTGTCCAAGACCTCTTCCTGTTACACAATTTGGCTGTGTGTAACCAAACTAGAAGTGCTCTACAAATCAAGGGACCCAGAATGTGGAATGACCTCCCGAATCATGTTAAAGCCTGTACCTCTCTCAACCAGTTTAAGAGTTAAACCAAGTACTGCCTAATTAACTCCATGTAACCTAACTTACCTCCTAAATGTCAACCCATGTCTTGCTATTTTTTAAACAATGCTGTTCACCAACATGTGCAATTGCTGATTTATGCTATGTTAACCCCCCTTTTTGTATTTTTTATTCCTTCTTTCAACACAATTTATACCTAATCCCGATTACTATTAAGTTTTAGTCTAAGTGTTTTTTCCCCCACACCTTGCCCGAAATGCTATGAGTATTAGTGGCTTTAGGTATTGTATGTACTAGCTATCTTGAGGTTATCTTGAGATGATTTCGGGGTTTTTAGTGTCCCCGCGGCCCGGTCCTTGACCAGGCCTCCACCCCCAGGAAGCAGCCCGTGACAACTGACTAACACCCAGGTACCTATTTTACTGCTAGGTAACAGGGGCATAGGGTGAAAGAAACTCTGCCCATTGTTTCTCGCCGGCGCCTGGAATCGAACCCAGGACCACAGGATCACAAGTCCCGCGTGCTGTCCGCTCGGCCGACCGGCACCCTGTTCACCCTATAGCTCTGTCTATAAATCCAACATAATGTTTGTAAATCAACTGTATGCACTTTTCCTGAATAAAATGTATTTATTATTTATTTTTTAATCAGTAAGTAGTAAAAGAGGGCACCAAGCTGGGAAGGCTATGTAGCACCATTGTGTGTAACAATAAACCAAATTTTTTTTTAACAAATAATGCACCTGTATGGTAAAACAAATCCTGTCAGCTGTGAAAATATTGATGCAGTTATTTATTTAAATGAAAAATATAATGAAAGAAATATTACTGGTTTATTTTTATTCTATCTTTTTGTACTGTACAGTATATCCAAGGAAGTGAAAAATTGAGACATAATGCACAATTTAATGAATGATTAGAATGGATTAGCAGTTCAAAAGAAATATGACTATTACATATCAACATGAGATCTTAATGATCCATGGTCAACATGATTTAATAAGGATAATACAGTACTGTATTTGTAATAATACAAACTATAATTTAAAATCTTTATTACTGATTTTTTTTATTAAGAAGATTAGGTGTACACAGCAATGTGCTGCTACCCTATTCTATATGGAATATTACACAGTGTAGACAAAAAACTAGCTATAAGTTTATCTAATACTCCCATCTCACAGGATGGTTAGACATACTGTACATGGAATCAATTTAGAAAATACCAGCCTCAATACAAAAAATAAATCAACTCTGACTAAACAACTCTTCGCAATTTTCACAAGAGGTAAGCACTGAATTACTGAATAGGTGGCAGTTTGCTAAAGCGGACTGGAACCTATTTACCCTCAGTGCTGCTCTCTCTGACCTCTCCCTTCTGCCTCTCCCTCGCGCTCTCCTCCTTTTTCATGACACCGTCTTCGACGCTGCCCTCCGCTCTATTCCTCGCTCCTCCTCTCGGGGTCCACGGAANGTAAGTCAGTGGTATTGTAAGTCAGTGGTATTGTATCGGTTCTATTGTAAATCGGTGGTATTGTAAGTCGGTGATATTGTAAGTCGGTGGTATTGTAAGTCGGTGGTATTGTAAGTCAGTGGTATTGTAATCGGTGGTATTGTAAGTCGGTGGTATTGTACGTCAGTGGTATTGTAATCGGTTCTATTGAAATCGGTGGTATTGTAAGTCGGTGATATTGTAAGTCGGTGATATTGTAAGTCGGTGGTATTGTAAGTCAGTGGTATTGTAATCGGTGGTATTGTAAGTCGGTGGTATTGTACGTCAGTGGTATTGTAAGTCAGTGGTATTATATATCGGTGGTATTGAAAATTAATGGTATTGTAAGTCAGTTAGTGGTACTGTATATTAGTGATATTGTAAGTCAGTTGTATTTTAAGTCAATAGTATTGTGTTAGAAACATTGTAATTCAGTTGTGTCGTAATTAGTGGAAAATATGAATCAGTGGTATTGTTAATCAGTGGTACTGTACGTCAGTGGTATTTTTTGTCAATGGTATTGTAAGTCAGTCAGTGGCATTGTAAATCAATGAGAACCAAAGTATGACTGACTATATATATATATGGAAAATAATATTTGACTGATCCTGACCGGGTGTTGCATGCGGGCATGCGGACGAACAGTGTATAACGCAGATTTATGTTAACATGGCTTTCTCTTAGGTCTTTTATGGAGTTATCTTTGTTGTTGTGTAGATATAAATTACATCGTTAAATCTCATCATTCTAATTTTCGCTTTAGATTTCATTACAATCTCTCCTATTTATAAAACTTATTTTGCATGATACAGTTGTATAAAATCTCTCGCTAACTAGTTGGGAATGTAGATCTAATTCTAAACTGGATGAGATGTTTAATTGTTTGGCATTGTAGCAGTATGTACTTGTTAGTCTGGGTGACAGACTATGCAGTGAAAGCTACATGATATGGCAGCATATACATATAATATGTGGTGACAATACTCACGTGCGAGGGAGGCCAACACCACCACGCGCTGATGACACCCGCTAGGAGCCTCATGTTGCTCTCGGGAACACCTTCTGCGGTTCTCTTCAGCGCCTCTACTCTATTTACAGAATTATTTATGTTATATATATATTTACTGTTTTTTTTATTATTTATTTTACGGTAAGGATGTTAAGGAAAAGTGGTAAGGTAATGAAAATAAGTGCGAGTAGGGAAGGTAGCCTAAGAAATCTTGCACCCACTGGTGCAGAGGTCTTCTTTGGCTGTAACAGTAAGTCAAGCATATATATATACACATATATACCTGTATACGTGCAAGCAGGTCTGAGCGCATATCTCTCGACGTGGGAAACCAAAGCTGTCGCTGAGATGGGTTTTTATGGTCCCACTTAAATTTTGTCAGTTTTTAATTGAAAGTGTCGGTTCTTTTTTATATATTGGCTCTGAGGTTCCAGATTATAAACTTCCTGAAACCTATCGTTGAGTATTTAATGTGCGTTCTTATCATGTGCTGTGTTCATACTCTTGTGTGGCGCAATACTTTCTCACAGACAGTCTCTCTGATGATTCTCGATTTTAGATACCATGACATTCTTTGTCTCTCTACCAGTCGAATACTGCCAACGTACTTGTTCTTCCTCTTTCGTTTGGTAGTCTTCCCGGCTTGCTGCCTAATTAATTCTTTTGATAATTATTTACTTGCGTTTTCGTTTCTATTCTCTGTATTTCTTACTTACTAATTCGATTTGTTGAGCCGTGGGAAGGTGTTGTGCTAGGCTGCTTTTCTTCGTAAAGGTAGCACGGTGCTTCTCTCGGATATTTTGATATTCACTTTTACTTGGCACAGAACGTCTTAAAATGTATTTTCTTGAATTCTCTTTCTATATAGGCTAGTTTTTCCAGTGATACCAGACCATTTTGTGTTCCTTTTTCGATATATCTTTATAGACTAACGTGGAGTGTCCTGTTGATCTATAATCTCAATATCTATATCCTACATATGAAAAGATCTGGTCTAGGCTTTGTGGTTGGCTTTTTACCCCCCGGTTCATTGTTTCCTAGTAAATTTCATAATGGGAGGTATTAATGAAGACTTTTCATGACAGGAGTGTCATGAATAGTCTTCATGACAGGATTATTCATTCACGATTGTTTCAAAAATAGTTTAAAAGGGAGAAGTGAGCAATGAGACTCAACGCTGTAGATCACCACCACAACTTCCTCTTCTCCCGTCGTTATGATTCCTCATCACTTCATAATCTCTTCTTAAATTTCACAATCTCCTCATAATGTTCACTCATTTTGACCAGCATTGCCATTATCCTCCTTTCCCTCTGTGTTCCTTATAATCTCGTTATCATTATATAATAAGAATTATAGCACTGGTAGTTGTCTCAGTTTTTTCATTCCTTAATACTATTATATCAGGTTTTTTTTAGAATAGGTCAACTCCTCTCCTTAGGTGTGCTCAGGTGAGGAAGAGGGTTGTATGTGAGTTGGGATATTCACCTGCAGAGGATTGAAGGAAATGGAATGGGAGAGTGGTATATGGAAAAGTAGGAGCGGGGAAGTGGGAAGTAATTGGGATGGTGGGTAGGGGCAAAGCAGGATTGGGGGGGGGAGGGGTAAAGCAGGAATGGGGTAAGACGTGAAAATGTTTAAATATAGTGGGGATTGGAAAGAAAGAAGAAGTGTTAAAGAGTGGGAGAGTGGCAGGAGATAAGAGTTCAAATGAAGTTGTTTGTGGAAGGTTGCTGGTAAGTTTATGGGGGAATAAATGTTGGTGGTGCTAGAGAAGTGAAGGCGGGGTAGAGAATAAAGGGAAGTAATGGATAGGGAAGAAAAAGATCTTCACGTGCTAAACATCGAAAATCATAGGGGATAGATACAAATATTCAAGCAAGAGTGATTTCTTCAAACTGTTGTCATCAAACTTATTATAATGATTAGCTTCTGACAGCTTCAGTATGTTGTCACTCAAAGTATGTTGCCTCTCAAGAAATATGTTGTAACTCAAAATAAATTGCCTCTGAAGAAGTATATGATGTCACTCAAGAAGTATTTTGTCAATCAAGAATTATGTGGTCACCCAAGAACAACTGTTTCGCTCAAAAAGTATGTTGTCACCCAAGTAATATGTGGTCACAATACAAATTTGTTGTAATTTAAAAATTACGTTGTAATTTAAAAATTAGATTGTCAATCAAAATTTATGTTGTCAATAAAGAAGCATATTGTGATTAAGAAGAGAGTAAAGATGCTGCCAGTACAGAGAAAGGGGAAGCCAGGTGCGGTCCGCTGCAGCCTAGACAGTACTGGGAGTATGGAGAACCTTGATGATAAAGATATCTAGACACATGTTCAGTGTTACTATAGAAACAACACCCATGTTGCTATGGTGTGCCACCACGCGGCTGACTTAATACTCTTGGATGTCTTAGGTATTACTTCTATGTATTATACATGTAGGTACGACTTTTTCTTAATTATATACGTTTCAGAATGGGTTTTTACAAGATAATATTTGTCATGGTTTTATGTCACAAAACGTAAAGGCAACATTCACATGACATTTATCCACCAGAAGCGACATAATGATACAATGCATGATTTCAGACATTTTATCATTTACAATCAAATTATTTTCCATTTCATGCATGGCAAGTTTAGTTGATAGCTAAATACCTAAATGTTTTCAGTGTAGGATGTAATGTTCTAGTGTGTACTACTCACCTAGTTGTGTATTCCTCCCTCTGTCCGCACACTTTACACTTCCCATCAACACTACTCCCGGAGTATGCAGCTCCAGCCTGGAGTCCATACCTAGTTAACAGAGACAATGTTAGAGAAGATCCAGAGATCCACCAGACTAGTCCCAGAACTGAGAGGTATGATTTATGAGGAAAGGTTACGAGGCTAAACCTTACGTCCCTGGAAGGCGTGAGGTTTAGACGGAAAGTTAGGGGAGACATGATCACCACCTACAACATTCTCAGTGGAATTGACAGGGTGGATAAAAGCAAACTATTTAACATAGGTGAAACACACGAATAATGGGACAGAGGTGCAAAGTCAGTGCCCAACTGAGCCAAAGAGAAATTATAAATAATTTGTCAGTGTCAGGGTAGTTAACAAATTGAATGCATTAGACAGTGATGTAGTGGAGGCTGACTCCATACACAGATTCAAATGCATATATGATAAAGCCCAGTAGGCTCGGGAATCTATACACCAGTTGATTGACAGTTGAGAGACGGGACCAAAGAGCCGAAGCTAAGCACAATTAAGCCCCTTTAGCACAATTAGGTGAGCACGTCATCCAGATCACCAGACTAGCCAGAGATACTTGAGCCAAGACTTATTTCAACTGTGACAACGTGTGACAGTCTACTGACTTTGTTACTTCCTCCAGAATAATGGTTCGTGTTACACATTTCATTGTACCATGTTCCTGGGAGACTGGTGGTGTTACCATCCTCCTGGGAGACTGGTGGTGTTATCATGTTCCTGGGAGACTGGTGGTGTTACCATGTTCCTGGGAGACTGGTGGTTTTACCATGTTCCTGGGAGACTGGTGGTGTTACCATATTCCTGGGAGACTGGTGGTGTTACCATGTTCCTGGGAGACTGGTGGTGTTACCATGTTCCTGGGAGACTGGTGGTGTTACCATGTTCCTGGGAGACTGGTGGTGTTACCATGCTCCTGGGAGACTGGTGGTGTTACCATGCTCCTGGGAGACTGGTGTACCATGTTCCTCCTGGGAGACTGGTGGTGTTACCATGCTCCTGGAGACTGGTGTTGTTACCATGCTCCTGGGAGACTGGTGGTGTTACCATGCTCCTGGGAGACTGTTGTTACCATGCTCCTGGGAGACTGGTGGTGTTACCATGCTCCTGGAGACTGGTGGTGTTACCATGCTCCTGGAGACTGGTGTTACCATGTTCCTGGGAGACTGGTGGTGTTACCATGCTCCTGGGAGACTGGTGGTGTTACCATGCTCCTGGGAGACTGGTGGTGTTACCATGCTCCTGGGAGACTGGTGTTACCATGTTCCTGGGAACTGGTGGTGTTACCATGCTCCTGGGAGACTGGTGTTACCATGTTCCTGGGAGACTGGTGGTGTTACCATGCTCCTTGGAGACTGGTGTTACCATGTTCCTGGGAGACTGGTGTTACCATGTTCCTGGGAGACTGGTGTTACCATGCTCCTGGGAGACTGGTGGTGTTACCATGTTCCTGAGAGACTGGTGGTGTTACCATGTAAACTCCAAACACTCGCCCTGGCGTCTGCCACATCTGGCCGCATCTCCTTCCCTTACATTGAAGCCAGCCTGCGGCTCCCTGCCGTCTTGCGCAACACGAATAATTATCTTGTGGCCTTATTGCTCAAATAACATAACATTTAAGTGGAATAATTTATAAAGTTTTGTAAGCAATTCATTGCAACATTTGTAAAGTAATTTGAGAAAGTATTGTGCGGCAGAAATTATATAAATTAGTTCTCTTAGTAAATCTTCTGAGGTTGTAAAATAATTTTATATGCTTTAATAAGTAACTAATAATTTAATAATTAATTATTAGATTTTTATGTCATACTTTACTCAGCAACTGAGAGCGACTGAACTATTAATTGCGAGAGTTCACTTGTGGAAGGACTGAGTATGCTGGGTACCCTGTTCACTTGTGGAGGACTGAGTATGCTGGGTACTCTGTTCACTTGTGAAGACTGAGTATGCTGGGTACTCTGTTCACTTGTGGAAGACTGAGTATGCTGGGTACCCTGTTCACTTGTAGAGGACTGAGTATGCTGGGTACTCTGTTCACTTGTGGAAGACTGAGTATGCTGGTACCCTGTTCACTTGTAGAGGACTGAGTATGCTGGGTACTCTGTTCACTTGTGGAGGACTGAGTATGCTGGGTACTCTGTTCACTTGTGAAGGACTGAGTATGCTGGGTACTCTGTTCACGTTGTGGAAGCTGAGTATGCTGGGTACTCTGTTCACTTGTAGAGGACTGAGTATGCTGGGTACTCTGTTCACTTGTGGAGGACTGAGTATGCTGGGTACTCTGTTCACGTGTGGAAGACTGAGTATGCTGGGTACCCTGTTCACTTGGAGGACTGAGTATGCTGGGTACTCTGTTCACTTGTAGAGGACTGAGTATGCTGGGTACTCTGTTCACTTGTGGAGACTGAGTATGCTGGGTACTCTGTTCACTTGTAGAGGACTGAGTATGCTGGGTACTCTGTTCACTTGTGGAGGACTGAGTATGCTGGGTACTCTGTTCACTTGTGGAGGACTGAGTATGTGGGTACTCTGTTCACTTGTGGAGGACTGAGTATGCTGGGTACTCTGTTCACTTGTGGAGGACTGAGTATGCTGGGTACTCTGTTCACTTGTGGAGGACTGAGTATGCTGGGTACTCTGTTCACTTGTGGAAGACTGAGTATGCTGGGTACTCTGTTCACTTGTGGAGGACTGAGTATGCTGGGTACTCTGTTCACTTGTGGAAGACTGAGTATGCTGGGTACTCTGTTCATTACTTGTGGAAGACTGAGTATGCTGGGTACTCTGTTCACTTGTGGAAGACTGAGTATGCTGTATGCTGGTACTCTGTTCACTTGTGGAAGACTGAGTATGCTGGGTACTCTGTTCACTTGTGGAGGACTGAGTATGCTGGGTACTCTGTTCACTTGTGGAGGACTGAGTATGCTGGTACTCTGTTCACTTGTGGAAGACTGAGTATGCTGGGTACTCTGTTCACTTGTATAGGACTGAGTATGCTGGGTACTCTGTTCACTTGTGGAGGACTGAGTATGCTGGGTACTCTGTTCACTTGTAAAGGACTGAGTATGCTGGGTACTCTGTTCACTTGTGAAGACTGAGTATGCTGGGTACTCTGTTCACTTGTGGCAGACTGAGTATGCTGGGTACTCTGTTCACTTGTGGAAGACTGAGTATGCTGGGTACTCTGTTCACTTGTGGAGGACTGAGTATGCTGGGTACTCTGTTCACTTGTGGAAGACTGAGTATGCTGGGTACTCTGTTCACTTGTGGAGGACTGAGTATGCTGGGTACTCTGTTCACTTGTATAGGACTGAGTATGCTGGGTACTCTGTTCACTTGTAAGGACTGAGTATGCTGGGTACTCTGTTCACTTGTGGAGGACTGAGTATGCTGGGTACTCTGTTCACTTGTATAGACTGAGTATGCTGGGTACTCTGTTCACTTGTGGAAGACTGAGTATGCTGGGTACTCTGTTCACTTGTGGAGGACTGAGTATGCTGGGTACTCTGTTCACTTGTGGAGGACTGAGTATGCTGGGTACTCTGTTCACTTGTGTAGAAGACTGAGTATGCTGGGTACTCTGTTCACTTGTGGAGGACTGAGTAGGCTGGGTACTCTGTTCACTTGTGGAGGACTGAGTATGCTGGGTACTCTGTTCACTTGTGGAAGACTGAGTATGCTGGGTACTCTGTTCACTTGTGGAAGACTGAGTATGCTGGGTACTCTGTTCACTTGTGGAGACTGAGTATGCTGGGTACTCTGTTCACTTGTGGAAGACTGAGTATGCTGGGTACTCTGTTCACTTGTGGAAGACTGAGTATGCTGGGTACTCTGTTCACTTGTGGAAGACTGAGTATGCTGGGTACTCTGTTCACTTGTGGAAGACTGAGTATGCTGGGTACTCTGTTCACTTGTGGAGGACTGAGTATGCTGGGTACTCTGTTCACTTGTGGAGGACTGAGTATGCTGGGTACTCTGTTCACTTGTGAAGACTGAGTATGCTGGGTACTCTGTTCACTTGTGAAGACTGAGTATGCTGGTACTCTGTTCACTTGTGGAAGGACTGAGCATGCTGGGTACTCTGTTCACTTGTGGAGGACTGAGTATGCTGGTACTCTGTTCATTGAGGACTGAGTATGCTGGGTACTCTGTTCACTTGTGGAGGACTGAGTATGCTGGGTACTCTGTTCATTGAGACTGAGTATGCTGGGTACTCTGTTCACTTGTGGAGGACTGAGTATGCTGGTACTCTGTTCACTTGTGGAAGACTGAGTATGTTGGTACTCTGTTCACTTGTGGAGGACTGAGTATGTTGGGTACTCTGTTCACTTGTGGAGTACTCCTAATAGTCTGTGGTGGTAAATATATACTTAATAATAATAGTTTGTGATCTACCAGTAACCCAACCACTATTGTACTCTATAGGGTTGACTGTATACTTACAACATTTATGTTATCACTCACCCCCCCAGCTGATGTGAACTAGGCCCGGCCCCCTGAGAAAGTAATCCCAGTTTAACCTATTATATAATAGCAATCCACTACACACTGGACACAGGTTATGAACTAGTATTATTATGTGAATTATTATTATTATTATTATTGGGAATCTGAATTCAATATACACAGGATATAACTCATAACTAAACTACCCTCTTCTCTCCAAAACTCTAAGCCTCTACAACACTCACTGTCCCCTCCTTACAAACAAGTAACTGACAAAAGAAAAAACAATCGTGGCTCACAAGGCATAATCAAATCAATCAACAAAAAACATCAATATGAAAAGAATTTAGGAGTGGCCTAGTTACAAAGGAAGTAGTTAAAAGGTACTCATCAGTGCTTACCAGTATCATAAGGAAAGCTAAACTTTCATATTATGAGACTAGATTCAAAGAAGCAAAAGGCAACAGCAAAGCACATGGAATACCATCTCTAATATCCTAGAAAGTAAACAACACTCCCACAACCAGATAACACTCTCTAAGGATGGCTTTACACCGTCAACTGACTAGAAATGGCAAATGAATTTAATAGCTTCTTTTCATCGGTCGGTGCTAACCTTGCCAGTAAAATCCCACAGACTCAGACACATATCAACACATTCTCTCAGGCAGCTATCCAAACTCTCTTTCTTTCTTTCAACCAGTCAGCCCGACAGATGTTGGTCCATCATAACACTCTAAAAACAAAGCTGGGGAACATCAGTGAAATCCTATCCATTGTATACAAGAGCGCCTCCCATGCCCTTGCGCCCCTATTCTCTGCTGTTCAACAAATCCTTAGTGTCATCTTCCCTGATATCCTTAAAAAAGCATGATTAACGCCATTCATAAAGGAGGTAATCATGCAGACATAAACAATTATAGACTTACATCAAACTACCCATACTATTCAAAATATTTGAAAAAAATCTACAACTCAAACAGCTCCTACTCCTATCTCGTAAAATTCGACATTCTTAGCCCCTGTCAGTTTGGCTTCCGCTCCCAAGAGTACCAACGATGCAATTATTAGTAGTTTAATTCTTTGTATACTGACCTAGATGTGCTTGAAGGTTCAACCTCAGCTCCCGGCCCTCACCCCTCCCACATTCTTTATTTCAATCCAGGACTCTGTTCCTCGTTTTCCTTATCATATTTACATAATACACAATTTTATGATTTAGCTTCAAACTGTCTCATTCAAGTTATTGACACTCTAAACATCGAAGAATTATATTTAATTTGTGACCTTTATTTTACTTAAACTTTTGCTGTTATCTTTGAACAACTTGTGTTGTGCTCACCTAATTGTGCTCACCTAATTGTGATTGCGGGGGTTGAGCTTTGGCTCTTTGGTCCCGCCTCTCAACTGTCAATCACTGGTGTACAGATTCCCGAGCCTACTGGGCTCTATCATATCTACTTTGACAAACTGTGTATGGAGTCAGCCTCCACCACATCACTTCCAGTGCATTCCATTTATTAACTACTCTGAAGACGTGTGTGTGCCCCTTGTGTGTGTTTGTGGTGTGTGTGGTGTGTGTGTGTGTTTGTGATTGTGTGTGTGTGGTGTGTGTGTGTGTGTGTGTGTGTGTGTGTGTGTGTGGTGTGTGTGTGTGTTGTGTGTGTGTGTGTGTGTGTGTGTGTGTGTGGTGCCCCTTTGTGTGTGTGTATGTGTGTGTGTACTCGCCTATTTCTAGCTACAAGATCGAAATTTGCTTTTGGACCATCCACCGGATGTCTAACTCAATTTTAGTTCTCTATCATATATACTTTTTCAAATTCTGAATGGAGTTCGCTACTACAACCTGCTTATTTAGCTTATTAAATTTCTAATCTTAAACTAAAAGAGAACTTTGTAACATCTCTGAGACTTATCTGTTTCTCAAGCTTCCACCCATGCCATTTTGTTCCATTCCCGCCCGCCAAACACACACCGAAACTACGACGTTGGTACAACGTTCGAACAAGTTTTAACACCACCTAACCAGTTATAACAACCAATATAGCAAGTTGTAACAACGTTATAATACGTCATAAACACGTTAAGCCTAGATATAACAACTTTATTACAAGTTGTAACAAGCGGAAAATAGAGACAGTTTCGGTTTGTGTTTCCAGGGTTGGTATTCATTGCAAACATTCATTTCTCCAGTCTGTCAATCCTCTTAAGTATTTTATACATTCTATCGTACCTCCTGTCTTCTGCGTAGTAAGGGGTCTTTGCACCAGTGTGGGAGAATGTACGAGGCAGTAGGACTCACCTGTTAAAGATGTTCACCGCTTGGGTCAACCCACCGCTTCCTACACCGGCCAGCGCTCTGCCTCCCTGGCTGCCCCTTTAGGTCAATTCAATGTTTTTCAAAGAATGTGTTTACAAATTCAAATTCAAATCAAATGTTTATTCAATTAAAAGTACATACATACAAGATGAGCTACAAACATAATGTTGGATTTATAGAGCTAGTACATACAACACATAAAGGGAATCATCATCCTTGGCGGGAAACGCTGGCGGGTGGCATCAGCTCTGGTACTGCAGCAGAAAATTCGTGTTAATTTCGTCTCCACCCAACATTGCATGGCCTAACTGCTGCCCAGCAAGAGCTAAGTGCATGGAGACTTAATATGCCATAACTCACAGCGAACCTCAACAGAAATAAACCACAATTAACCAATTTTCATTGTGCCTGCCTATCGACGACCCTGCTGCTAAACGTTCACTATACGCCTAACCCCAATTACCATTCTCCAAGTATCTACCTCTGGAAACATTACCAAGAATCTATCGCTCAAAACATGCCCAAACATAGCAACAAGCAAGGTAGGGGTGCCTCTCGCTCCTTATCCTTAACACCAAGAGACCTGAATGAAACACTGGCACCGCTGCAATACTCGCCGATGTTGGTAAACACAGCATCCCTCTCTGCCACTCCCCGCCTTCAACTCAACTCAAACTCAAGCTTTAAAAATTCATTCAATCCATGCATGGCTCCCTGTTCAAACTTCAAACCATTGAGAAGCAACCCATGGCTGCAGAAACTACACAACTTAGTGCTCCTGCAATCTGAAGCAATTTCGGCCCTCCAAGACATGGTCTCCCCAACAACAAACTATAGACCGCCTCCTTGAGTCGTCGACGAATAACAACCAAGAAATTCTCAGCTTACAAGCTGTTGCAGATGATGCAATGGATCAAATACACAAGATCAAGGCCGAGGAAACCCAACCAGCTCAAAGTGACTTCCTTCAAAAGCTGGGAAAACAAATCAATCTCCTTCAGATTTACCAGGCGGCTTCCGAAGACGACCTAGAGCAGCAACAACTTCATGATTCCCTGATAATTAGCTCTACTCTACTCTACCTGATGAACAACAGAGTGAGAACTGCTGTAATGTAGCCCACGCCCTAATTAATTCAAAAATCAAAGTCAACGTTGATATCAAATCAGCTGTCAGGATAGATAAAAACAGTTCCCGTAGCACTAGGAGAATGCTCACCAAACTCGCAAATCCCGCTGTAAGTTTGACCTCATACAATCAGCTGCTAAGCAAAAAACCACCTCTATATAAATGAATGTCTTACAAAGCAGCGTGGATCGCTCCTCTTCAGGCTACGCAAAATTCGCAAACAAAACTCTGGGTGCTATCAAGCAGCGCTACACTAGGAATGAAACGATCATTGTAAAGAAGGAAAGTACAAGACTCAGATATGAAATAAAGTGTGACCAACAACTACTGGCCTTCTTTAATGATTGTGGTATATCTGAAAACCAGAATCTGACCAATGCCAATACTGAAAATAACTCATGAGTGTCAGAGCCTAATCTAACTTAATTTAACCTTGTCCAAGGTGCTGTCTCTGCCTTACTGTTTAACTAATGTTCTCTCATCCATATAAGTTCCTAAGTAATCAGTTAAGTCTCCATGCACTTGTGTAAGCATCTACCTCAGTATCATGTAAAATTTTACTCATAAATATATTCTTACCTGTTCTTTTTCAGATTTAAATTAATTGTAATTTGATTATATGTAATTTATTTAAATTAAATGAGCTCATTTTGTTTTCTTAAGTTCATGCTAATTATAGGTTCATAAATAAGCTATAAAAATAATTATCTTAAGATTATTTTACTTTACGATTATTACTTGTCTCATTATATTTGTTATATATTAATCTTGTCATCTACTGATTTTTTTGTTTTCTCTCTTTACCTAACTTGTGTATCCTTCCTGGCTATCTACGGT
>WNGS01165339.1:5311894-5322977 GCA_020271785.1 Procambarus virginalis
TAACTTGTTCCAACCGTCTACCACTCTGTTTGCGAAAGTGAATTTTCTTATATTTCTTCGGCATCTGTGTTTAGCTAGTTTATATCTATGACCTCTTGTTCTTAAAGTTCCAGGTCTCAGGAAATCTTCCCTATCGATTTTATCAATTCCTGTTACTATTTTGTATGTAGTGATCATATCACCCTCTTTTCTTCTGTCTTCTAGTTTTGGCATATTTAATGCCTCTAACCTCTCCTCGTAGCTCTTGCCCTTCAGTTCTGGAGCCACTTAGTAAGGCATGTCTTTGCACCTTTCCAGTTTGTTGATGTGCTTCTTAAGATATGGGCACCACACAACCGCTGCATATTCTAGCTTTGGCCTAACAAAGTCGTGAACAATTTCTTTAGATATCGCCATCCATGTATTTAAAAGCAATTCTGAAGTTAGAAAGCGTGGCATAGGCTCCTCGCACAATATTCTTTATGTGGTCCTCAGGTGATAGTTTTCTATCTAGAACCACCCTAGATCTCTTTCTTTATCAGAATTCTTTAAAGATTTTCTCACATAATATATAGGTTGTGTGGGGTCTATGTTTCCTATTCCACATTCCATAACATGGCATTTATTAACATTAAATTCCATTTGCCAAGTGGTGCTCCATATACTTATTTTGTCCAGGTCATCTTGAAGAGCATGACAATCATCTAAGTTTCTTATCCTTCCTATTATCTTAATTAGCATCATCAGCAAACATGTTCATATAATTCTGTATACCAACTGGTAGATCATTTATGTAGACAATAAACATCACTGGTGCAAGAACTGAACCCTGTGGTACTCCACTTGTGACATTTCTCCAGTCCGATACATTGCCTCTGATCACTGCCCTCATTTTTCTATCAGTCAGAAAATTTTTCATCCTTGTTAGAAGCTTACCTGTCACCCCTCCAATATTTTCCAGTTTCCAGAACAACTTCTTATGTGGAACTCTGTCGAAAGCCTTTTTTAGGTCCAGATAGATGCAGTCAACCCAACCATCTCTTTCCTGTAATATCTCTGTTGATCCATCATAGAAACTGAGTAAATTCGATACACAGGATCTTCCAGATCGAAAACCATACTGTCTGTCTGATATTATATCATTTCTCTCCAGGTGTTCTACCCATTTAGTTTTAATTATTTTTTCCAATATTTTGACTATTACACTTGTCAATGATACCGGTCTATAATTAAGGGGGTCTTCACTGCTTCCACTTTTGTAGATTGGAACTATGTTAGCCTTTTTCCACACATCAGCTACAACTCCTGTAAACAGGGATGCCTGAAAAATCAGTTGAAGTGGAATGCTGAGCTCAGGTGCACATTCTCTCAGAACCCATGGTGAAACTCCATCTGGACCAACTGCTTTGTTCTTATTTAGCTCCTTGAGCATTTTTCCACTTCGTCTCTAGACACCTCTATGTGCTCTATGTTGTTCTCTGGAATTCTTATTGTATCTGGTTCCCTGAAGATTTCATTTTGTACAAACACACTTTGGAACTTTTCGTTTAATGTTTCACACATTTCCTTTTCATTTTCCGTGAATCTATTTCCCATTTTCAACCTCTGAATATTATCCTTTACCTGCAATTTGTTGTTTATGAAATTATAGAATAGACCTGGTTCTGTTTTACATTTGTCTGCAATCCCTTTTTCAAAATTTCTTTCTGCCTCTCTCCTCACTGCTGTGTAGTTGTTTCTCGCATCTTTGTATCGCTGGTATGTTTGGGGGTTTGGCCTCTTCCTGTTTTGATTCCATTTTTGTGTCTTTTGGTCTCTGGCCCTCTCGCAATTTCTGTTGAACCAATCCTGTTTCCTAGTTCTGCATCTCTGTTTTGGTATAATTTTTTTGTGCCTTTATCATATATTTCACAAAACTTGACATACATCTCATTCACTTCCTTGCCTAGCAACAAGTCTGTCCAATTATACTCACTAAAAAAATTTCTAAGGTTGCCATAATGTCCTCTCCTAAAGTCAGGTTTTTCAATTGCATCAACCTTCATATTTTCTTCCAGATTATAACACATTGCATACTTTATTCCCAAAATGACATGGTCACTTTTACCCAAGGGAGGAAGGTACTGAATGTCAAATATTTCTTCCTCCTTCCTGGTAAATATCATATCTAGCATGGAGGGAACGTCCCCTTCCCTCATCCTCGTAGCTTGTTTAACATGTTGATACAAGAATGTTTCCAGGATGAGGTCTACAAATTTACAGGTCCAAAAATTTTCTGTTTTAGCTTCATATGCTTCCCAGTCTATGGATTTCAAGTTGAAGTCGCCGACTATCAACAGTCGTGACCTATCGTTATTCGCTCTCGCTATGATCTCTCTCATTATTGTTATAAGTCCTTCTCGTTTACTATCTAGCTCCTCCTTTGACCATGTGCTGCTTAGCGGTGGACTATATGCATTTATGATCATTAGTTTATCATCCTCATGGCAGATCTCTAGTGCTATTGTGAGATGAAGACAGTGTGTGTTGATGTTGGTTAGGGATGAGGACAGTGTATTGATGATTATTAGTGATGAAGAATGTGTGTATTGATGATGGTTGCAGTGATGATGGTTAGAGAAGCCAGGTTAGGAGGAATTTGCGCAAATGTACCGAATAGCTAGAAGGGGGAGCGGAGGCCAAGAGCTAAAGCTTGCTTCGTGGAAGAAAAGATAGGTAAACATACACTAACTACACTGACTGACTTTACCAACAGCCGCGACGAATGATCAGAGCGTCGTCCGAGTTCCAGGACTTCCTTTACCGCCACCGCCACTTCCTCCTCCGGCTCATGAAGCAGGGGTACTCCCGCAAGGAACTTCTCACCAGCATGGAGCACTTCCTGGTAAGGCTGGGGGAGGGGGAGTCGCTGAAGGACAAGTGGAGAGGCTGGGGGAATGGAGGGAGAGGAGGAGGGGCTGGGTGAGTGGTGGACGGGACATGGTGGAGCGGTCACCATCATTATATCGGTAATTACAGGTCCCGTCGTACATCGAACACTGTTCGTGACTATTATCCAATCTAACCTATCCTATCATAAGCTAACTCAACCCAACCTATTGTAGCGAGTACAAAAAATATACTCACTACAGTCTCTCATTAGCTTAATGGCGTAACTAATTAGCACTAATTACACAAGCTATAATCCTATCCTATCCCTGTTTACAGGTAACAGTTCTTCCATCCTGGTTGGAGGAAGCTGAGGTGTAGTCACCGAATATAAGATAGCAAAAAGTGAATAGCCAACAGTACAATTTCCACAGTGATTCGGATAACTCCAATACAGATGCTTTGGATTTACTTCACCTTTTCAACCTCAAGAATGTTGCACTCGGCGTGAACAGTTTTAATCGACCCCAAAACACTACAGTTTCGACTCAGAGCAGACAACAGACCAGGACCGCATCGAGCTACAACGCTCTCTCAAGCCCCATCAAGTTTAGACACTTACGATTCCTCAATCAAGCCGCCACGCTCTCCCGCATAGAGCTCCCTGACTCCAGCCTCACTCAGCTCTCTGATGTGCTCCAAGCTCCGTCTCAACGTCTACGACACTGATGTATCCAAAAATAATAAATAAATATGAAAACCCACTAAATGTTGTGCATCTAATCTACCCAAAAACGTAACTTAATCGTACGTTACACTGTCATAAGCTAACACAATTCATCCACGCCTCTTTCCCGTCACCATGTTGCTGTAGAGCCCTGTTTTGGACTTGTCCGCTCATTTGTCGCCAGCATCTGTCTGTGGACTTTGTTCATCTGGGGGTTGAGGTTTACCTTAGCCGTCTTCAATGTCATAGAAATTGTCGGTTTCTAGGATTAATGTACGGCTTCCAGGACTAATGAGTGTCTCGGAAGGCACCTTGTACTACATAACACATCGTACAAGCTGTTGGGAACATAGTACACCATTTCTCTGTGATTTGGATATATTAGAGGTGGCCTGGAAGCGAATGTTTGGTCGCGCCATTGTGGAACTCTAATTGTGTGCTCCTTCGAGAGGAAGGAAGATAGCCGGCATTTCAATGTGGAGCCTGCCAGGCGACCCCGTGTACTCAAGTCAGGATTGGAAGAAACCTTGTGAAGCAGTCTTAAAGCGATTTTTGGTTGGATTTTTATGGGCGGCCTATGTGAGCGCCATGTTGAGCACCAGGTCGTGAGCGCCCTGGTGCTCAACATGCACGTGACGTGGGGTGCGCCCACGTCACAGATTCCTGCAGTTTGTGTGGAAGAAGCTAATGGAGGAACTTTGAGGCTGGAGAAGAAGTTAATGGAGGAACTTCAAGACTGGAGAAGAAGTGTATGCTGAACTCTGAGGTAGAGCAGAACTTTATAGTAAGGAGCTGAACTTCAAGCAGTGTAGGGGAGCTACACGTTTCTTTGTGGAACCAGTGAAGGAGCGTCATTGATGTTGGAGTTAGACTTCGTTGTGCAGCAGATTGGGAGAACTGCAGAAAGTGCCTTTCCTGATATTTTGGAGGACCTAGAGATATGCATTGATAGTGAGCCTCTAGGAGGAGAACAGAGGATCTTTGTGGACACATTATAGAATAAGGGGGAGTGTTTGAATGCTTATTGGCATGTAAGACGCAGTGTAAGGTGAGAGAATGATTTTTCTTTTGTTGGGAGATACTTATGTTGATGTTTCATGTACTTCAGCGCCAAGCAGTGAGGGAGTAGTAGGTTGTGAGCCAAGAGTTGTGCAGCTGCTTGTTACAGATAGTTGGTGAAGTCAGGATATGATATTGGAGTGTTACTAGGTTGTAGCAGCTTAGAGTGTTGTATGGTAATATTGTATATTATATGTCTTTTATTATGTATGTTTTTATGTATTAAGTGTTTTATATGTTAGCTGGATTTTGCTCTTGTCCTGGTGAGGTGTCCCAGAAAGCAAGAGAGAAAAAGAAAGAGAGTCACGGCTGCGGATAGGGTGACAGTAGACACTAATTCTCGAAAAGAGGATTTAGGAGATCATTTCAAACAAAGAGAGAGTGGGGGAGTGACTTCGGCTCAAGTAAGGTGTGTACTCAAGCCACCGAGGCCAGTTTTGGAGCTGCACCCCTAAATAGGTGATGCTGAACCCCTCTCCAAGATCAAGATGCGTACAGGGTGATCTCCTAGGTAAATTGCAAGCACTCCAGTGACCGTTGCTGGTCAACCGACGGTAGCGGTAGTGTGGCTGCCGGGGTCAGCTGCTGTTCTATCAGGGAGCGGTTGGGGACTCTGTCCGCCTGTACGCAAGTAACAGTGTGGTGCAACAACCAGAGCTCTCTTATGGGTTTAAATCCTCACCCAGCTCACATGTTTCCCTGACGTTCGAACAACTGATATACGGTAAAAACGCTCAAGCTGAACACGGGTCACATTGTGATAAAGAACCTAACCTATTCAACATATGCACACTCTCGAAATAAAAGTAGTATGATATATCGAGAAAATTTTTTGGAGTAACGTGGTGGGATTAAACTCTCGTCCTGGGTTGTTCTAGCCTAACTAACTTTACCTAGCCTAACCTAACTTAACCTAACCAAATCTAGCCTAGCTTAATCAGTATTTGGACAGTATTTATACCCATTGCAGCTTGGTACCCCTTCTGCCACTTGCCCCCAGGATCACCAACTACGTAGAAAGGCTCCAGTTTCACCCAGTAACTAAGATAACTGACTTGTCAATTAATAATTGTTATTCCTAAGAAACTATCTTAAATGCGCTTTCTGTTGTGTTGGTGTAGGATGACAGCTCTTAGCTTTCGCTTTCTTTAGCAGCATCAGCACAAGAGAGAGAGATACAGAGAGTGAGACACGGGCAACATTGGGAAGTACAGAACAAATTGGACTGGTCTGTACAGTAACTGACTCTCATCTTGCTGGGTGGGCTTCGTTCTCGACCCACAATCTGTGATCCCAGCTTCGATTCCCGGGCAGGACAGAAATGATTGCTCACGTTGCCTTTCATCTAATGTGCTGTTCACCTATCAGTAAGTAGGTTACGAGAACCACTATACACAAGCAAAAACGTTCAGAAACGTCCAGTCACCAATGTTTCCCTGGAAGGGAAGCATTTTTTTTTTAGTGTCAGAGTGGTTGACAAATGGAATGCACTAGGAAGTAATGTGGTGGAGGCTGACTCCATACACAGTATCAAGTGTAGATATGATAGAGCCCAATAGGCTCAGGAACCTGTACACCTGTTGATTGACGGTTGAGAGGCGGGACCAAAGAGCCAGAGCTCAACCCCCGCAAACACAACTAGGTGAGTACAATTAGGTGAGTACGTTACTGCGACCCGTTCAGCGTGTGGACACAATGTGACCCAAACGTCTAAAGGTTACAGCTACTCCCCCTTGACGGTCATGCTTTCGAGAGAAGCAATATTCAGAAGGTCCTGAAGGACGTTACCGGCACCACACCCACTGACATTAGTCAGGAAGGTTATGATATCGTGCTCTTCTTTTCATGTGAGGAAGAACATGAAAAGCACTTGACCAATGATGCCATACTTCGCAGGAGCACCACCAACATCCTCACTTCCTACGTCAGTTCCTGGCCGGAAGAACTGTTTTTACCAGCAGGACCAGCCAGTGAATCGCTGACCGACCACAACATAAGATTATGGACAATATCGAGAACGAAAATCCGAACTTGGGTGTATTCAACCTAGAGTTCTGCAGCACCGACAAATCTTGAATGAAGATTACTTTCGCCAATAGCTTCCGCCACCCAGGCTGCCACACAAGGTTTCTATTGCTTCGGCTTACAAATACAACCCCACCAAGTAAAAAAAGGAACGATACCATGAGCTCCAACAGTGCATCAAGTGCTACGAGCTCTCCCAGCTGACCAATAAGTGTCAGCACCCTGTCCAGAAGAGCAGCCTCTGTGCACTGGACCATCACTACTCCATATGCAAGGCAACAACCCATCGCTGCTTGCTCTGCAATGGCAATCACCCCGCAATTTCCTTCCACTTCCCCCACAAACAGGAAAGCATCAAGGTCCAGGTTGAAGCTTTCTACCTCCGCAACCAGAGCCTCAGGCGCTCAACCCACCACCTCAGCTCCCACCAACCGACCAGAAGACTTTCCAGTCTTACCAAATAGTGGTTCCTCCCACCAGGCGACTTAGCTTTCACAATGGGGACCCATGACCACACAGACACTTTCTCAGTCCCTTGCATCATGTACAGGCATTATCCCTGGTCATATCCGACTAGCAGAGAGGCTGGCCGGACCAGATAATGAACGATTCGTCAAAGAACTCAATGCGCTGTACCTAGCCAATGGTCTGGACCCCATCATGAGCCCCGGACGCAAGTCTCGCTGCCTCCACTACCCCTCCGCAGACTACCACGAGGTCGATTTCAACACAGATTCCAGAACCAACCAATGTAACACCGGGGGGGGGGGGGGGTTATCGACTCTCCCTTTGACTCTCTACCTTCACCCTTACCCACCCGTATTCTATTTTCTTCTACTTTATACCAAGGACTCTTAGAGCTACTCCAGACGAATCCCACGTCACGTGGTCTTAGCCGTTCAATCGGCTAAGCTTCTACAGCCCCCGGGACGTGGTACTAGACGTCTAGCAAACTCAAGGATCTCCTTCTGCTGCCACCACCAGATCATTAACCAGAAGCATCAGTTAATCGGGGGCTGGACCGATTAATCGATCATTAAAAACTTTGGGCTTGATCCCCAAATTACTTGGAAAAGGAGTGGCAGAGAGGGACTAGAAATAAAAATGAATTTTGGAGAATTGATTTTTCATTTACCGTCACCAGTAAAAAGAAACATAGGGAAAATAGAGAAAATTCGTGTTAGAATTATTAATCTTACTTTTTCGCTCATATTTAATAATATATATATATATATATATATATATATATATATATATATATATATATATATATATATATATATATATATATATATACATACATATATACATACATATATATATATATATATATATATATATATATATATATATATATATATATATATATATATATATATACTAATTATTTTTCATTGCAGAACAAGATATCTTTGGCTGTGTACCAATCTGACTGGTACCAGGGGTGAGGCTGCACGCCAGCGTCCTGACAGTCCCATCCCTGCTCACATCCATATCCACATTCACGCCCACACCCACACCCACACCCTCAGATACATTCGCCGCACCTACACCGCCCATAACATGGTCCTTCTACACCCAGCCAAATGACCCGGCCATACCACAGCACTGACCACGTTACTGCCTCCCCCCCCCCCACCGAACCCCCACTGTTACGCCCACACCGCCGTCAAGCCCAAACCACGTCACGCCCACACAGCCGTCAAGCCCACACCGCCGTCACGCCCACACTGCCGTCAAGCCCACACCGCCGTCAAGCCCACACCGCCGTCAAGCCCACACAGCCGTCAAGCCCACACCACCGTCAAGCCCACACCACCATTACGCCCACACCACCGTCACGCCCACATCACCGTCACGCCCACAACGTTCCCAAGACTACACGACGCCACATTCACACTCCTATGATGCTCCACTAACCAAAGCATAAATGTTGTTATATTTTATATTAGATAAAAGTTTAATTCTTTGTATACTGACCTAGATGTGCTTGAAGGGTCAAGCCTCAGCTCCCGGCCTCACCCTCCCAACATTCTTATTTCAATCCAGGACTCTGTTCCTCGTTTTCCTTATCATATTTACATAATACACAATTTTATGAGTTAGCTTCAACTGTCTCATTCAAGTTATTGACAACTCTAACATCGAAGAATATATATTTAATTTGTGACATTTATGTTACTAAACTTTGCTGTTATCTTTGAACAACTGTGTGTGCTCACCTAATTGTGCTCACCTAATTGTGCTTGCGGGGGTTGAGCTTTGGCTCTTTGGTCCCGCCTCTCAACTGTCAATCAACTGGTGTACAGATTCCCGAGCCTACTGGGCTCTATCATATCTACATTTGAAACTGTGTATGGAGTCAGCCTCCACCACATCACTTCCTAGTGCATTCCATTTATTAACTACTCTGAAGACGTGTGTGTGCCCCTGTGTGTGTGTGTGTGTGTGTGTGTGTGTGTGTGTGTGTGTGTGTGTGTGTGTGTGTGTGTGTGTGTGTGTGTGTGTGTGTGTGTGTGTGTGTGTGTGTGTGTGTGTGTGTGTGTGTGTGTGTGTGTGTGTGCCCCTTGTGTGTGTGTGTGTGTGTGTACTCGCCTATTTCTAGCTACAAGATCGAAATTTTGCTTTTGGACCATCCACCGGATGTCTAACTCAATTTCTAGTTCTCTATCATATATACTTTTTCAAATTATGAATGGAGTTCGCTACTACAATCTGCTTATTTAGCTTATTAAATTTCTAATCTTAAACTAAAAGAGAACTTTGTAACATCTCTGAGACTTATCTGTTTCTCAAGCTTCCACCCATGCCATTTTGTTCCATTCCCGCCAAACACACACCGAAACTACGACGTTGGTACAACGTTCGAACAAGTTTTAACACCACCTAACCAGTTATAACAACCAATATAGCAAGTTGTAACAACGTTATAATACGTCATAAACACGTTAAGCCTAGATATAACAACTTTATTACAAGTTGTAACAAGCGGAAAATAGAGACAGTTTCGGTTTGTGTTTCCAGGGTTGGTATTCATTGCAAACATTCATTTCTCCAGTCTGTCAATCCTCTTAAGTATTTTATACATTCTATCGTACCTCCTGTCTTCTGCGTAGTAAGGGGTCTTTGCACCAGTGTGGGAGAATGTACGAGGCAGTAGGACTCACCTGTTAAAGATGTTCACCGCTTGGGTCGACCCACCGCTTCCTACACCGGCCAGCGCTCTGCCTCCCTGGCTGCCCCTTTAGGTCAATTCAATGTTTTTCAAAAGAATGTGTTTACAAATTCAAATTCAAATCAAATGTTTATTCAATTAAAAGTACATACATACAAGATGAGCTACAAACATAATGTTGGATTTATAGAGCTAGTACATACAACACATAAAGGGAATCATCATCCTTGGCGGGAAACGCTGGCGGGTGGCATCAGCTCTGGTACTGCAGCAGAAAATTCGTGTTAATTTCGTCTCCACCCAACATTGCATGGCCTAACTGCTGCCCAGCAAGAGCTAAGTGCATGGAGACTTAATATGCCATAACTCACAGCGAACCTCAACAGAAATAAACCACAATTAACCAATTTTCATTGTGCCTGCCTATCGACGACCCTGCTGCTAAACGTTCACTATACGCCTAACCCCAATTACCATTCTCCAAGTATCTACCTCTGGAAACATTACCAAGAATCTATCGCTGAAAACATGCCCAAACATAGCAACAAGCAAGGTAGGGGTGCCTCTCGCTCCTTATCCTTAACACCAAGAGACCTGAATGAAACACTGGCAACGCTGCAATACTCGCCGATGTTGGTAAACACAGCATCCCTCTCTGCCACTCCCCGCCTTCAACTCAACTCAAAACTCAGCTTTAAAATTCATTCAATCCATGCATGGCTCCCTGTTCAAAACTTCAAACCATTGAGAAGCAACCCATGGCTGCAGAAACTACACAACTTAGTGCTCCTGCAATCTGAAGCAATTTCGGCCCTCCAAGACATGGTCTCCCCACAACAACAAACTATAGACGCCTCCTTGAGTCGTCGACGAATAACAACCAAGAAATTCTCAGCTTACAAGCTGTTGCAGATGATGCAATGGATCAAATACACAAGATCAAGGCCGAGGAAACCCAACCAGCTCAAAGTGACTTCCTTCAAAAGCTGGGAAAAAAAATCAATCTCCTTCAGATTTACCAGGCGGCTTCCGAAGACGACCTAGAGCAGCAACAACTTCATGATTCCTGATAATTAGCTCTACTGCTCTACCTGATGAACAACAGAGTGAGAAAACTGCTGTAATGTAGCCCACGCCCTAACTAATTCAAAAATCAAAGTCAACGTTGATATCAAATCAGCTGTCAGGATAGATAAAAACAGTTCCCGTAGCATAGGAGAATGCTCACCAAACTCGCAAATCCCGCTGTT
>WNGS01165339.1:5341207-5360313 GCA_020271785.1 Procambarus virginalis
ACAATTTTGTGAAAGCGCCAGCCTGACTAAACAAAATTCACCTTTTGTAAAAGATGTCCTTACAAGAAGGTGCGGCTAAGCATATTAGTAAACTAGTATAATCTCAGAAAGGGTATAAATTTTTTGTGAGAAAAGCAACAACATTCATAGAACCTACATAAAATACAGATACAGTACAAAATAAAAAAATGCCATAAGAATTTGCTGGACTTTCTGCATTAACCATTCCACTATGCTGGAATGTGGCTCCACCTGGAGATGTGGCTGCTAATTATCCACAAAACTATGCATTCCATCCGGGGAAGTATTAGGGAACAGGATATATATATGTCCATGTGAGAAAACAGAGCACCATATGCTGCCCAGAAGCAATAGTAAACCAGCCTCCATCTTTAAAAAAAAAATCCTGAGTTGGCTGCTTTTGCAGGTAGGCTACAGATTCTACAAACTGTACCTTATTATCTTATCAGTGATTCCAAGGATAATGTCCCCACAGCCCAGTCTCTAACCAGGCCTCCTGGTGGTGGTCTAGCCACCAGCTTTTTGGATGCAGCTTGCAGCCTGATGTATGAATCACAGCCCGGTGATCTGGTAGCCTTTAGTGGGTTTCATCGAGTTCTCTCTTGAACACCTGATAACTGGCCAGTATGCCCCTTATGTGTAGAGGGAGAGTGTTGAAAAGTCTTGGGCCTTTGACATTGATAGAGTTCTCTCTTGATTACCTATTGCACCTCTGCAACCATGTCTGATGCATGATGCTCTGCCTCACAGCAAAGATAAAACTTTAGTGATTTGCATCCTGAGAATTGTTTTTGCATTCCTGTGGTAAGTGGTAGTACTGCACAGCTATTTCCAAATTGAGGTTTTCAGTATTGGCTGCTTGCCCCACCAATCGCTGGCATGATGTCTCTCTTGGAAAAATTGAGAGAAGACTGCCCTCATCTTCCAATGTTCGTATCTGCAGTGTATAGTAAATGGGCTTAAATGGATTAAGTGCGTAGTAAATGGATTCATCCGGGAGGAGGTCACTGCTCGCTCCGCAACTCAAAACCGAGACAACAGGCTGCAACCGCCGACCCAAGGCGACACAAGCCCGACTAGGCCCAGGAACGTGTTGTACGAGATAATGAGCAGCCTGGACCCCGTTCGACCGCCAAAAAAAACCCCGCGCCTGAATGTTAAACCAGGTCACGTTGCCAAAGACGGTGGCAAGAGCCACGAACTTACGAACGTCATGAGCACGGGGATAGACCGCAGGCTGGCTAGCCATAAGAATCCTGCGGACGACCTGGCAAACCCGCACCCATGAACAGGGAAGAAGGGAAACCAGAGCAACCCAAAACGAGTCCACGGACACAGAAGCCGAGGTGCACAAATAGTGGTGGAGAACCGCCACGGGCCACAACACACGATGCACCCCCGGCCTAACCAACCATGTATCAAAAACCCAAGAACCCCTCTGGAAAGCATCAGTCTCAATCTTTGCCAGATAAGAAGGAAACGCTGCAGACGAACAAACCTACCGCCCCGACCGAAAGAGCAGAAAACCAGAACCGGAGGGACCACCATAAACCAAGGAGAAGAAAGAAAAGAGCACTCTGTCCAACAACCAGAACTGCACAGGCGGCGCATGAGCAGGCCAGGGGTGAAACAACACACAAGACAGCTTGCAGAACGGCTTAGAAATAACATCAATACCGAACGCAAGCGCAAGTGGTTCCGCCAGCGCCGCACAATACAAAGCGACAGTATGTGGCAAAATGAAGGCCCGAACCCCCACAAGAGGGGAACAGGACAACGCCAACAAAACACAGCCACCTAAGAAGAGACAGAAAGAAAAGAAAGAACCCCCAAAAAATAAACCCACACCGCCGCCAAGAAGAAGCACCAGCAACGAAGCCACCTGACCACTGTCACGTGAATCCCCCTGAATAACAGTGGAACTGCCTTTTCCCTTCACCTTCAATGCATCTGCACTGGAAGTATACATCTACACCAGCTCAGATGAGTCATCAGTCCTGCCACCTCTCCATACCTCACAGGGCCAGGCACGGCCTGGTACGACTTGCTAACCGGTTGTTTACCCCACAAACAAGCAATTAGCTACCTTCAACTGGCAGTGGTGCAGCTCAACACAAAGGCACCGCCAGCCACAAACACGCAGTTTGCTAGTTGACCAGATGTCCACTTTGCGTTGACACTGGACGAGTCATCACCGCCGGACTATATAAAGGGCGCTGCCTCCCTGGAGAGTCGGTCTCTCCCTTAGTGCTCTAGGATCACCGTGTCTCTCATCTGTCGTCCACATTCAGCCAACGTCGTGTGACTGATACCATGGTGGTATGGTAGCCGTCTTCAGTACACCAGTATATGTATTTATAATTTGTATTCATTGCTTATAGTTTATTTTTTTATTAACCCTTAAACTGCGCAACACTTCATATGACGTGTTGACTAACTTGCTATCAATTGCGCATCACGTCATATGACGTGTTGGAGTACTACGCAAGATTTAAACGGCCAGCGGATACACGGGGTTCACCACACCTTCATCAGGGCTCTTGTAAACAGACGCCATTTTTTTTAAAAATCGTGGGCCAAACTCCTGGGTGTTAGGGGCCTGAGTATTGAGTGAGCTACCAAGCCTGATGCACGCCGCATGAGCTCACAGCACTGCTGTTCAGCTTGTGACCACAGCATCGCCTAAAAATGCCATAATATACTTGTTCATGCTATTATGTAGCGATGATATTATTACATAAGACCCCTGACTGTGATAAAACTGACCAGGGTTCTGATAATAGCAGGATTGTGGTGATATTTAGCGCTGTGCTCCATGGAGGGAGGAGTAATGCTGTGGGAGGGAGGGTGGTGGCGATGTCTTCTGACTGTGTGTGGCCACCTTTTATTGACTGCACTCACCATACCAGCTTAGTGGTTCGCTATGGTGAACACAAATGTAGATACTTATATATAACGTGTGTATAGAGGGTATAAACGGCAAGAGGAGTAGGTTGGGAGCCGCCATTTTGGTGAGGGCGGTGGCGTCGTCTGCACGATTTATCATGTTGTTTACTGGTTACCACGATGGTCTTTGGGCACCATACCAGTTTACTTGTACAAGTATGGTGAATAAAACAGGTAGATATTTATATATAATGTGTGTATATAGTGTAATAGCACAACAAACAGTATTGTTGTAGGAGAAATATTAGTGCATCTGGCCTTGAGGGCGGCAGCCATCAGCTGACTGTGTGAGGTCCTACGTCTTTGTGCCTTTACTCACCATACAAGCTTAGATGTACAGTTATGGTGAACAAAACATGTAAATACTTATGCAGGCGATGAGTCACAATAACGTGGCTAAAGTATGTTGACCAGACCACACACTAGAAGATGAAGGGACGACGACGTTTCGGTCCATCCTGGACCATTCTCAAGTCGATTGTGATGAAGTAGAGACAGGCAATAAATAGGCAAGAGAGAGCTGAGGAGCAAAGTAAGGTGTAGTAGAGGGGATAGTAATAATAATAAGAGCTGCAGAAGGCCTATTGGCCCATACGAGGCAGCTCCCATTATAACCACCGAATGAGAAGGAGATAGGAATAAGAAGAGGATAGCAAGGGAGCGTAGGAGAAGAGAGAAAGAAAAGAGAAAGAAAGAAAATAGAAGGGGTAGGCTTATGTTAGGTCACATTTGTTAGAAAGATTAGAGCATTTGAGTATATACTGTGATAGGGAAGAGTCCACAGCAACAAAGCCAGGACTCAAATTCATGTTGGGTACATTGTGTATTAGAGCCGATTCCACAAGACGGCGTCTGTGTAGAGTAGAGGCTTAGCAGGAAGGAGGCAGGAAAGATTATTTTAGAGGAAGACCAATCAATGGGATGATTAGAATCCCTCACATGGCAGAAGAGAGCACTGTTAGTGTCTGCAGACTTAACACTTCTCTTGTGTTCTTTAAGTCTGTCATTCAGTGTACGGCCAGTTTCGCCAAAGTATTGGAGAAGACAAGACGAACAGGAAATAGAGTAGACACCAGCAGCATTAGAAGCAGGAGGAGCAGTGTGAAGGGGGCCCACTTGTCAGACCCAGAGGCTTCAGCGGGAAGATCAGACTCGAATGCCTCTGTCGCTTTACCGGAAGGGGCATCCCCCGAGACTGCCTGAGACTCAAGACCATCTAACCCCAGCCCCAACTTCTTTCAGACATTCCTTCAGCCTTCAGACATTTCGGAGCCAGAAGCAGGGAGGGGAGGCCAGAACCAAGGACAAGGGGGGTTGGACTGAACCAACAGGGGAAGGACGAGGGGGCGCGGACTGAACCAAGGTTGAAGCGACCCCCACCCCCAAGTCCGGGTCCCTATAGGCAAAACGGGGCAGCCTCGGGGCATCCAAGTGAGCAATCAATCTAGCATGTTGCAACAACCTAAAGTGCACATGCAATGCCTGTGCCGCCTGTACCCGTAGAACATCATCAGAGACTGGGTAAACTGAGTCACCAGCAAGCAGCAGTACTCACAGGACTCCAGGTCGAAAGTGTCACCGACCCACAGGCAAAGTGACAGAGGCAAAAACCGTGAGGGGTCACCCTGAGTCAAGGGGGCCGAGCAACCACTCAAACTCGCACAAAGTGAGGGAGGGGGGGCTCTGGGAACACATCATTGGACCCATGCGCCTCTAAAGGGATCTCCAGGGTCTTGAGCACTTAACACAACTCATGCCCAGGTAAACCCAGGCAGGGTACTGCTAACCAGCGCCCACAATTACCGAGCAACTATCTAAAGCTGAACCCCAGAGACATGTACACTCACGGGGACCTAGCAAGGGGCTCCACCCGAAGAAATCCATGCGCAGGTCAGGCACAAAAAAGGGGAAAACAAGGCAGACTCCCCCCCGACCCGGAGCCGGTCAGCCGAGCGGACAGCACGCGGGACTTGTGATCCTGTGGTCCTGGGTTCGATCCCAGGCGCCGGCGAGAAACAATGGGCAGAGTTTCTTTCACCCTATGCCCCTGTTACCTAGCAGTAAAATAGGTACCTGGGTGTTAGTCAGCTGTCACGGGCTGCTTCCTGGGGGTGGAGGCCTGGTAGAGGACCGGGCCGCGGGGACACTAAAAAAGCCCCGAAATCATCTCAAGATAACCTCAAGAACCTCAAGGCAAAATATATAAAACAAAAACAAAACCCCGCAAGAGAACGACGCACCCCAAGAAACAGAGCCAGCCGCTGTGAATGGTGACAATTAGCTACACAGTACCCTGCACCCTGAACCAGTGCAAAACTGCTTCTTACCCTAAGGTGAACAAGGAAGACAAAACCCCCAAGCATCCAAAGGGCAGCCAAAAAAACGAGCAGTAAAATGGCCCAGCAGAGGCAGGTCCCAAGGAACTTGTGGAAGACAACCCCAAGCTCCAAGGGCAGTACTAACAGGGCACCTAGAGATGATAACCCTAAGCGCATGCAGCCCGAGTACTGTAGAATGACTCCTGGCTTTTGCACCCCTGGAAAACAGCCACCACACGCAAAGTACAGTAGTGGAATCACTGGAGCCAAGCACACGACCTCCGCCTCTAGCATCAGCCTTAGAACTGACTGGTGGATAGCCGGCGTGGGGGGTCTGGGGCTCCCCCTTCCCCCTCCCGGGGAGGGAGGAGCTGTGCAGACAGCGACGCAGTGACGTGTGACGTCATGCTCGTTTGTTTGTTTCTTTTAAGGGAGTTCTATCCACTTATTCAGCTTTTGGTAGCAATAATTTCACCAGAATAGGGATTTGTTTTGGGATGCTTACCTTTCTGGGTGCCTGACCCAGTCGACGGCAGATATAGAATGCTTCCAACCACAGGGGTGTCTATAGGCCATTACTCCCCATGCCTCTCTGAGGGGGCCAGGTTCTGGCTCGTGGTCCCCGGTAGGCCCACAGAACTCCATACACATGACTGATGCCAAAGTCTGACATTAGCATATCAGCCTTGTAAGCTCTGGGGAGCCGAAGGGGCTCCCCCCAAGAAAACAAAAAGAAAATCCCCGCAAGTGTGAGAGAGTGTCTCTCAAGATTCTCCCACAGCTAACGTGAATGGCTCATTGCAGTGCACAGTGCACTGATCTTGTGCACAAGCCTCTCTCTCTTAATCCTGGATAGTGACCTGGCATGTTGGGTATCTCCAGAATGCCCACTTAACCAGGAACACTTTCATAATACGGAGGCCGCCGTATGTCCAGGCAGGAAGTAGATACAGGGAGTTAAGCATACTTGCCACCAAGGGTCAGGGGTTACATTGGCCGGTGGGAGCGTGGGACAGAGGGGAGACGCCAGCAGCGTCTGACCTCTGGGGTCAACCGGCGCGATAGAAAATAACAGCTATGACGTGTTCATGACGTCACCTCTCCTACTGCTCATCGAACGAGCTAATATGATTGGTTCCCACTCATTTGCTGCAATGCTATTGGTCAAATTGTAACTCTTTTTTTGTGTGGTGTGCCACGAGATGCCTGGCAGCCCTTGTAAACCATTCAATTTTGCCACTAGTGGCAAAATTCTGACAGGAAACGGCAGCCAGGGTAGACGTCTGCCCCAGCCGGCTTTAGTAAACGAACTGGCGGTCTAGTGGCCGGCTCGGTGGGGTGGGGGCCTCCCTCTTCCTTCCTAGGTAGGGGGAGGGATGGCGCTTCGGATTGATGACGATTTGCTTGTTACCTTGTTTTTCTTGGGGGAGTTCTTAAACTAGGTTCGGTCTTGGGTTGCAATTTTCTACCAGTTAGGGTCTGTTTGGGAGTGCTGACCTTTCTGGGTGCCTAGCCCCAGTCGTTGGGAGGCAAGAATATACTCTCAAAAAGTTGAGTTTTCAAAGACCATTGCTCCCTTCGCCTCTCTGAGGGAACCAGGTTCTGGCTCATGGTTCTCGGTAGGCATAAGGACTGAAGCCCTAGACTAATATAGCTAATATCAGTCCAATAGCTCCAATGAGCCGACGGGGTTCCCCTCAGAATACATATTTAACAATTAACACAAACTCTCATCTGTTTCCATGGTGTAAACATTTTGAAATTCGGCTTCTTCAAACTAAACAGCTACTTGCATAGGCATGAGAACTTATGTTGAGAAAAAATTGCATGACTTATTTACAAAATAATTACACAAAAAAAAAAATCTGTCATCTTGCTGTTCTTATTTGGGAAGTACCCCAGTAAACTCACTTTGTTCATTCTAAACTGTCATTTATACAACTGCTACTCAGCACTATACAGAATACTTAATCTACAGCTATTACTATACCTGCATATGTGTAACTCCGAGTTCATTATTAGCTATGTGCCTGAGCTGTGATCCAAGAGTCGCTGCACGCTCCAGTAGTGGGACACCACCGCCTAGTACACTAGCTGCCTTCCCATCAACACTTCCTCCAGGTGACAATCTGTGCAAATACATACACTTTCCATGAGGATGGATAAGCAATCACTTTCTTATACAGTGGAACCTCGACTTGCAAATGCCCCTACTTATGAATTTTTTGAGTTATGACCCCAATTTCATCTGAAATTTTACTCAACTTACGACCTTTACCTCGACTTCGACGTGGTTGATACTGTAGATGTATGGATCAACAGAGCATGTGGTTCCTGGCGGCATGGGCAACCCCGCTTCAGTTTACCAGACTGCCTGCTTAGTGATGATTGGGCTTGAATTCTTTGTAAAGAATTTAATTGTTTTTCAGCTTTTTTGCAATCTAAACATAAAAGTAATTAATATATACCATGGCATGAGTTCCTCAACAACTAAAACGGGTGTGCAGTATGGGAAGAAATGTAAAGTTTTGCTGAAACGACTCGCCCAAATCAAACTGTAGTAGACCATTGCCTTTACCTTTTCAATGACTCTGTGATACCTCACTACAGATAAATGTTAAAATGTAGGGAAAAACAAGTCTCTATGGAAAGGTTCTTAGTGAGGCAAACAAGCAGTGAGCCACAACCAGGTCCTAGTGGTATGTAGGCAAAACATAGAGTGTGTACCCCAGAGAAGTCATCACTGCCTGATGTTATAATGCAAGGGGACTTCCCCTTCCAAACACTAACACCGCACCTCCTCCAGTAAGGAGGGGGTCCTTACTGTCTTCCATATGCTAATAAGTCATCAATAAAGGTAAGCTATAACTTGTACATACTATACAGTGGTACCTCGGTTTCCAGTTGGGGCTTGTAATGGTTCGCCTACCTTTCTGGGTGATACCCCTGGTTGATGACAGACACGATTATACTCTCAAACAGTGGAGTGTTCATAAGCCATTGCTCCCTTCGCCTCTCTGAGGGAACCAAGTACTGGCTTGTAGTTTCCGGTAGGCATAAGGACTTCAGTAACTGATGCTCTAGACTAACATGGCAGATATCAGTCAGATAGCTGCAGGGATACCTTACCTTGAGGATACCTTGAGGTGCTTCCGGGGCTTATCGTCCCCGCGGCCCGGTCATCGACCAGGCCTCCTGGTTGCTGGACTGATCAACCAGGCTGTTGGACGCGGCTGCTCGCAGCCTGACGTATGAGTCACAGCCTGGTTGATCAGGTATCCTTTGGAGGTGCTTATCCAGTTCTCTCTTGAACACTGTGAGGGGTTTGCCAGTTATGTCCCTTATGTGTAGTGGAAGCGTGTTGAACAGTCTCGGGCCTCTGATGTTGATAGAGTTCTCTCTCAGAGTACCAGTTGCACCTCTGCTTTTCAACGGGGGTATTCTGCACATCCTGCCATGTCTTCTGGTCTCATGTGATGTTATTTCTGTGTGCAGGTTTGGGACCAGCCCCTCTAATATTTTCCACGTGTAAATTATTATGTATCTCTCCCGCCTGCGCTCAAGGGAATACAGATTTAGGCTCTTTAGTCGGTCCCAATAGTTTAGATGTTTTACCGAGTGGATTCTAGCAGTAAAGGATCTCTGCACGCTCTCCAGGTCAGCAATTTCACCAGCAGTGAAAGGGGCTGTCATTGTGCAGCAGTACTCCACTCTAGAGAGCACAAGCGTTTTGAAAAGTGTCATCATCGGTATAGCATCTCTAGTGTGAAAAGTTCTTGTTATCCAACCTGTCATTTTTCTTGCAGTTGTGACGGCTACTTTATTGTGTTCTTTAAAGGTAAGGTCTTCCGACATGAGTACACCCAGATCCTTTACATTGCCTTTTCGTTCTATGTTATGATTTGCCTGAGTTTTGTACGTGGTTTCCGTTTTTATATTTTCATTTTTTCCATAGCGCATGAGCTGGAACTTGTCTTCGTTAAACACCATATTATTTTCTGTAGCCCATAGAAAGACCTGATCTACATCTGACTGGAGGTTCGCCGTGTCCTCTATGTTGCCTACTCTCATGAAGATCCTAGTGTCATCTGCAAAGGATGATACAGTGCTATAGGTTGTGCTCTTGTCTATGTCCGATATGAGGATGAGAAAAAGTACTGGAGCAAGCACAGTACCCTGGGGGACTGAGCTCTTAACGGTTGACGGGTTGGATTTTATTTTGTTGACTATTACACATTGGGTTCTGTTGGTCAGGAAATTGTAGATCCATCTGCCTACTTTTCCGGTAATTCCTTTTGAGCGCATTTTATGGGCAATAACACCATGGTCACATTTATCAAAAGCTTTTGCGAAATCTGTGTAAATTACATCAGCGTTTTGTTTGTCTTCCATAGCATCTAATGCCATATCATAGTGGTCCAGCAACTGCGACAGGCAAGAGCGCCCTGTTCTGAAACCATGTTGTCCGGGGTTATGGAGATGCTGTGATTCCATGTATTTTGTGATCTTACTTCTTAGCACTCTCTCAAAAATTTTTATGATGTGCGATGTTAGTGCTATCGGTCTGTAATTTTTTGCCTCTGCCTTATTTCCTCCTTTATGAAGTGGTGCTATCTCTGCTGTTTTTAGTATATCAGGAATAACGCCAGTATCTAGGCTTTGTCTCCACAGAATGTGAAGGGCCTGCGATAGTGGTTTTTTACAGTTCTTGATGAATATGGAGTTCCAAGAATCCGGGCCTGGTGCGGAGTGCATAGGCATACTGTTTATGGCTTCTTCAAAATCCAGTGGGGATAGGGTGACGTCTGATATATGATTTGATGTGGTATCATATCCATGAAAAATTCATTTGGGTTATCGATCTTTAGTGCGTTTAATGGCTCGCTGAAGACAGAGTCGTATTGCTTCCTCAGTAGCTCGCTCATTTCTTTGTTGTCATCGGTGAAAGTTCCATCTTCCTTTCGCAGGGGCCCGATACTAGATGTGGTTTTTGATCTTGATTTGCATAGGAGAAAAATATTAGGGTTCTCTCTATTCACTGATGGCTTTTGCTCTCTTCCTCTCCTGCGTTTTGTATGATTCTTGTAGCTTGAGTTCAATTTTTCCTATTTCGCTACTAACCTTCTTCGCCGTTCCTGAGATAGGGTGCGACTCTCAAGTGTACCGCGATTCGTTTCTTCGCCTATATAGGGAACGACGTTCTGTTCCAATCTGCATCTCTTCCTCGTTCTTAGGGGGATGCGGTTTGTACATATTTCTAGTGCTACTGAGCTTATTTTTTCAGGCACGGTTCAGGTGTAGCTTAAGGAGCCAACAAGCCCCCCCCCCACCCCCCAGAAAATATAAATTGGCATTGATGGCTACATTGAAACACTTAAAATCTTTTAATTAACCATGTGATTAAACAACCTCCAAGAGACAGTTACTGTGCTCTAAAACCACGATCACACATTCCAATTTTTAAGATCTTACCTAAAAGTATGACGAAGGAAGCTTTGTTCCTGCATTTCTCTCAAAAGCTGTGGGTTATTAACATAAATTATTGGTTTAGCTTCATCACCTCACATGTGCACTCTCACTCTTGTCCAAACTTATACCAGAGCTGCTGCTATTATTGTTGACATCACTACTGTTCTCTTGTGCTACTGACTGTGAAACCCACAGCAGTAAAGAGACAGCCAGAGGAAAGAGTGTTGTGAGCAAGGCCGCTGTCGACCGCCCACTCCTCACAGCATGGAACCGGCTTCTCATCTTTGTGACTCAGCTCCAGCCACTGCCATTAGCCATCACCTCACACGTGCAGTTCCACATAACTACAGATGCTGAAAAATAAACAGCCTTATTTATAACATGCTATAGAGAAGGATAAGGGGTAATTACCAGGAGAAAACACTAAGCCATTATGTCTAAATAACACTGGAAAGGATATGAGGATAAGAATTTAGGATAGGATGGAGTGAAGGAATGATGCCCAACAACTTAAACGGTTGGGAATTGAACACCGACCTGCAATAGGCAAGAATGTTGCTCTATCATTCAGTCCAAGTGGTTCAGAAATGATGCTTAAAAACTAAAAAAAGGTTTAAAAATTCTTAGCATCTGTAAATTGTTGCATCCTAGTAATGTATATTAAATATTATTAGGTCAGTATTTCTTAAATATTAACATTTTACATGGCCGACCGGGAGCGGTCGGCCAAGTGGACAGCACACTGGACTTGTGATCCTGTGGTCCTGGGTTCGATCCCAGGCGCCGGCGAGAAACAATGGGCAAAGTTTCTTTCACCCTATGCCCCTGTTACCTAGCAGTAAAATAGGTACCTGGGTGTTAGTCAGCTGTCACGGGCTGCTTCCTGGGGGTGGAGGCCTGGTCGAGGACCGGGCCGCGGGGACACTAAAGCCCCGAAATCATCTCAAGATAACCCTCAAGATAACATTTCAATTCAGTAGTACATAAATTGTAAACTTTAATTACTTAATATATTAAACAAACAGGTTATCATAAGAGTATCTTACTTATTAAACCAAACACAATTTTGACTCGCCTAACATGATTAAAAACCAAATCTGAAAACTAAAGTTAATTTAATAGTCCTTGTAAAATCCCATTCGCTTGTACATATTCATATGTACCTTTCCACAGTTTGCAGCAATAGGACATGCAAGTCAATGAATATTTTAAAGTTTTGCAGCACTTTTAATAATGCTCAATTTTCTTTATTACTTCAATTAAGGCTACCTATCTGCAGGAGTTGGAAGACTGAGAACTTATAAATCTGCGCCTAACGTCCTAAAACTCAATGGAAACGCATTCTTTATCATCTGCTCTTGGCCGATAAGTTAATTCTGGACACGTTTTATGTTTCACCAGCGTCTCACAATCAAACAAAAGAGGAAATAGAAGGAAAATGAGTGACCGGGACCCACCGAGGAACTGCTGTGTTTACATCTGGGTCGGCACATCAAACGCTCAGCCAGAGTCCACAGTCAACTGACAACCCACGTTCATTGAGCTTAAAAACTATATATCAAATAATGTCGAGTCAAATTTCAGATATGGTAAAATGTTAAAAATATATTGATTGTATTTGTATTTATTTTCAGTGTAGATGAAAAAATATCCGCGAAAATGTAAGATCATCGGGTGATGTTTCTTAAGTCCCTTCTTGTACAGGGTAAAAAAAAAATAATAAAATGTTTATTTAGGTAAGGTACTTACATACAAGGGATTTTACAAATTATGTTTGATTTATAGATAGGGCTAGTACATACAATGCCTAAAGCCACTATTACGCAAAGCGTTTCGGGCAGGTACATATAAAATAGGTCAACCATTGATCATGCAGTCTTACAGCTTGTTTAAGAAAACCAGCTTCTTTCAAATGCCTTTTTGTACTGGATAGACTACAAATATTTTGTTTCTTGAACTTTTATCTTTGGGTTGGTGTATTTCTTTAAAATGAGCTGTAGCCTGCGAACAGCCAAAATTTCGTTTTCAAGGAAAAGAAGGTAGTTATACAATTGAATAAATCTCTGGGCCAGGATTCAGCAAGCATTTGCGCAAGAACTTACGCCTGTACATGTTTTCCTCAACCTTTGGCGGCTTTGGTTATATTTACTAAACAGTTTACGAGCATCGAAACTTCAAAGTCATATATGTAATGATATTTTTCAAAATCAAAATGTTTATTCAGGTAAAAGTACATTCATAGAAGATGGGTTACAAACATGATGTTGGATTTATAGATAGACCTAGCACATACAATACCTAAAGCCACTATTACGCACAGCGTATCGGGCAAGGTTTGGGAAAAAACACTTAGACTAAAGCTTAATACTAATTAAGATTATTTATTTATTTATATATATACAAGAAGTTACATTGGGTTTGTGAGAGTACATAGCATGATGTGTTTACATTCTTGTAAAGTTCAAGTTCAAGTATGTTTATTGAGACAAGAAAGAAATACATCTGTAACGGACGTTTATGTTACGTTGTTGGGTAGATTAGATACACAATGTTCAGTGAGTTTCATATTTATTTAGTAGTCCTGGATACAGCAGTGTCGTAGACGTTGAGACGAAGCCTGGAGCAGAGCAGAGAGCTGAGTGAGGCCGGAGTCGCGGAGCTCTATGTGGGAGAGCGTGGCGGCTCGATTGAGAATTGTGAGTGTCTGAACTCGGGGAGCGAGAGCGTTGTAGCTGGATGCGGTCGTAGTCTGCTGTCTGCTCTGTGTCGAAGCTGTAGCGTCTTGGGTCGACTAGAACTGCCCAAGCCGAGTACTACATTCTTGACTGGAGATTGTACTGGTCTGCTGTTCTCACCTCGCTGGGTTATATGGTGATTACACCTCAGCTCCCTCCAACAAGGTGAGAAGAGTATTACCTGTAATTGGGGAAAGGATTGTAGCTTGTGTGATTAGTAATGCATTAAGATAATGAGATAATGGAGCGAGTATAAGGATTACTCGCTACACATCTCAAAGAGATAGCGTAGCTTAAGCTATTTCTTCCCCCCTCTCTCTATTTCAAGTCCCTCAAGGGGCGCACAAATTCAGTGAGTACAAATACACAAATCACAGTACAAGAATCCCATTTAACATTGCAGGTTAATATAGTAAGCACCGCATATAAGTGTTACACTCTTGGGGCAAAATTCTTATAGTTCCTAAGTATTATGTCTATCATACCATTATCACACATCTAAATAAATAAATACATAAATGTTTATTTAGGTAAGGTACATACATTCAAGAGATATTACAAAGAATGATTGATTTATAGATAGGGCTAGTACATATACAATGCCTAAAGCCACTATTACGCAAAGCGTTTCGGGCATGAAAAACTTAAATGACTAAAGCTTAATATTAATTGAGTATAAAGAATAAAATGTGTTGATAACAAATAAAAATAGAGATAAAAAAAGGGGGGTGCATGGCTGAAAAAGCAGCACAAATACAATAGGCCGACAAACAGCGTTGATTAAAAAAATAAGACATGGGTTGACAATAGAGAGGTAAGGTAGGTTACAAGGAATTTATTAGGTAGTGCTTCGCTTTTATCTTAAACTGGTTGAGAGAAGTACAGTCTTTAACATGGTTGGGAAAGTCATTCCACATTCTGGGTCCCTTGATTTGTAGAGCATTTCTAGTTTTATTGCATTTTAGACTGCACGGAGACTCCACGGAGACTGCATTTTAACAGTCTCCGTGGTGTAGTTGTAAGACACTCGCCTGGCGTTCCGCGAGCGCTATGTCATGGGTTCGTATCCTGACCGGGGAGGATTTACTGGGCGCAATTCCTTAACTGTAGCCTCTGTTTAACGCAACAGTAAAATGTGTACTTGGATGAAAAAACGATTCTTCGCGGCAGGGGATCGTATTCCAGGGACCTGCCCGAAACGCTACGCGTACTAGTGGCTGTACAAGATTAGAGATTATGATTAGGATACAAATATATCTGGCAATACGGTGTTGATGTCAGTGAAAAAGATAAGGAGTGTAAATTATGTAGTATGCCGCACGCCCACACCTTAGAACATTATGTTTTGCATTGTCAACTTATTGATAACTATAGAAATAAGGAAATAAATAGTGTACCACATCAAATTGTTTGGATGTGTGATAATGGTATGATAGACAGTATACTTAGGAGCTACAAGAATTTTGCCCCAAGAGCGTAACAATTATATGCTGTGCTTACTATATTAACCTGCAATGTTAAATGGGATTCTTGTAATGTTATTTGTCTATTTGTACTCACTGCATGAGTTTGTGCGCCCCTTGAGGGACTTGAAGTAGAGGGGGGTAGAAATAGCCTAAGCTACTCTATCCCTTTGAGCTGTATTTCTTGCTTATGTCAATAAACATACTTGAACTTGAACTTGAATCAAGGAGACTAATAATTGCTGTTACGACCCTGGGTTCTTCAGTTGGAAACCAGTTTTTTTTTTTAGTTTAGTTCATTTATTATGCACCCCATACCCATCTTGTGGGCGGTAGTGGAAAGGGTTACAGAGGCACATAATGGGCTCAGGGACTGAACCCCACAATTCATTTAGCTAAGCAAGTTACAATCTTGATGAGCTAGTTACAAAATTCAATATAAGTCGTCACATCAACAATGGGTTCGAGATCGACCTCAAGTACAGGTTCTAAATTAAGCAACTGACATATGTGGAGAGCTAGTGTCAAAATTTATATGTTTGTCCTGCACACCGCCTCCCATCCAGTGGGCAGCGGTGGATAGGTTACAATCACTCAGTTACTACCTACAGTTAGCAAACTGGGGATATTTGGCTAAAATTTCTGGTAGCAGATCATTTTGAATGAAATATTTACACATCGCTGGAACATTGGTTATAGAATTGTCTCTAAATTCACGTATGTTTTCGCACTCCATCACATAGTGACGGAGGGTGTGCGAATAATTTTGTTGACACAGTTTACATTTTGTCAGGTCTACATCAGCAGATAATGAGAATTCCCAGAGATACTTGTAACCGAGTCTAAGCCGAGCAGTAGTAACATCTAGAAGTCTGCTGATTTTATTGGATGATCCATAGATGTGTGGCTCCTCTTGCATGATAGTATGATGATAGATGGAATTACTGGTGTCAATTTCACTTTGCCTCAGATCTACAAGATCTTGTTGAAGTTCTCGGTGTACTTCTGCTCTCAGATTGCTCATTGACAATCCAAGGTTACACTCAACGGCTCCTTTAAAGGCAGATTCTTTGGCTAACTTATCAGCTCTATCATGCATTCGGAGGCCAACATGAGATGGAGACCACATGAAATGGACTCTGTGGAAACCAGAGGTCAAATTTGAGCTAAATAAACTACCTTATAGTATTGGACGCATTGCGAGCTGCATTTGTTTGTATCTTTCCTGCCAGACGTAAGACAATTCTTTTTGCTCACAAAGCATTCAGACTCTTGAGCTTGTTGTGGATTAAGTAACATTGTTATAAGATTTACTATCCTTAGAACGAGTAAAGTAACATTATGAGGCATAGGGGAAGATGTTTTAATGTGTATAGCTGCACAATCAATTAGGCTCTTCCCGGCACCACACAATGCGGGAGGCTGATCTGGGCAGAAGCGAGCTTCTGGTCTGAGCTGGTGTGGTGTGGACAGGACCCTCCTACCTTCCTCCTCGTTTACCTGGTTGCTACCTGGTTGATGGGGTTCTGGGAGTTCTTCTACTCCCCAAGCCCGGCCCTAGGCCAGGCTTGACTTGTGAGAGTTTGGTCCACCAGGCTGTTGCTTGGAGCGGCCCGCAGGCCCACATACCCACCACAGCCCGGTTGGTCCGGCACTCCTTGGAGGAATAAATCTAGTTTCCTCTTGAAGATGTCCACGGTTGTTCCGGCAATAAAAAAAAAAAAAATAAATATGTTTATTCAGGAAAGGTACATACATAGAGAGATTTTACATAAGTTGATCGATTTCTTATGCTTGCTGGGAGGACGTTGAACAACCGCGGACCTCTGATGTTTATACAGTGTTCTCTGATTGTGCCTATGGCACCTCTGCTCTTCACTGGTTCTATTCTGCATTTTCTTCCATATCGTTCACTCCAGTACGTCGTTATTTTACTGTGTAGATTTGGTACTTGGCCCTCCAGTATCTTCCAGGTGTATATTATTTGATATCTCTCTCGTCGTCTTTCTAGTGAGTACATTTGGAGGGCTTAGAGACGATCCCAATAATTTAGGTGCTTTATCGCGTCTATGCGTGCCGTATATGTTCTCTGTATTCCCTCTATTTCAGCAGTCTCTCCTGCTCTGAAGGGGAAGTGAGTACTGAACAGTACTCAAGACGGGACAACACAAGTGACTTGAGTACAACCATTGTGATGGGATCCCTGGATTTGAAAGTTCTCGTAATCTATCCTATCATTTTTCTGGCTGTCGCAATATTTGCTTGGTTATGCTCCCTAAATGTTAGGTCGTCAGACATCATTATTCCCAAATCCTTTACATGCTGTTTTCCTACTATGGGCACATTTGATTGTGTTTTGTACTCTGTATTATGTTTAAGGTCCTCATTTTTACCGTACCAGAGTACCTGGAATTTATCACTGTTAAACATCATGTTATTTTCTGATGCCCAGTCGAAAACTTTATTAATATCAGCTTGAAGTTTTTCAATGTCTTCAGCCGAGGTAATTTTCATACTGATTTTTGTGTCATCTGCAAAGGATGATACGAAGCTGTGACTTGTATTTTTGTCTATATCTGATATGAGAATAAGGAAAAGCAGCGGTGCAAGGACTGTACCCTGAGGTACAGAGCTTTTAACTGCACTTGGACTAGATTTTATATGGTTGACCGTTACTCGCTGAGTCCTGTTTGACAGAAAACTGAGTATCCAGCGTCCTACTTTGCCGGTTATTCCCATTGACTTCATTTATGTTGCTATCACGCCATGTTCACATTTATCGAAAGCCTTTGCGAAGTCCGTGTATATCACATCAGCTTCTGTTTTTCTTCTAATGCCTCAGTGACTTTATCGTAGTGCTCAAGTAGCTGTGAGAGGTACGATCTTCCCGCTCGAAATCCATGTTGGCCTGGGTTGTGAAGGTCATTGGTCTCCATGAAATTGGTGACCTGACTCCTAATCACTCTCTCAAATACTTTTATTATGTGCGATGTTAGTGCAACTGGTCTATAATTCTTTGCCAATGCTTTGCTCCCTCCCTTGTGTAGAGGGGCTATGGCTGCTACTTTAAGTGCATCTGGTATCTCCCCCGTGTCCAAGCTCTTCCTCCACACTATACTGAGTGCCTGTGCTTCCGGCACTTTGCATTTCTTTATAAATATTAATTCCATGAGTCTGGACCTGGGGCCGAGTGCATGGGCATGTTTTCAATTTCTCTTTCAAAATTTAGTGCGCTCGTGTGATATCAGTTATATTTACAGGGGTTTGAATATCCCGCATAAAGAAATTGTCTGGATCTTCCACTTTCATGTTGTTTATTGGAGTGCTAAACATGTCCTCATACTGCTTTTTTTAGGATTTCACTAATTTCTTTGTCATGCTCCGTGTATGAACCTTCACTGTCCAAATAGGTCCAATACTGGCAGTGGTATTTGCTTTTGATTTCGCATATGTGAAGAAGTATTTTGGATTTTTTTTATTTCCTGAATTGCTTTCTGTTCTAACTGCCTTTCTTCAGTTTCACATGAGTGTTTCAATTTCCGCTCGATTTCTTCAATCTCCCTATTTAAATTATTCCTTCTTTGACGGGAAATTCGTGTCTGCATAAGCAGTTCCGTTATTTTTTTTCCTGCGTTTTATAGTGTCGTCTGCGTTCTCTTTCTACGTTGGATCTCTTTCTGGCTTTCCTCAAAGGAACATGTTTCAGACAGACTTATACGCTTCCGAATCAGTTTTTCTATTCCTTCTGTAGGACTTGTATTACTTAAAACAGTTTCCCATGGAATGTTTTTAAGTTCCCTGTTTATTATCTCCCAGTCTATCCTTTTTTTTATTAAAATTGATTTACTGAATTGCCCCTCTCGCTTTATCAACGTTTTAGGTCTATTCTGAGTATTGATGGTCGTTTGCACTTCCCATTTTGCAGCTGTCTCAGGCGTCTCCGGCCTGCTCATGCGCCCATTGAGCCGTCCTGGTCTTGGGACAGAGTTCTCTCTTTTCTTTCTTCTCCTTGTTTTGTGGTGGCCCCTTCGGTTCCGGATTGTTTTTTGAAGGCTCTTTTCCTGTTGGCATATGCCTCTGGGGGTCGTGTTAGTGAGCTTCATGCTATTCTCTGGCGCAGAGGTTTCTGCTCCTTTGGTTGGGGAGATCGGTTT
>WNGS01165339.1:5375502-5386393 GCA_020271785.1 Procambarus virginalis
CAGGATACAAGGGATTACACTGAACACAAGCTGCAGGGTAAAGCCTACTGTTGAATTACTTGAAGTTAGAGTCAGCTTAGGGGCCGGGGGACCACAGATGGTTCCACTGAGGACCCCCTATTAGAATAACTATGTAGTAATACAAACAATGGGAACACTAACTCCTACAAAATATATACTCTACACACTAGAGCACACCTATGCCAGACAATGAAGAAGGTACATAGTCACTTAGCGTTGGAAGAATACAGATAATACATATCGATCACATAAAGCTCATTGCGCAGATGTGACATCAATACCGAAAGCAAGCTGAAGAGGCTCCGCCGGCGCACAATGAGGAGGAATGAGGTGCGCAGCACAAATGGAGGAAGTTACACAGGGAATAGAACAGTGCAGGAAGATATACAACTCACCTATGCACAAGTGGGCAAAGAGAAGGAAAAAATTGAAGAAGCAGTAAAGGAAGCAAAAACTGTAGCAACCAAGATAAAAACAACATTAGGCTGGAAGTGAGAGAAAGAATGGCATCTAACCCGAAGTTGGTGCAAAACACAGTGATCGGAGTAAGTCCTGATCATTTTGGCTGCAAAGAAAAGGAGATAACATCTAGGTCAGAAAGAGCTGTAGAAGAAGCAAAAGTAGTAGATAAAATTGTTGGCCTCGTGGAAGGTCTTACAACCATAGAGAATGTGTGCGACTACAGGAGAATAGGCAGATATGTAAAAGGGAAAGATCGACCTTTGAGGATCACCCAAATGGTGCCAAACAGATGGAAGAAGTACTAAGGAATGCTAGAAAATTACAAAGTGATGAGGATGGGAAAGTGTGGTCGTTAAGACGAGATCTTTCAAAAGAAGATAGAGAGAAGCTGAAACTGAACCTCGCCGAGGCAAAACGTTTAAATGAGAGCAGGAATGAAGAAGAAATCAATTCTTTTTTTACAAAGTGATAGGGGTAGGCAGACCAGTAAAGTGGTACATAAAGGCAAACCAACAAAATCATTAGAGAGAGGGGGGAGTGAAAAATAAGAAGAGGGGAACAAGTTCCTGAAGATTGCATACACCAACATAGATGGAGTAAGATCAAAGATACTGGAGTTAAGTGATGTAATACAGCTGCAGACACCAGACATTGTTGCACTCACGGAGACAAAACTTGAGAGTTATTTTAAATGAGGTCATATTTCCAAGGGGCTACTCATTTGGAGACGGGACAGAAAAATTAGGAAAGGCGGTGGCGTTGCTGTGCTGGTGAAAGAACACCTAAAGGTGAACGAAATAATGACTGCCAATCCACAAGAAGTTGACATAATAGCACTAGAGATCTGCCATGAGGATGATAAACTAATGATCATAAATGCATATAGTCCACCGCTAAGCAGCACATGGTCAAAGGAGGAGCTAGATAGTAAACGAGAAGGTCTTATAACAATAATGAGAGAGATCATAGCGAGAGCGGATAACGATAGTTCACGACTGTTGATAGTCGGCGACTTCAACTTGAAATCCATAGACTGGGAAGCATATGAAGCTAAAACAGAAGATTTTTGGACCTGTAAATTTGTAGACCTCATCCTGGAAACATTCTTGTATCAACATGTTAAACAAGCTACGAGGATGAGGGAAGGGGACGTTCCCTCCATGCTAGATTGATATTTACCAGGAAGGAGGAAGAAATATTTGACATTCAGTACCTTCCTCCCTTGGGTAAAAGTGACCATGTCTTTTTGGGAATAAAGTATGCAATGCGTTATAATCTGGAAGAAATATGAAGGTTGATGCAATTGAAAAACCTGACTTTAGGAGAGGACATTATGGCAACCTTAGAAAAATTTTAGTGAGTATAATTGGACAGACTTGTTGCTAGGCAAGGAAGTGAATGAGATGTATGTCAAGTTTTGTGAAATATATGATAAAGGCACAAAAAATTTATACCAAAACAGAGATGCAGAACTAGGAAACAGGATTGGTTCAACAGAAAGTGCGAGAGGGCCAGAGACCAAAAGACACAAAAATGGAATCAATACAGGAAGAGGCCAAACCCCCAACATACCAGCGATACAAAGATGCGAGAAACAACTACACGGCAGTGAGGAGAGAGGCAGAAAGAAATTTTGAAAAAGGGATTGCAGACAAATGTAAAACAGAACCAGGTCTATTCTATAAATTCATAAACAACAAATTGCAGGTAAAGGATAATATTCAGAGATTGAAAATGGAAAATAGATTCACGGAAGATGATAAGGAAATGTGTGAAACATTAAACAAAAAGTTCCAAAGTGTGTTTGTACAAAATGAAATCTTCAGGGAACCAGATACAACAAGAATTCCAGAGAACAACATAGAGCACATAGAGGTGTCTAGAGACGAAGTGGAAAAAATGCTCAAGGAGCTAAATAAGAACAAAGCAGTTGGTCCAGATGGAATTTCACCATGGGTTCTGAGAGAATGTGCACCTGAGCTCAGCATTCCTCTTCAACTGATTTTTCAGGCATCCCTGTTTACAGGAGTTGTAGCTGATGTGTGGAAAAGGCTAACATAGTTCCAATCAACAAAAGTCGAAGCAGGGAAGACCCCCTTAATTATAGACCAGTATCATTGACAAGTGTAATAGTCAAAATATTGGGAAAAATAATTAAAACTAAATGGGTAGAACACCTGGAGACAAATGATATAATATCAGACAGACAGTATGGTTTTCGATCTGGAAGATCCTGTGTATCGAATTTACTCAGTTTCTATGATCGAGCAACAGAGATATTACAGGAAAGAGATGGTTGGGTTGACTGCATCTATCTGGACCTAAAAACGGCTTTCGACAGAGTTCCACATAAGAGGCTGTTCTGGAAACTAGAAAATATTGGAGGGGTGACAGGTAAGCTTCTGACATGGATGAAAAAATTTCTGACTGATAGAAAAATGAGGGCAGTGATCAGAGGCAATGTATCGGACTGGAGAAATGTCACAAGTGGAGTACCACAGGGTTCAGTTCTTGCACCAGTGATGTTTATTGTCTACATAAATGATCTACCAGTTAGTATACAGAATTATATGAACATGTTTGCTGATGATGCTAAGATAATAGGAAGTATAAGAAACTTAGATGATTGTCATGCCCTTCAAGATGACCTGGACAAAATAAGTATATGGAGCACAACTTGGCAAATGGAATTTAATGTTAATAAATGCCATGTTATGGAATGTGGAATAAGAGAACATAGACCTCACACAACCTATATATTATGAGAGAAATCTTTAAAGAATTCTGATATAGAAAGAGATCTAGGGGTGGTTCTAGATAGAAAACTATCACCTGAGGACCACATAAAGAATATTGTGCGAGGAGCCTATGCCACGCTTTCTAACTTCAGAATTGCTTTTAAATACATGGATGGCGATATACTAAAGAAATTGTTCACGACTTTTGTTAGGCCAAAGCTAGAATATGCAGCGGTTGTGTGGTGCCCATATCTTAAGAAGCACATCAACAAACTGGAAAAGGTGCAAAGACATGCTACTAAGTGGCTCCCAGAACTGAAGGGCAAGAGCTACGAGGAGAGGTTAGAGGCATTAAATATGTCAACACTAGAAGACAGAAGAAAAAGAGGTGATATGATCACTACATACAAAATAGTAACAGGAATTGATAAAATCGATAGGGAAGATTTCCTGAGACCTGGAACTTTAAGAACAAGAGGTCATAGATTTAAACTAGCTAAACACAGATGCCGAAGAAATATAAGAAAATTCACTTTCGCGAACAGAGTGGTAGACGGTTGGAACAAGTTAGGGGAGAAGGTGGTGGAGGCCAAGACCGACAGTAGTTTCAAAGCGTTATATGACAAAGAGTGCTGGGAAGACGGGACACCACGAGCATAGCTCTCATCCTGTAACTACACTTAGGTAATTACTTATGCAGACCTAACGACCCTCAGAAGTGCCCAGATGGGGTCACCTTGCTACCTTGGAAGGATGGTAAGCAAGTGGTGTGGGACTACACGTGCGCAGCCATGCTGGCCAGTACCTACCTCCACTACAGCACACGTGAAAGCGGTGGTGCTGCTTCTTTCAGGGAATCGCAGAAAATTATTAAATACAGAGGTCTGGCACACTGCTACAGCTTTGTCCCGATCGGCTCGGAGACCCTCGGTTCTTGGGGAAAATGTGCATTGAAGTTCCTGAAGGAATTGGGGGGGACAAATTGATCAGCGCTACAAAAGACCAGAGAGCAAAAAGTTTCTTGTTCCAGTGCCTCAGTGTTGCAATTCTGAGGGGAAATGCCTGTTGCATCTTGGGCACTAGTCCAACTGCAGAGGAATTCGAAGAAGTGTTTGACTTGCAACAATGATCGAACCCGTCTGTGACATTCATCAATGTTTCCCATTGTCGTGTTTTTCAAGAGATCCATAACCTTTAAGCACCTTTTTGCATTATTATTTTTGTATCAACCCTAGTATATCTTGTAACCATCAAATACATAATAAAGCACAAATAAAAGGAAGGGGGTGGTAGGAGAAAAGCACACAGAAACTGTATTGGAGGGGATCTAAACATTCCCTCTAATGCGTTATGCGTGGTTTCCTCCGAGGCTATGGGTCCCCCTTCTTCCAACCAGAGGTGGTACTCCCTTCAATATATTATTGAAAATAAATAAATAAATAATAAATATATATATATATATATATATATATATATATATATATATATATATATATATATATATATATATATATATATATATATATATGTACATATGTACATACATATATACAATGGGGCCTCGACTTACGATGCTAATCCGTTCCCAGAGACGGATCGTAACTTCAAGGTGGACTAAATCTAGGAAAGCCAGAAATAGGACTCTCCACAGAGTCCAATACCACAGGAAAGGGAGTTCTGTAGGCTGTTGAAGATGAATGTGCTGAAGCAGCATCTAGACCACCACAAACTCCTGGACTGTGATGTGCACCTCCCACAGGCAAGTACCTCATCATTTCTGCCCATGTGGTGACAGCTGGAGATGAACACTTAGACGAGGTTCAATGCATCTGAGAACCCCTCATGTAATTGAGGAGGGGTACAACCGTACTTAACCCAAACAAGGCATGCACCACATAGTCCTGAACTATAAACCATGGAAACACCCACGATGAGACAACAGTTGAAAGAAAAAACTTGTCAAAAACCTTGCTTATTGAGAATTGCATAGCCTAGCTTAGTGATCAATGGACTCAAGACACAACTTGAGGGTTGCTGACCTTGCTGTTGTAGAAATGAGTGTTGCCATCTAGTGGTTGATACAAGGGGTACCTTGATTCTAAGCAAGTAGTTAGTTGAGCAATTAGTGTTATTTCTTGCATTTCTGAGTATCACATTAAATTAAGAGCACTGCTTATTCTTTTTCCGAACCAAGCTGGTCCCACAGTGCTGACTCAAGTTAGACTTAACTGCTTCTTTTTATTCTCTAACTTTCTTGAACAGGTCATTTGCAAAGATACTTGTCCCAGTTGGGGACATGACTGATGAGAGTATGGTGTGAGATAAAGAGTCCAGGATGGACAACCCATGTTAGGCTTAGGGGTCTTTGCTATGAAGAGCTCAACAATATTATTCCAAATTTAAACACAATGCAACAATTCTGAAGAGCTAACATTTTGTGGACTTAATTTAACACAAAAAACTCCACACAGGTCTAAGAACCATATTACTCAATAACAAGAAAATTTGTATCATACTAACCTCTAGAATCGATAGCAAAAGCATATGATCTAGCTGGAGAATTGAAGTGTGTGATATCTTCAAGAAGATTCGCAAGGGGAACGTCAATGCCAATCACTCCAAAAATGTTCCCTTCACTGGTTTGAACACTTCTTGTAAGGGAAACTACAGTTTCTGAGGACATATGAAGGCTTATGTAAGAGTTATTCACACTCGCATAAAAAACCAGCATTGAATGTAATGAAACGCCATTTTCTGGATGAGACCCGGAGGCTCCCCGGAGCTTACTTGGATGATATGCTAATGTCAGACTTTGGCATTGGTCATGTGTATGGAGTTCTATGGGCCTACCGGGGATCACAAGTCAGAACCTGGCCCCTTCAGAAGCGGCAAGGGAAGCAATGGCCTATAGAAACCCCCATATGGTTAGAAGCATTCTATATCTGCCATTGACCAGGTCAGGTACCCAGAAAGGTAAGCATCTCAAAACAATCCCCTATTCTGGTGAAAATATTGCTACCAAAAGCCGAACAAGTGGATAGAACTCCCCTAAACGAAACGAGCAAATGATCATGACGTCACACGTCACTGCGCCGCTGTCTATGCAGCTTCCCCCCTCCCCGGGACGGGGAAGGGGGAGCCCCAGACCCCACACGCCAGCTATCCACCCTTTAGTTCTTAGGCTAGATGTCAAAACATACGAAAAACCGCCGACTGGAGGGAGTGAGGGATGCCAGGGAGCTTCCGGGTCTCACCCAGAAAATGGCTTTTCAATACATTCAACACTGGTTTTCTGGGGGGAGTCCCTTCGGCTCCCCGAAGCTAACTACCCATAGAGGAAAACTTAGGGACTTACCTGGGAGGCGGTCGCTGCTCACCCCTCAACTCGAAGTCGAGACAACTGGCTGCAGCCAGTGACCCAAAGGCCCAGGGACGTTCACAAGGTAACGAGCAGCCAGGACCCTTTTCGACCGCCAAAAGCCTCACGCCCAAATGTCAGCCCACGACATGTTGCCAAAGACGGCAGCAAGAGCAGCGAACTTACGAACATCATGGGTATGGGGAAAGACCGCAGGCTGGCTAGCCTTAATAACTCTGTGTACAACCTGGAAGACCCGCACCTGCGAACAGGGAAGAAGAGAAACCGGATCAACCCAAAGTGCATCCCCAGACACAGAAGCCGTGGCGTGCAAATAACGGCGAAGAGCCGCAACTGGACACAAAACATGATGCACCCCCGACCTAACCAACCAAGCATCCACAACCCAGGGACCCCTCTGGAAAGCTGTAGTCTCATTCTTTGCCAGAAAAAAAGGAGACAGCTGCAAACGGACAAAACCATTACGATGACCGAAAGAGCAGAAACCCCTGTGCAGGAGGAGAGCATGAAGCTCACCAACCTGACCCCCAGAGGCCAGTGTCAACAGAAAAGGAGCCCTGTAGAACAATCCTGAAACGAAGGGGCCACAACAAACCGAGGCGAAGAAAGAAAAGAGCACTCGTCCAATGACCAGGACGGCTCAGGTGGTGCAAGAGCAGGCCGGAGGTGAAATAATGCACTAGACAGCTTGAGAAACGGGACAGAAGTAACATCAAACCCGAAAGCAAGCTGAAGCAGCTCTGCCAGCGCCACACGATATGAGGCGACAGTATGGGGCATGATGACAGCCCTAAACCTTCACAAGAGAAGGACAGGACCATGCCAACAAACACAACTACCAAAAAAAGGACAAAAGAAAAGGAAGGATCGGCCAAAACCCCACACTGCTGCCAACAAGATGCACGCAGGTGGGACACCATCAACTAAGCCACCCGACCTCCAACATAAGGTGAGAGACTCGAGGCAGAACCAAACCGGCCCCGCCATGGGCCAATTGAGCCTAATAAGAGGCGGAGCCGCGAGAAGATCTCGGGGTGCAACCAGAGCCAGCAGAGCCGGAAACCCAAGCTGGCAAAGGAGGAGATGGAACGCCCGCCGTACAGAAAAACACCCCAACGCCGGCGAGCCCGCCAGGAGATCGGAGACAACAGTCCCAACGCGCGATTCTAGAGAAGAGAAATCGAGAGACTGTGAAAATGCCACCAGCCGGGTAAGCCAGGAAACCAGGAACCTAAACCTGGCAATAGGAGAGCCAAAAGGCACAAAGAAAATGCACAACCATGTGTAGGATAAAATGAGAAAATGGAAAAACACAAGAAAAGCCAGAAGAAAAAGCCCCAGCACCAACGGCCAGGGACAAGAGCATAGAAGGAAGATGAGGAACGAAGAAGGCAAGTAGCAAACCGGGAATGAAAGGGACACGACCAACAACATACAGAGCCACTGGTCATGTCCCAACCAACCAGGCCAACAACACAGTTGTGTGACACACCCCAACACAAGACGAAAAGGAAAAAAAGGCGCAAAGGTACGCCACCAGATCAAGGAGTACGAGCCACGAGGATATGATCACCACACTCGTAAGATTCCCAAAGGAAGTGATAAGGTAAAGAAAGACCGACTATAGGACCCCAGGGGCACACACACCAGGGAACACCGGTGGAATGAGAGCCCAAACGAGCCAAGACGACATGGGGAAAGAAGAATTGCAGTGTCATAGTAGTAGACAAGCAGAACACAAGAGAAAGCAATATGGTGGAGGATGACACCACACACAGCTTCAAGCATAGATAAGATAGAGCCCAGCAGGCTCATGAACCTGCACATGAGCGAATGACAGGTGAGAAGCGGGACCTAAAAGCCAGAGCTCAATTCCCGCAAACACAACTAGTGAAGGACAACAAGAAAAGCCCGGGAAACCGGACAAGTACTAAGGAAGGGAGCCCACTGGAAGACTCGTACAACATGGCTGGAGGAACAAGCTCGAATGCTTCCATCGCTACCCCAGAAGGGGGAAATCCCCGAGACCGCCCGAGCCTCAAGACCATAATGGGAAAGACAAAGGGGGCGCAGAAGGAACAAGACCGAAGCGTCCAACACCCCAAGCCCCAACACACCAACCAAAACGGGGCAGCCCCGGGGCTCCCGGGGAGCAAACAACCGAGTGCGTTGAACCACCGAAACTCAACTTGCAACACCTGCGCTGCCTGCACCCGCCTGCATAAGACTGGGTAATCAAGCCACAGATAAGCAATAAAACTCACAGGGCTCTGGGCTGAATGTGCCACTGACCCCACAGGCATCAGACGGAGGCAAAACAGTGAGTCACCCTGAGACAAGGGGACAGAGCAACCCTCGAACTCGCACAAAACGAGGGGGACTCCTGGGTCACATCCATTGGACCCCCACGCCCACTCGTGGTTCCCAGGGTCCTCAGTGTTTACTATAATAGAACTCATGCCCAGGTAATCCCAGGCAGGGTACTGCTAACCGGCGCCCAAGTCTACCAAACAACCTTCTAAGAACTGAACCCCCGGGACATGTACACTCACGGGGACCTAGCAGGGGGAACCACCGGAAGAAGGCAGATAACTCAGTACACAGGGGACAAGAAACAAGGCAGACCCCCCCCCCACCTGGCAGACAAACACAAAGAAAAAGAAAAAGAAAATCCTGCAAGAGGACAAAGTACCCAAACGGAACACACTCGGCCGCTATTAATCGGTGACAACAAGCTGTGCAGTACCCTGCAACCCTACCAGTGCAAACTGCTCCCTACCCCAAGACAAACATGGGGGACAGAACACCCTAGCACACAAAGGGCAGCCGAAACCCAAGCAGTAAACAGCCTAGCAGGGGTAGAACCCAAGGAACTTATGGAAGGTGGCCCCACGCCCCAAGGGCAGTACTTACAGGTCACCTAGGGAAGGAAACCCTAGGCGCATGCAGCCCGAGTACAGGAGAATCACTCCCTGCTCATGCACGACCTAGAAGACAGTCGCCACACACTACGTACAGTGCTGAAACAACCACTTGAACCAGAGCACACGACCTCAGTCTCAAGCATCAGCCTAAGAATTAAAGGGTGGATAGCCGGCGTGTAGGGTCTTGGGCTCCCCCCTTCCCCTTCCAGGGAGGGGGGAGCTGCGCACACAGCGGCACGGTGACGTGTGACGTCATGATCGTTTGCTCATTTCATTTAGGGGAGTTCTATCTACTTGTTCAGCTTTTGGTAGCAATATTTTCACCAGAATAGGGGTTTGTTTTGGGATGCTTACCTTTCTGGGTGCCTGACCCGGTCAATGGCAGACATAGAATGCTTCCAACCACACAGGGGGTTTCTATAGGCCATTGCTCCCCTTGCCTCTCGAGGGGGGCCAGGGTCTGGCTCGTGGTCCCCAGTAGGCCCATAGAACTCCATACACATGATGATGCCAAAGTCTGACATTAGGATATCAGCCTAGTAAGCTCCGGGGAGCCGAAAGGGCTCCCCCCAGAAAATACATATTAATCAGTAAAACTCTATCAAAATATTACTTTCTTCTATTTAACCAATAAACATCAGCTAAATAAATATTGCAAATTAAATTTAACTAAAAACTAATGATAATAATGCACAAAGAAATCCCATTAAGGTGATGTATCACTGAGAAAATCAGTTGGAGCCATGAGAAGGACTGGAACCTGCACCCTGGGTATGAGTAACAAGATAATAACAGTAGTAATAATAATACAGTAATAATAACAATAATAAAAATAATAATAATAATAATAACAATAATAATAATAATAATAATAATTAATAATAATAATAATAATAAATAATATAAATGATGATGAGAAATCCACAGGTGCTGTGATGAGGGTTCGAACCTATGCGGTGGGTGTTCCCATGCACACACCACACTAGTGACAAGATCACAACGTGGTGCGTGGGAACACCGACTGCATAGGTTCGAACCCTCATTATAGCTCATATGGATTTTCTTATGATACAGTCACGTTAGTGTGATTACTCTCTCTGTAAAAAATAATAATAATAATAATAAGAACAACAATAACGCATTACTTTGCCATCATCATCCAGTAAGGCTCAGAGTGACAAGATGCAGAGGCCCGTGATCATAGGCTCTCGGCTCTTGCACTACATTGTAGAAGTGTGATGATGAGAGGAGCCACCACTCAGTGTGGAATCCAGCAACACTATTGTTCCTTGATTTGGTGCTTTTGAGAATGGAATATTGTACTTGTCAAAGTCTTGGTAAGCCACTGCTTCTAAAAACTGCTTGGC
>WNGS01165339.1:5386595-5415484 GCA_020271785.1 Procambarus virginalis
GAGAGAGTGGCTTACTGGTAGAGAGGTATTGGTTAACATAAGAGAAAACAGAAGATTGGCAAGTACCCTTAAACTAAGCAATTACATTAAACACTCACCACTGACAAGGCCAAGTCCAAAGGTGCTGATGACAACTCTAGTATTAATTGACTCTATTCTCTCGGCAACTTTCTTCATAACTGTGCGTGCTTGCCGTACTGTTTCCAGTACCCCGCGACTCATGTACACGAGTAGAACTGATGCATTTTGTGAAGTCAAGCTAAGCGGTGAGCTTGCAATGGCATCAAGAGCCGTTATCAGACCAAGACTATGATTAGTCCGTTCTGAAAAAAAAGAGAGAAAGTTTTATTACTTCTAATTTGATGACAAAAAGAGGAAACATTAAGAATTTTATAATGTAAGAATACTGTAAACACTCGATTATCCGGGATTCGAATATCCGGAAAATTCCTTAACGGCCAAAATCGTGACCGGATAAGTTATCTCAATATCCGACCAAAATGTCCATGGGAGCCGGAAAATGAGGTGTTTGGCTGGATCAGTGGCCTAACACATGTTGTACACCACCACCAGGAAGGGAGGGAGTCACCCTCACTGCTGTTCACTTCCTCTGTCCCACCCACATTCACTTTCCCTCCCTCCCTCCCTCCCTCCCTCCCTCCCTCCCTCCCTCCCTCCCTCCCTCCTCCCTCCCTCCCCAAGAGATCCTTCTGCAGGTGGCAGTAGATTGCCAGCCTGTAGAATTTCCATTTAATAGAATAAAGCATTCATAAAACAAGAATTTTTATAACTTTTATTTTCCTAATAATATTGCTAAATAAAATCTGTAATTAAAAATATATATGATCATGTACTGTACATCCAGAATTTAAGAAACAAAATTTAAGAAACAATTCTGGCTACCGGTGACGAGTGTAGGGTTATCTGAGTGAGCCCGTCCCTACCCCCACCACCGACACACCTCCCCCCACCCGCCCCACAACCCATACACACACTGCTTAAAGGTCACAGTTCAACTGTCCATAATTCCCTCCCTAAAGGAAGGAGAGAGGGGGTCAATCAGGAAGGAAAGGGAAGGAGGGAAGGAGTCGAAGGAGGGAAGGAGTCGATCAGGAAGGGAACGGAAGGAAGGGGGGAGGAGAAGTCTTGAGTGTGTGGAGTAACAGACGTGATTCGCTTAAGCCTACCAAGCCTACTTGGTTTGTTATTTATTCATTTAAATATTTACAAGAAAATAAAATGAGATTTAACAGAACTTAAGGCGCATTTGTTAAAAGTCATCGTACAGCGTGTCAACACCCATGTGTCGGCACACTTGGAGGAGGAGATGGGAAGGCTGGCGTGAGGTGGGGGGGGGGGTGACCAGTCAGACGTGTGATCTGTCTCTGTCCAGTCTCGCCCACCCACCTGCCTGCCAACCCAGCCACCTGTTCACCCACCTGCCTGCTCGCCCACCCACCTGCCAACCCACCCACCTGCCAACCCACCCACCTGTTCACCCACCTGCCCAACAGCCCACCCACCCACCGACCCACCTGTTCACCCACTTTCCTGCTCGCCCACCCACTTGCCTGATAGCCCACCCAGCCATCTGTTCACCCACCTGCCTGATTGCCCACCCACCCACCTGTTCACCCACCTCCCAACTCACCCACCTGTTTCCCCACCTGCCTGCCTGCATGCCCACCTGCCAACCCACCTTCCTGCTAGCCTACCCACCTGCCCAATAGCCTGCCCACCCACTGACCCACCTGTTCACCCACCTTCCTGCTAGCCTACCCACCTGCCTGTTAGCCCACCCAGCCACCTGTTCACCCATCTGCCTGCTTGCCCACCCATCCGTTCACCCATCTGCCTGCTTGCCCACCCACCCACATAAATGCTCACCCAGCAACCTGTTCACCCATCTGCCTGCTTGCCCACCCACCTACCTACCTGTTCACCCACCTACCAGCACACCCACCTGCATGCTCATCCACCCATCCACTTGTTCACCCACTTCCCTGCCCACCCACCTGTTTACCCACCTGCCTGCACACCCACTTACCCACCTGTTCACCCACCTGCCTGCTCGCCCACCCATCTGCCTAATACGCCACCCATTTGCCTGCTCAAACCTGTTCACCCACCAAGCCCATCTGTCTACCATCCACCCATCTAAAACCCACCTGCCTGAACCCACTTATCTCTGCCTGCCTGCCCACCCACCCACTGCCTACCCACCCACTTTCCCTGCCCACCTACCAGCTAGGCAGCTAACCACCCACCCAGCCCCACACACTAATTAGTGTGTGTCAATTTAAATCACGAGTGTGGTATAAAAATTGTTGGAAATGGTCCCTTTTGGACTCAGAGGTGAAAAAGTACTCTTATCCGGAACACGTGATTATCTGGCTGGGGGTCCTTCCCATATACCTGGTTGATACCTGGTTGATGGGGTTCTGGGAGTTCTTCTACTCCCCAAGCCCGGCCCGAGGCCAGGCTTGACTTGTGAGAGTTTGGTCCACCAGGCTGTTGCTTGGAGCGGCCCACAGGCCCACATACCCACCACAGCCCGGTTGGTCCAGAGCACTCCTTGGAGAAATAAATCTAGTTTCCTCTTGAAGATGTCCACGGTTGTTCCGACAATATTTCTTATGCTTGCTGGGAGGGTGTTGAACAACCGTGGACCTCTGAAGTTTATACAGTGTTCTCTGATTGTGCCTATGGCACCCCTGCTCTTCACTGGTTCTATTCTACATTTTCGTCCATATCGTTCACTCCAGTACATTGTTATAGTATATGTTATATAGTCACTCCAGTATATGTTATATAGTCCGGATAATCCAGTGGAGACAGTACAGTTGAATTTAACGGGAAAATGTAGAATGTCACGTAAACACAGTACACCTTTCAGAATCCTGCCATCACTTCCATCCTAAAGTAAGCTCTGTTGTGTTCTCTGGATAAGGATCATGATCGAATAGGAAACATCCTCAGTACTGTACTGGCACAGCAGGGAAAGTTGTACTTCCAAAGTCATTAAATATGTTAGAGGGTCATTGGAGATTAGCTGAATCCAACCCAGAATGACCAACCGAGATGCATTCCATAAAATCTGAAAGCTGTGTACATGTTTTTCCCTTGAGATCAAACATGACTGAGATCAAAATGAGGTCTCATTCTAACAGCCCACTAACTTCCTAGCAACCTACTTCTCTTGGATACCATCAGATGTGAACTTTATCAAAACAAAATCCCACACCGCCAGTGCCGCACTTTTTTCCTAAATACTGTTCACTCAACCTTCCGAGTCCGGGAACATGAAGGGGACAGGGGCAACCAAATAGCATCACTCAGAATAGGTCTTTTCATATTTACTTACCTTTGTCCAATATTTTTAAGATACTGCACATTTAACTGTCTTCTAAGGTGAGAATCAAAAACCAACAAAATATAAGCATTGAATGTAACGAAACGCCATTTTCTGGGCGAGTCCTGGAGGCGCCCCGGAGCTTATAGGCTGATATGCTAATGTCAGACTTTGGCATCAATCATGTGTATGGAGTTCTATGGGCCTACCGGGGGACCACGGCCAGAACCTGGCCCCCTCAGAGAGGCAAGGGGAGCAATGGCCTATAGAAACCCACCCGTGTGAATGGAAGCATTCTATGCCTGCTATCGACCGGGTTAGGCACCCAGAAAGGTAGGCGTCCCAAAACAAACCCCTATTCTGGTGAAAATTGCAACCAAAAGCCGAACAAGTGGATAGAACTCCCCAAACAAAAACAAGCAAACTAGTAAGACGTCACCTGTCTTTGCGCTGCTTCCTGCGCAGCTTCCCCCTCTCCGGGAGGGAGAAGGGGTAGCCCCAGACCCACCGCGCCGGCAAAACATACCCCAGTTCTGAGGCTGGATGTCAAAATACGCAAAAAAAAAATGCCGAACGGTGGGAGGGAGGGATGCTGGGAAGCCTCCGGGACTCAACCAGAAAATGGCGTTTCATTACATTCAACGCTGGTTTTCTGGCGGAAGCCCCTACGGCTCCCCGGAGCGAACTACCCACAGATGAAAGAATAGGGACTTACCCGGGAGGCGGTTGCTGCTCATTCCTCAATCCGAAGTCGAGACTACTGGCTGCATCCGCCGACCCAAAGCGACACGGGCCTGACTGGGCCCAGGAACGTTTACAAGGTAACGAGCAGCCAGGACCGTGTTCGACCACCAAAATCCCCATGCTCGAATGTCAGCCCAGGACATATTGCCAAAGACGGCGGCAGGAGCAGCGAACTTGCGGACGTCATGGGAACAGGAATAGACTGCAGGCTGGCTAGCCTTAATAACCCTGCAAACAATCTGGGAGACCCACACCCTCGAACAGGGATGAAGGGAAACCAGATCAAACCAAAGCGCATCCACAGACACAGAAGTCGTGGCGAGCAAATAACAGTGGAGAGCCATAACCGGACACAAAACATGATGCATCCCCGGCCTAACCAACAAAGCATCAACAACCCAGGGACCCCTCCAGAAAGCAGCAGTCTCATTCTTCTCCAGAAAAGAAGGAGAATGATGCAGATGAACAAACCGATCATCCCGACCAAAAGAGCAGAAACCTCTGTGCCAGAGGAGAGCATGAAGCTCACCAACCCGACCCCCAGAGGCCACTGCCAACAGGAAAAAGAGCCTTCGAAAAACAATCTGGAACCGAAGGGACCACTACAAAATGAGGAGAAGAAAGAAAAGAGAGCACTCTGTCCAAAGACCAGGACGGCTCAGGCGGCGCATGAGCAGGCCGGAGGTGAAACAACACCCGAGACAGCTTGCGAAATGGTGCAGATGTGACATCAATACCGAAAGCAAGCTGAAGCGGCTCTGCCAGCGCCGCACGATACGAGGCGACAGTGTTAGGCATAAGGAGACGGTCCTGGAACAACCAAGAGAGAAAGGGCAACACCACCCTAACAGCAAGCAAAGAACAACGACGAAGACGTAAGAAGAACCGGAAGGACCGCAAAAAAACTTCATACTGCCACCGAGATGAAGCCTTCAGGTGGGACACTAATAAAGAAGCCACCTGATCACCATAGAGATGATGATAAGCTCGAGTCAAAAATACCATACACAAAGACTCAAGGAGAAGATCGAACCATCCACGTGATGTACCAGTCAGATCTGCTGGAATAGGCGGAGCCGCGGGAAAACCACCAGGTTCGGACACTGAGCAAGCAGCGCTTGAAACCACGGCTGAGCCGGCCACCAAGGGGCTAAGAGGACAACTCTCCCCTGGTAAGTCCCCAAGCGAGTCAGGACCTGGAGCAACAGCTGAACCAGGGGAAAGAGGTACATGAACCCCCATCTCGACCAGTCCTGCCAAATGACGTTGATCCCGACGGCCTCGCAGTCGGGAAAGAGCGCCACATACAGGGGAAGATGCTGCTACCAAGCCGACCCGAAGAGGTCCACCTCGGGGCGTTCGAACGTCCACCGAGGTCCACCGAGCCCCGACAGGGTTTTCCAGGGCCTGTAGACTGACTGCTATGGGAAGCTCAGGCAAGGTGTTGCTAACCGGTTAGACATAAAGCTAACAAAGCTTGTGATTTCTAACAGAGATCACAACACTGAAACTCCTATGACATGTATAATCACAAGGGCCTAGCAGAGGGCCACAAAATATTATAAGTGGTTCTACAGCCACACCAGGCAGATGCCCCACCAAGCAAACAAAACAAAATGTAAAAGAAAAACCCCACAAAAGTGCAACGTCCCCAGAGGAAACAGGAACCAACCGCTGCATAGGTAAGCTGGCTGTGCAACACCTTGATGCCCGAACCCTAGCAACAATACCTCTCCCTACCCAAGGCCGAACAAAGGCCACGAAACCTCAGCTGATCTCAAGGGCGGGGTAAAGGCAGAGCAGCAAGAACCCCTATGGAAATAGAATCCCAAACACACCAGGGAAGATAACCCTGACACGCAGCGGTAGTACTCACAGGGCACTTAGGGAAGGCTGCCATAAGTGCATGCAGCTCCGGTACACTTCTGGTACACCTGGCCACCACACCACGAAACAGCAGAGGACACCACGAAGGTGAAAACACTGCCAGGAAATCGAGGTCAGAGTTGACGAACGCCCCGGATTGCATTAGCCAACAAACTGAGGTTGGGTAGCCAGTGTTGTGGGTCCAGGGCTTCCCCCTGCAGGGGGGCATCATGTGACGTTTGCTTATTTGTTGGTTTCCTTGGGAATTGAGGGAGTTCTGCTTCTCTGTTCGGTTTTTGGTTGCAATTTTCTTACTATGTGGGGTCTGTATTGTTATGCCTACCTTTCTGGGCGCTTAACCCTAGTTGATGGAAGGTAAGGAAAACCCGCCCAACCACAAAGGGGGTTTTCCAGGGTTTTTCTATGAGGGGGGCCAGGCTCTGACTCGTGGTCCCCGGTAGGCTGAACTCCTCTGACCAATGCTCTGGTTTAATGGATTGCATATTAGCCAGATAGCTCCAGGGAGCCTCCGGGGCTCCCCAATGAAAGGGGAACTTAACTAATAAGAGGTCCATACACAAATATGTGACATGTATTGGGTGGCTAGGATTGGTAAGGTATGCATATGTGCAGTTGAGAAGCTCTACTTATGTCACTTGATTCCAAGTGAGGACTGAGTAGGGCTGAAAGCAATACTAGACAGGATTAAGATTTCCTCCAGTGCCTCCCAAATTCCTGAAAAAAACCTTCCTGACTGTCCATGAACCCTCAGTCTGACATAGCAAATTCTTACTTTAATGAGCAACTGAATACAGTAACTCAGAAGAATGTATAGAACTCTTCTGAAAGGAATTGGAAAGTGTGAAGAAATATTATTCAATGAAAAACAAAGACACAGTATACTTACCATTCTGGATCTCCATGTAGTTCACAAAATCCCTGAAGGTTTCTTTCACATCATGAGTGGCAGACACAAGGGAAGACTGCAGGCAAGATGCAGAAGGCTGAAAAACACTTTTTGCAATTCCAAATACTGCAATCTTGTCTCTTTGTTGTAGAGTGGAAATTATTTGGTGACCTGTCACAAGAACGACATGGTATGAACTTTGGTAACTATTGTAAACACGGAAAGGAATAGTTTTTCAAACTGTAGCACAAAAAACCAGCGTTCAATGTAATGAAACGCCATTTTCTGGGCAAGACACAGAGGCCCCCCGAAACTGATCTGAATATTATTAGACTTTGGTATCAGTGTAAATGGAGTTCTAGGCCTACCGGGGACCATGAGCCAGAACCTGGCCCCTCTCAGTGAAGCACGAGGAGCAATGACCTATAAAAGTGCCCCGGAGGCTCCCTGGAGCTTATCAGGCTAATGTATGTTATATTAGACCGGGACATTAGCTAAAGAGTTCAGATCTACCAGGGACCAGCGCCAGAACCTGGCCCCATCAGAGAGGTTTCAGGGAGCAATGGCCCTGGAAAACCCCCTTGTGGTTGGGGTTTTCCTTATCTGCCATTGACTGGGGTCAGGGCACTCAGAAAGGTAGGCATAACAAAACAAACCCCACATGGTAAAAAACTAAAACAAAAAATTGAACAGAGGTAGAAACTTCCTACAATCCAAAGGAAACAAGCAAACATCACACTTTATTGCCGCGCCGATCATCTGCGCAGCCCTCCCCGCCCCGAGAGGGGGAGGGCGGAGTCCCGGACCTCACTGCGCGACAAAAACGCACAGGAGCAGACGCGCATAAAGAATGGGCGGCCAAGAACCTGTGCGACCCTCAAATCCCTGCGCCCGAAATGAGCCCTAGACGTCACCAACACAGCAGCAAAAGCTGTAAACGTCCGAACAGCACGGGCGCAAGGACACTAAGGAAACAAACATAGGAATGTGCCTAAATGCCAACAGTGACTGCCCAGATAGGTACAAGAGGAGTGTTGTTAACGCTTATGTCGACCGTGCTCTCAGCCACAGCTCAGAATGGAAGCAAGTCGACGAAGAACTCTGTAGGGTAAGGCAGGTCCTAGTCAACAACGGCTTCTCCAATGGTTTCGTTGAAGACATCATAAGAAGGAAAGTGAAATGCCATGCAACCTCTGAAGAGACAACTAATACAACACCTATACCCCCTATTAGACTATTTTACAGGAACTTCTTTTCCACAGCTCATAAAACGGAGGAAAGGGTCCTGAAAGATATTGTTAATAGAAACGTTATCCCTACAGACAAAAATCAGAAGATACAATTGACGATTTACTATAAAACCAAGAAAACGGCCAGCCTACTCATGAGAAACTCTCCAGACACAGAGCAGAACGCTCTAAAAGAGACAAACGTCCGAACTCTGAAGGGGCCAGAAACTGGCCCCTTCAGAGAGTCCCTGGTAGGTCTGAACTCCATAGCTAATGTCCCGGTTTAATATAACATACATTAGCCCGATAAGCTCCAGGGAGCCGTAGGGGATCCCCTCAGAAAAATCCTGCATAGGCCTCCGTTGTGTGGGAGCCTCAGTTACACAGCAGACACGATGGCGAGCACATCATGTCCCAACGCCTGACCCCACTCAACACACCGCACCAGCCAATCATTGACTGACGAGGAAATTCATACTGAATTATTTTCTGATGGTGAGGAAACTGATATTGATGACTGACATCGAAAAAGATTATACACAGGAGTCCAATGGGAATGAAACAGAAATTGAGATTGTGCCAGCTCTGAGGGTGAGGCCTACACATTCACCATTGCATACTCGCTAAGGTTAGGAGAGGAAACTTTCAATTATCGGTTTTCATAACGTTTTGAAACTTTATGAGAATTTCCTGCCCACCTAACCTACCAGAGGACCCTTAACTTACTGTTGTTGAAAATAAATTTGGGATTTTTGTTTTCATCTTTTTCATTTTTAAATTACGTCCACTTTCGGCCATACAGGCAAAAGGCCAAAAGCGACGTTATTTTTAAGAAGACAGGATGGACTGTGAAGATTTTGTTCCACTAACTCTTGCCCTTGACAAAAAAGATGTTGGGATTACAGACTTTTCCCCGATACTGGCCAGGACATGTGTGAAATAGACTTTTTTACTGCATATTTTGATGATCCGCTCATAGAACATATTGTTCAGGAAACAAACATTTATGCGACTTATCTCATTGAACATGAGTTAACAGATTTTTCACTGATTACAGTGTTGGAAATACACTACTGTAGGTGAAATGTATGTATTTTTTTCACTATGTACGTTGATGAGACATTGTGTAAAACATGTTATTTCAGATTATTGGAGCAAAGACCACACTGTTTCAACACCTTTGTTCAGGAAATATATGTCTCAAGACAGGTTTCAGATACTCCTCAGGTGTCTTCATTTTGTAAATAATGAAAACCAGACACAGGATGATAGACTTTGGAGAGTGAGGCATGTTCTGAATGAACTGATTGGAAAGTTCAGAGATTTCTACATGCCAGCTCAGAAGCTGGTGATTGACATATCCCTTGTGCTCTTCAAAGGATATGTTGCCTTCAAGCAGTATATTCCCTCAAAACGCAATAGATTTGGATTAAAATTCTTTGTTCTCTGTGACTGTGAAACAGGAATTGTGTTACACATGCTTCTGTATTCTGCTACCAATGTAGATATTCCCGGTAATGACCAACACGGTTTCTCAGGTAGTGTGGTGAAGATACTGATGGCACCATGACTGAACAAGGGCCACGTTTTATATAGAGATAACTATTATACGAGTCCCCTTGTTAACTAGGTTCTTGCTTGAAAATAGAACTGGAGTGTGTGGCACAGTAAATTAAAAAAAGAAGAGATATGCCTGTTGGACAATAATATTGCAGTAGGTGAGTGCGAGGTAAGAAAAACTGATCAAATACTCTCAGTGCTATGGAAAGACAGGAGAGAAGTGAACATGTTGATAACCATTCACACTAGAACAATGGTGAACAGTGGGATGGTGAACATAATAATGAAACAACCAATATATAAACCAGATTGTGTTATGGACTATAACATCAACATGCATTTGGTTGACAAATGTGTCATGATGGTGGGTGCTGTCGAGTGTGCATGGAAAACAGTGAAGTGGACCAAAAAGATTATTTTTCATCTTGTTGACGTAACCATGCTGAACATTTTCAAGTCGATTGAGTAACGAGCGAATCGACTTGAGAATGGTCCAGGACAGACCGAAACGTCGTCGTCCCTTCACCTTCTAGTGTGTGATCTGGTCAACATACTTCAGCCACGTTGCTGTGACTCGTCTGCATGCTGAACAGTTTCAATATGTATCTGGTGAAAACGGGTCGTAAACCAACATTGTGTGTGTTTAGTTTTCAGTTGTGACACAGTTACTAACAAAATTTGGCAAAGACATTCCTGACATACAAAGACTCATTCAGAACCCATTGTACCATGCTGCTACACCCAGGCTCGCTTACAGCTTCAAAGCGTTATATGACAAAGAGTGCTGGGAAGACGGGACACCACGAGCGTAGATCTCATCCTGTAACTACACTTAGGTAATTACACTTAGGTAATTACAGAGAGGGCTTTCAAGTACACAGAATAAAAAATTTGCCACCAACTGGAAAGCGTGCAATAGCCCACGAGTGCATTGTTTGTAAAACCACACAAACAAGACCACACAAACAAGACCACACAAACGTAAAGTGGTTCTAACATGGCATGAAGCGTGTTCCGTCCCTTTGTGTTATGTCAACTGCTTCAATGATTACCAGTGTCTCCAAGACTTCTAAATGACCAATAATGGTGCAAAAACCTGTACATATTAAATGAGTGGGTATATATATTGATGAAAAATCTAAATACAGTGGAACTTCGAGTAATGAGTGACCCCAGTTACGAGCATTTTGAGTAACGAGCAAGCCACTCGCAGACAATTTGTCTTGACTGACGAGCTTTCGCCCGATTAACGAGCATTCCCGCTGGTTCTCGGACACCTTCGACGGCATTGTTGTTGTTGCTGTTTCGCAAGACAAGTTTTCCACATGGCGAGCTCAGTGCCGGAACAGATTAAATTTGTTAATCAAGGTACCACTGTACATATTATGTGTGTTGTAAAAGAAAACATTTGTATGTGCATAATTGTGACTTTAATATGTGAGTGTGTATTGAATGTATGCAATCTGTATTATAATACAACATCAATTGACCAATATCAGTGAAAAATATTGTGGTAAAATATGCCTAGACGCTGTAAATAATGTCACAAAAATAAATTTGTGGCAACTCTGGCTGCTTGAAGGCCGTGGGCAATGCCACCGGGACGCACACTGCTTGAGCGCACACTTGCTGTGATGTCATCTCCCAACTTCTCGTCTCATTTATATCATTGGTAAGTAAAATTAATTTATTTTTTATTTTTCCCATGATCAGCGAGCACAAATGAACACTTATACAAAACGAAATATTTTTTTTTTTAAATTTTCTTGCACCTGGGCATGTTGCAGGTTTAAATTGCAAGAGCAGCCCAGGGGTTAGGAGGGAACTTGATAAATCTCTACAAAGGATATCCAATCAGCTGGGCTGTGGTACCTATTTTGTACTCCACGATGCAAGCACCAACAGTTTCACTAATCTGAGTGTCAAATAGAAGACTTGGTCAGAGATAGAGCCATAGATGCAGAGACTCCCAAAGCTACTAAACTGAAGTCTTATGAAATTAAAAGTTTTCCTAATGCAAGCACAGTTGCTAAAAATTGTAATGTTCCTGACATTAACAATTTTGATGGTCAATGGTGCCACTTTGACCATCAAAAACATGAAGCAATAGTTCAAAATTCATTATTACTGTTTAAATATATTATATCAGAAGTAACTTTTACGAGCAAAGTGTTGTACAGTATTAATAAATCTAATGTCATATATGAAAGAACAAGTTATTTTTCATAAGCAAACTTGATGTCACAGTGCTAGCAAGATCATAAAAGTCCAATCTTGTAATTTTTGTAGCATTTTAAGATATAAGAAATCTTACTAAACAAAGGACATTACACAGCATATACTGTATGAAGATTTTATCTATCAGAGTAATAAACCATTCCAGCTATAAAACTAAGGTGAGACAAAAGCATTAACAAAATTGTTCATGAATACCACTTGGGACCAGATCTTGCCTTACGTACGGTACACAACGAACAGCGGAAAGGTTATTGTAGCACGTAGTAAGCGTATGTAAAACTTACCAATAGCTTTTGCTGTCAAGAGAAGTCTTGGGGTAAGAGATTCTCCCAAGTCATAGAGAAGCACAATGTTCCAACCGCTGGGTCTCACAGTTGCTTCATAAACATGACGATGGCGGGACGACTGGCCACAGTCTGCACCAATGCTTGTTCCTAAAGAGGGACAACATTTTATTAAAACATTATATACTGGCTATGATTATATGTACTGGTGATATGTAGTGCTGCTGGTACACAGCAATGATATGTGGTAACAGTACAATGTAGAGGTTGTATATGGTGGTGATATGTTGTGTAAGGTGGAGCTGTTGGTGTTGCAGTACAAAATGTGATTTTTTTTTTTTTAATATGTGATAATGTGATGTGGGTGATGGTATGCAGATTTTTTTTTATTTTTTTTTGGTTGCTTTGCAGGGATATTCCTGCTTAGGCCTTCAGACTTTAGCTGGCGATACTTGCTTGATACCTGCTTGATGGGGTTCTGGGAGTTCTTCTACTCCCAAAGCCTGACCCAAGGCCAGGCTTGACTTGTGAGAGTTTGGTCCACCAGGCTGTTGCTTAGAGCGGCCCGCAGGCCCACATACCCACCACAGCCCGGTTGGTCCAGCACTCCTTGAAGAAAACAATCTAGTTTTCTCTTGAAGATGTCCACGGTTGTTCCGGCAGTATTTCTGATGCTCGCTGGTAGGACGTTGAACAGCCGTGGACCTCTGATGTTTATACAGTGTTCTCTGATTGTGCTATGGCACCCCTGCTCTTCACTGGTTCTATTCTGAATTTTCTTCTATATCGTTTCACTCCGTTGTTGTTATTTTACTGTGCAGATTTGGGACCTGTCCCTCCAGTATTTTCATGTGTATATTATTTGGTTTCTTCTCTCGTCTCCTTTCTAGTGAGTAGATTTGTAGAGCTTTGAGACGATCCCAATAATTTAGGTGCTTTTATCTCGTCATATGCGTGCCGTATATGTTCTCTGTATTCTCTCTATTTCAGCAATCTCTCCTGCTCTGAAGGGGGGGAGTGAGTACTGAGCAGTACTCAAGACGGGACAACACAAGTGATTTGAAGAGTACAACCATTGTGATGGGATCTCTGGACATGAAGGTTCTCGTAATCCATCCTATCATTTTTTCTGGCTGACGCAATACTTGCTTGGTTATGCTCCCTAAACGTTAGGGTCGTCGGACATCATTATTCACAAATCCTTGACATGCTGTTTCCTACTATGGGCAGATTCGATTGTGTTTTGTACCCTGTATTATGTTGTAAGATCCTCAATTTTCCCGTATCTGAGTACCTGGAATTTATCACCGTTAATATCATGTTATTTTCTGCCGCTCAATCGAAAACTTCGTGTAAGGTCTGTCTTTAGTTTTCAATGTCTTCAGCAGAGGTATTTTCATGCTGATTTTTTGTATCATCTGCAAAGGATAACACGAAGCTGGATCTTGTATTTTTGTCTATATTAGATATAGAATATGGACAGCAGTGGTGCAAGGACTGTACCTTGAGGTACAGAGCTTTTAACTGCGCTCGCACTCGATTTTACTTGATTGACTGTATCCTTTGTGTTCTGTTAGACAGGAAATTGAGTATCCAGTTCCTACTTTACCAGTTATACCCATTGACCTCATTTTGTGTGCAATCACTCCATGGTCACATTTGTCGAATGCCTTGCAAAGTCTGTGTTTGCGATGGAGGTATGTGATGGTGGTGGTATATGATAGTGATAGAAAATGACTGTAGTGAATGTGAATGAAAAGATTGGCTACCCAGATCACCAGGCAGCCGCAGCTGCCTGGTGATCACATCAGACGAATGCCCAGCACTCAACATCTCCACATCCTCCTCAAGTCAGATTAAAGACAGCTCAAGAAGGGAAAAGAAGCACAAGACCGAAGTCAAATGACCCACCGGCAGCGCAAATCCCCAGCAGCCAAGGACGTTGAAAGGGTTGGAACCTGAACGTGCAGCGGCACAAGGCCAACATCCCGAGAAAGCACAGAGGGCGAACAAGCACGCATTAAGGTGCTCAAACTCGCCCCCTAGGTAAACCGGCAGAATGGCAAAGTTTCTTGCCACTCAAGTGTACAGGTCCGACAGAACCCATGCCATGCCCCCAATGAAAAGAATGGGCAGTCTGCCAGCCAAGAAGACTCCGGAACCTCCAAATGCACCCAATACTGGGAAGAAGAACCTAACTCAAATAAAGACGGGTCCCATCACGGAGGCGGAATCCATGTCTCACAGGAGATAAACAGCAAGAGCCTCCCGAACCACCTTAGGGAGGATTCAAGAGGCAGTAAACCTCCTGAAGGACGAGGCCGAGGAACCCAAGGGAGCCTTCGGGGCTCCCTTGGGTCCGAACCTGGGGAGGAGCCGACCCCAAATCATACTCATTCAGGAAAGAGGGTGTTAAGAAAATCCCTCCCCCTACAACAAGCCCAGCAAAGAGGGCAACACCCAAGTGGGATCAAAGACTCCGAAACCTTCAGATGTCTGGGAGCCTAAAGCAGGGGAAGAAGGTGCAGGATGAACAACAGGGAGGGCGGACTGTACCAAAGTCGAAGCGGCTAGCATCCCCAGGTCCGGGTCCCATATAACCAAAGCGGGGCATGCGGGTAGGAGGACCAACCTAGCACGTGCAGCAACTTAAACCTAGCATGCAATGCGGATGCTTCCTGTACCCTAACAGTAATGTCATCAGAATAGTACTGAAGAATAAGCAGAGAGCACGACTCGTAAGACTCCGGATCAAAGGTGTCATTGACCCAACAGGCAGCATGATGGAGGCAAAAGAGGCGACTTGTCACCCTGAGACAAGGGCACACAGCAACCTGCGAATCCGCACGAGGCGGGTTGGAATATGGAACACACATCCATATGTTCACCGAGCCCCAACAGGGTTTTCTAGGGCCGGTAAGCTGACTGTTACGGGAAGCCCGGGCAAGGTGTTGCTAACTGGTTTAAGACACAGAGCTAACAAGGGGGAGAGCAAAACACCGAAACTCCTGCGACATGTACAATTACGGGAGCCTAGCAGAGAGCCATCAAAATATTATAAGTGCAACGATAGCCACACTAGGCAGACCCCCACCAGGAAAGAAAAACAAAAACAAAAGAAAACCCCGCAAAAGTATAACATCCCCAGAGGAAACAGGAACCGGCCGCCGCATAGGCAGGGTGGCTGCACAACACCTTGATGCTCCAACCAGCACGATACCACTCCCTACCCAAGGCAAACAAGGGCCACGAAACCCCAGCTGACCCCAAATGCAGTGTAAATGCCAAGCAGCAAAAATCCCTACGGAAATGGTTTCCCGAACACACCAGTGAAGGGAACCCTAACACGCGAGGGTAGTACTCACAAGGCGCCTAGCGAAGAATGCCCCTAAGTGCATGCAGACCCGGCAGTGATGAGGAACACCGTGCCACCACACATAACAACACTGCAGTGTCCCCACGAAGGCAAAACACTGTCTTGGAAATCGAGGCCAGAGAAGACGTCTACCCTGGACCACATTAGCAAATGAACTGGAGTGGTGCATAGCCAGTGAGAGGAGGTTCATGGGGATCCCCCCTCCCCTCTTAGGGAGGACTGTGCGGATGAGCGGCGGTGGAGTGTGACGTTTCCTTGGGATTGGAAGGAGTTCTGCCTCTCTCTTTCAGTTTTAGTTGTAATTTTCTTACCATGTGGGGTTGTTTATGCTACCTTTCTGGGTGCCTAACCCCAGTCGATGGCAGATATGGAAAACCCCAACCACAGGGGGGGGGGGTTCTTGGGCCATTGCTCCCCGAAACCTCTCAGAGGGTCAGGTTCTGGCTCGTGTCCCCGGTAGATCGAACTCCATAGAGTAATGCCGGGTCTAATATATCACACATTAGCCTGATAGCTCCAGGGAGCCGAAGGGGCTCCCCTCAGAAAATCTAGAGTCGATATGAAGAGAGAGAGACTCCAAATATCATCAAATAAAAAATAAATACTGTATTATGTGAACTATAAGGTATCCAGGCCAGGGATACCTTATTAAAATGAACATTACAGTACAACAAATAAAACAATATATTTATTATATATATCCTGATATTTTTCTACACAAAATCAAATGACAAACATACCTGCTCTATGGGCTGGATATTCAGTGTGTAGACCATTCACCGACATAAAGTATTGCCACTTAATGGAGGGATATCTTCGCAAATTCATTATAAACACTGAAAATAATAATGATTGCATTATTACCAATGCACAGCTCAAAAGTCAATAATTTCCTATTACAAATGTAAACATAAATAGTGTCATTCGTATCAAAGCTACTGTATGTAAGGATAAGAATGTCATTCCTGGCATTCGTATCCTTACATAACTCCACATCCAGCCCAATGCTGATATCCCCTTCAGGCATTTCTACTGTCATACAGCTCCATATCCTACACAATAATGGTATGCATCATCCAAACAATGTACCATCTAATTGTGTTCACCACTTTGCTCTCAGTTTCATTCTTCTTCAACTCCATTATCACTTCGGCAATTATTAAGCCAGAATCAGATTTTCCATAGCGCTATGCTAGAAATGAGGAATGCATTCCAACCACCAAAAATCAACATATACACCCCAAATTTTTGTTTACAATATAAAAAAACTTTTTTGTTTACCTTGAATAATGAAATTGTGTTTCTTGTCTGATTTGATGCTTTTTAAAAAAAACAATTGAAGTATATTTACTATACAAGGATGCGGAGATACATGAGCAAAGATGCATCACTAACACACTTCCTGAGAAAATCCACTAAGGCTGTGAGGTGGGCACAAACCTAAGACTAAGACATTGCCAAGGTGCATACTCTATACAAGCCGCAATACACTTCCTCTTATCAGGCAACGTTGAGGAATTATTCCTGTATAAACAATTGAAATATCTAAAAACAATAGTGCCTCAATAGTACCGATAATAATGTGGGGACTCAGAACTGACTTTGTATTAGTGGTACGAGGGGTGGGGATGACATAGGGACTTGAGAGGCCATTCAGAAAATCAGATATCCATAAGATGGTATAGAATGGCATGGTTACACTATAAAATGTATCTTAGCATAATGTAACAAGTATGTAATCACACTGCATTATTAAAAAACCAGCATTAAATGTAATGAAACGCCCATTTCTGGGCAAGACCAATGGCACCCCCAGAGCTAACGGGCTGATATGAATAAATTAGACTCTGGCATCAGTCAATGCACATGGAGTCCTAGGCTTACTGGGGACCATGAGCCAAACCTGATACCCTCAGAGAGGCACGAGGAGCAATGGTCTATAGAACCCCCCCCCCCCCCCCCCCCGAGAGGTTGGAAACATTCTATGTCTGCCATTGATCGGGTCAGGAACCCAAACACGTAAGCAGTTCAAAACCCAATTCTGGTGAAAATATTGCTACTGAAAGCCGAACTAGTGGATAGAACTCCCCAAATAAAAACAAGCAAACGAGCATGACGTCACCACGTCACTATCTGCGCAAACCCCCCCCCCTCCCTGGGAGGGAGAAAGGGGAGCCCCAGACACCACGCCGGCTATCCACACACCCGAGTTCTGAGGCCGGATGTCAAAACACACGAAAAACCGCTGACTGGAGGGAGGGAGGGATGTCAGGGAGCCTCTGGGTCTCACTCAGAAAATTTCATTACATTCAACGTTGGTTTTCTGAAGAGCCCCCCTTCGGCTCCCCGGAGCTACTTAACCAAAGATAAAGGAAAAGAAGGACTTACCCGGGAGGCCGCCACTCGCTCCTCAACTTGAAGTCGAGACAACTGGCTGTAACCTGCGCCCCACGGCTACACACACCCAAGGAGGGCCAGGAACATGAACGAGGTACCATGTGGCCAGGACCCTGTTCAACCTCCAAAAGCCCCGTGCCCGAATGTCAGCCCAGGACATATTACCAAAAACAGCAGCCAAAGCCACGAACTTATAAATGTTGTGGACACGGGGATAGACCGCAGGCTGGCTGGAGAGAATAATCCTACAGATGACCTGAGAGACCCTCACCCAGAAGAGGGAAGAAGGGAAACTGGGTCAACCCAAAGCGCGTCACCTACCACAGAGGCCATGTCACGCAAGTAACAGTGAAGAGCCGCAACTGGACACAAAACCTGATGCACCCAGGCCGAACCAACCAAGCATCAACAACCCAAGGACCCCTCCGGAAAGCACAAGTCTCATTCTTCACCAGAAAAGGAGGAGATGGCTGCAACCGAACAAACCGACCACCAGGACCGAAAGAGCAGAAACCTCTGCACCAGAGGAGAGCATGAAGCTCCTGGGCCCAACCCCCAGAGGCCAATGCCATCAAGAGAAAAGCCTTAGAAAAGCAGTCCTGAACCGAAGGGGCCACCACAAATCGAGGAGAAGAGAGAAAAGAGAGTCACCTAGTCTGAAGACCAGAACGGCTCAGATGGTGCATTAGCAGGCCGGAGGTCAAACAACGCCTGAAAAAGCTTGCAGGATGGAGCAGAAATTTCATCCACCCTGAACTCATGCATAAGCGGCTCTGCCAGCGCTGCACGACATGAGGCGACAGTACAGTATTCGGCACGAGATGATGGCCCTGAAACAACCAAGAGAGAGAAAGGACAAAACAAACCGATCAGAAATCAAGGCAACCTACGAAGAGACAAAAAGTGCCAAAAGGACCGCCAAGAAACTTCATACTGCCACCTAAACAAAACTCTCAGGTGAAACACCATCAATGAAGCCACCTGATCACCATACAAGTGGTGATAAACCCATGTCAAAAAGACCAGACATGAAGAGTGGAGGAGAAGTTCAAACCAGCCATGTACCAGACTGGACAATTCTGCTGAAAGAGGTGGAGCCGCAGGAAGACCCTCGGGTTCGGACACCGAGCCAGAAGCCCCTGAAACCAGGGCTGGACCGGTCACCAAGGGGCCAACAGTACTACAAACAAGCCAACTAAAAGCTGAACCCATGCAATGTGTGCAATCACAGGGAAGGCCACCAAAATCATACAAGACATCCTACAGCCACACCAGGCAAAACAAAACAAAAAGAAAATCCCCACAAAAGCACAACATCCCCAGGGAAACAAAACAGGCCGTTATGCATATATAAGACAATTGCACAGTACCTTGTGCCCCAGTCAGCAACGATACTACCTCCTACCCAAGATCAAACAGGAATAAGAGCAACCTCAGCTGACCCCTAAGGGCAGGCAATTACCGGGTAACAAAAGAAGAATGAGGAAGTAGTCTCCCGAACGACTCATGGAAGATAACCGTAAACCACAAGGGCAGTACTTACAATGCACTTAAAGCAGTAATGTAATGTAATGAAGATAGGGGTAGGAAGCAGGAGACCAGATACAAGGTATCATTTGGGAGATGAAATACTTCAACAGTCAGAGAGAGAGAAAGACCTGGGAGTTGATATCATGCCAGACCTGTCCCCTGAAGCTCATATCAAGAGGATAACATCAGCAGCATATGCCAGGTTGGCTAACATAAGAACGGCCTTTAGAAATTTGTGTAAGAAATCTTTCAGAACATTATATACCACATATGTCAGACCTATCCTGGAGTATGCAGCTCCAGCATGGAGTCCATATCTAGTCAAGCATAAGACTAAACTGGAAAAGGTTCAAAGGTTTGCCACCAGACTAGTGCCCGAGCTGAGAGGTATGAGCTACGAGGAGAGACTACGGGAATTAAACCTCACTTTGTTGGAAGACAGGAGAGTTAGGGGGGACATGATCACCACATTCAAGATTCTCAAGGGAATCGTCAGGGTTGATAAAGACAGGCTATTTAACACAAGGGGCACACGCACTAGGGGACACAGGTGGAAACTGAGTGCCCAAATGAGCCACAGAGATATTAGAAAGAACTTTTATAGTGTCAGAGTGGTTGACGAATGGAATGCATTAGGAAGTAATGTGGTGGAGGCTGACTCCATACACAGTTTCAAGTGTAGATATGATAGAGCCCAATAGGCTCAAGAACCTGTACACCTGTTGATTGACGGTTGAGAGGCGGGACCAAAGAGCCAGAGCTCAACCCCCGCAAGCACAACTAGTTGAGTACTTAACCCTTAAGCCGCTAATGGCCTTTTGGCCTGCAACATCACCAGGCACAACAAAAAATCAATGCTATATTCTTATAAACCTTTTTGTTTGTGTTCCTGACCACGGGAAAAAAAGTTTAATCATCATAATACCAATGACATAAATGAGCGAGAAGTTGGCCGATGACGTCATGAATCTTCATCGCTCGAGGGTGGTGCGTCCCGGGACAGTCAAGTGCGGTGTAGAAAGAGCCCGAGTTGCCGCGAATTTATTTTCGCTGCATTATTTACAGTATCTATGGCATATTTTAAAATTATTTTTTTCCACTGGTGGTGATCAATATGTGGTCACTTGATGTTTTATTATAATACAACTGCTGTAAATGAATTATGCTGTCACATATTAGTGTCACATGTATGTGCACAAAGAACCAGCATTGAGTGTCATGAAACGCCATTTTCTGGATGAGTCCCGGAGGCTCCCCGGAGCTCCCCAAAAAATGTTTTATTTTTCAGGAAATATACAATTTATTTTGAATTGTTTTCACTATATACGCTCACTCACTCATTATGTACATGTTTTTGCACCAGTATTGGACATTTAGAAGTCCTCGAGACTGTGATACTCGTCAAAACATTTGACATAGCACAAAGGGACACACACACAGATGCCGCACATAGCACAATACTGGATATTGGATAGCACAAAGGGACACACACACAGATGCCGAAGAAATATAAGAAAATTCACTTTCGCAAACAGAGTGGTAGACGGTTGGAACAAGTTAGGGAAGAAGGTGGTGGAGGCCAAGACCGTCAGTAGTTTTAAAGCGTTGTATGACAAAGAGTGCTGGGAAGACGGGACACCACGAGCGTAGCTCTCATCCTGTAACTACACTTAGGTAATTACACTTAGGTAATTACACACTTACGCATTTAGAAACTTGTGTAAGGAATCTTTCAGAACCCTGTAAACCACTTATGTAAGACCAATCCTGGAGTATGCAGCTCCAGCCTGGAGTCCATACCTAGTTAAACACAAGACAAAGTTAGAGAAGATTCAGCGGTATGCCACCAGGCTCGTCCCGGAACTGAAAGGAATGAGCTACGAGAAAAGGCTAAGAAGCTGAACCTCACATCCCTGGAAAACAGAAGAGTAAGGGGAGACATGATAACCACCTACAAAATTCTCAGGGGAATTGACAGGGTGGACAAAGACAAACTCTTCAGCATGGGTGGGACACGAACAAGGGGACACAGGTGGAAACTTAGTACCCAGATGAGCCACAGAGACGTTAGAAAGAATTTTTTCAGTGTCAGAGTAGTTAATAAATGAAATGCACTAGGAAGTGATGTGGTGGACGCTGACTCCATACACAGTTTCAAATGTAGATATGATAGAGCCCAGTAGGCTCAGGAATCTGCACACCAGTTGATTGACAGTTGAGAGGCGGGACCAAAGAGCCAAAGCTCAACCCCCGCAAGCACAATTAGGTGAGTACAATTAGGCGAGTACACTGTGCATCAAGTTAAGACCAATTTACATTTCTGTTCCCTCTTGGTTGTGGTCTTGCATACAATGCACTCATGCTGGCCTACTGCATACTTTTCAGTTGGTGGTAAATACCTTATATTGTGTGTCAGAAAGACCTCCCTGAAAGCGAACCTGGGTGTGGGAGCATGGTGCAATACTGGATTCACAATGGGCCTTTGCATGCCAGAAATTGGTTTGGCAAACTTTTCTAGTAATTGTGTCACAACAGTAAAATTGAATGCAGGGAAATTTCGTTTACCACCTGTTTTGACAAGATACATATTGTAACTGTTCAGCATTGTTACATCAACAAGGTGGGAAAACATCTTCTTGGTCTACTTCACTGTTTTCCGTACACACTGTGATGGTGGGTACACACTGCCCCCATCATCATATCACATTTATCCACCAAACGCATGTTGATGTTAAAGTCCAAAACACAATCTGGCTTGTAGATTATGTGTTTAGTTGTTCTGTTCACTTTGCCACTGTCTACCATTGTACCATCGTGAACGGTGGTCAACATGTTCACTTCACGCCTGTCTTTCCACCGCACTGAAAGCATTGCATCAGTTTTTCTTAGAACAGCCTCTGAACCGAGATTGGGTAGCCGGTGCGGCAGGTCTGGGACCTCCCCTCCCTTCCTTCTCCCAGGGAGGGGGAAGGTGCTGCAGACAGTGGTGCAGCGGCTGTGGTGACGTCATGCTTGTTTGCTTGTTTTCAATTAGGGAGTTCTGCTTGCTAATTCGACTTTCAGTTTGCAATTTTTAACCATATGTAGTGTGTTTTGGAATTCCTACCATTTTGGGTGTCTGACCTGGTAGATGGCAGACACAGACTGCTTCTAATTACACAGGGGTGTCTATAGGCCAGTGCTTTTCGTGTCTCACTTGAAAGGGGGGGGGGTCAGGTTCCGGCACTGGTCCCTGATAGGCCTAGAACTCCATCAATTGATTGTTGACAGGTTTAATACATACACATCAGCCCGGTATAGCTCCAGGGAGCCAAAGGGGCTCTCCACAGATATGACACCAATGCATACTCGAGGATGAAACTAACCCTAAAGTCAACAAGGGCAATGCGTTCAACAATTGGGATGGCTGCTATGATCAAATCAAATCACTCCATATTGCATCAAGGAGAGATTTTGCAGATCTCTGCCATACTGTAACAATGCCAAGGACCAGGGATGCAAAGCTCAAAGGTCAAAAGACCATACACCGATAAACAGGTTCATTGTCCCAGACTGAAGTACAGTATGATGAAGATAGTATGCTTCTAGGAACAGATTTTAGCAACTCCATCACTGATCAGCAAACCCAGTAGTCAACTAATACCCAAATCCCTGGTAGATGTTCCAATGGAGTATGAATGAACAACATACAGTCAGAAAAACTCAAAAGCACTCAAAGACCTGTACACTTTACCTAATCAATGCTACCAAGCTGAGGCTCAAGTACAGAAATAAACACATAACAATAATATCAACTAACAACTGAAAAGTCTATCCCTGCCCACCGACTTACACGAAGCAGTCATCATGTACACTATGTGCAATGGGCCAGGTTAGGGGTTTGTCTCTCTATGAATGGACCTCTGTCTAGTTATTCAAGGCTAAATTAAACGACCATACAGGAACTGTTGGCAAATTATGACATGTTAGTGTCAGTATGTCATTCTGCCTGACTGTGCATAATACTATCCTTTGAACACAGTGAATCCTACCTTAGAAAGCCAAAGATAATAATTAAATAATTATCAGTAACTAACTCTCTCTCAGGGTGTCAGGAGTTGCATAAAAGTCAGCTGGAAGAGGATGATCTCCTGAGCCAAACCCAGAGTCACACCATAGATCCTCGTTGACACGAGTGCCAAAGTGGCTTCGGTACCTGAACAAAGAAGAGTAACATTAATATAGCTTAAAGAAGAAAGTTAGTACTGTACTTTATCTGCACTTCCAGGTGTTGAAGATGGGACAAAGAGCAGCAATTGTTGTAAAATTCAACTGCAGTATTTTTTTTTAAGTTCATGAGTAAGGGTCAGTGTAGCTTTCATATAAATTTCTTCTAATTTTATTTGCAGAAATAAGAATGCATAGAAAAACAAAGTGATACTTACTCGAGATAATTATCAGGGATGAGGCAACAAGGATAATATTTGTGTTCATCAGCATAGTTGCTTTCTTCCTCCAGTTCTCTCTCCTTATGCTGGCCATAATAGCTCGCCATTAACTCGGACATTTCTTTTATGAGACCGGAGTACAAGGTAAACTTACGCTCCAGAGACTGTATCATCTGAAAATAATGAAACACCCAATACACATACTTGCCAAACATGACACTACAATGACATATGAAATAAGCCTACCAAGAATAAATAAACAAATCCACAAGGGTCGTGATGAGGGTTCGAACCTACGTCCGGGATGATCCCAGACGCGCCTTGGTCGATTGCACCACGACATGGTAAAAGAAATGCAACCGGGAGTGCTATTGCCCTCACATGGATCCAGCAGCCTCTCCGGGACACACACCTGGGTTTTACACAATTCCCCCATGCACCCGGGCTCTGTCAACAAGCTGTTCTACCTCTTTGCCCTTACTTAAATACACAGAGAAATCAAATAAAGTGATACATCAAATGAACAAATCTACAAGGGATGAGGGTTTGAACTTACGTCCGGGATAATCCCAGACACGCCTTATTCGATTGCACCATGCCATGGCACCTCATCATTGAGGATTTGTTCAGTTGATGTATCAGGCTATTGTGATTTGTGTATGTGTGTGTGTGTGTGTGTATTGAAGTATGGGCGAAGAGGTAGAACAGCTTGTTGACAGAGCCCAGGTGCATGGGGGAATTGTGAAAAACCCAGGTTTGTGTCCCGGAGAGGCTGATCCAGTCTGAATGGAGCTGGATCGTCGAACCCCGAGCAACCCGAACCCACCGCAGCGAAAGCCAGTCCACCCACACTGTGCTGCGAGCCCAATGGAAGGACGGAGCCCACCGCCCCTAGCTGGCCTGGTGAGCACTGGTCACAAAGCCCAAGCCGAGAGATGATGCATCCGTGAACACATTGAGTGAGGGATTGAGGAAGCTCCAAGGTACTGAACCCTGAAAAACCCCAAGAGGAAGCAGGTGATGCAGCAAACGACACAAGGCCTGCAGGGTCGAACCCAGAGGTCATGAAAGTAGCAAAAGGGATGTTCCCAACGGAACCAGAACAGACGCCGAAGCCAGATCCGACCCGGTGGGTAAACCAGCACAGCGAAGTTCAGACTCCCTCACAACCGCTCGAGCAACTGCCGAGTGACAAAGGACCCTCACAGGAACACCTGAAGGCAGGACTGCCGCCTCTGCAATGGCACAGAGGGAAGACACATGGAAGTGATCCGAAAGCCCCAAACAAGGCCCAGTGTCATGCGTCGCTCACCTTGGCCTTATGTGACAGGAGTTACAGATAAACAACGGAGGAGTATGTTAATGATCCTATAACCCCAAGCCGCAGGTCTTCACTCCCCTCTACTGGGATACCGTTGACCAAACCCAGGGAGCTCTCCAAGTCATGCTTCAAGTACGGTCACCACTACTTGACCTAGGACCCAAGGAGGAGAGGAGAAGGCCCAGCGCACACTGCTCGTGCTCGATTCTGCAATGTGCAATACCCCCCACAGGGCCTGCCCACGTACACGTGCAAAGTTTTGCCGGACCTCCGGCCGTTACCTCAGTTCTATCCTTTTATTCTGGTCGCCAGCTGGGTAATCTTCTCTGCATCCCAGCAATGCTTTTATTTCAACTGTAATACAGTCTTGCCAACCAGGGGTCTCTTTTTCTATTTAATACCAGTACCAGTGTGGTGCAATCTAATATCATTTGTTCTAAATGCTCAATGAGATGGAGGAGATATATAAAAGTGATAATATAGGTAAGTACAGCTTACTGATGATATAACTATATAAACAAGAATGAAGTATGCATATAATGATATATATATATTAGTAGTAGACAGCAGCACTTTTCTGGTGACCACCGGCAACTCGCGTCAGCTGGGCAAGTTTAAAGGGGTCTTACGCCCCCTTCCCCCTCAAAGCAGCTTCACCTCCCATAGACACAGTTCTCTCGACTCGGCCACTCACGCCATTCACTGTCTTCACCAGGCAGTAGATAAGATATGCAAGCTTCCCTACAGCCTAATCCAGACGGGGTTTTCCAGGACCCGCAAGGGAGTTTTGTCTGCGGGAAACCCAAGCACAGGTGCTGCAAAACCAGTTAAGCCCAGAGGAACACCAACAAAGAGGGAACTGGGCTAAAAACTGAATCCCAGTGAAGTGTACAAGCATGGGGCCCTAGAAGAGGGCCACCAACATTATCCCAAGTAGACTGAATAGTCCAACCAGTCAGACCTCCTCCATGCAAGAAACAAAAGGAAAAGAAAACCCCCACAAAAGTACAATGACAACAGGTAGGATAACAAGCCGGTTGCTGAGCGGACAGAACACTGGACGCGTGATCCTGTGGTCCCGGGTTCGATCCCGGGTGCCAGCAAGAAACAATGGGCAGAGTTTTTTTCACCCTAATGCCCCTGTTACCTAGCAGTAAATAGGTACCTGGGAGTTAGTCAGCTGTCACAGGCTGCTTCCTGGGGGTAGAGGCATGGTCGAGGACCGGGCCGCGGGGACACTAAGCCCCGAAATCATCTCAAGATAACCGCTAGGTATGCGTACTGCACAGCAGCAGCCCTACACAGAGCCAAAGGCCACAAAACCCCAGCTGGCCTCAAGGGCGGGGTAAATGCTGAGCAGCAGGAACCCCAATGGGAGTGTAAGCCAGAAGATTCTAGGGAAGGCAACCCTAGAACCCAAGGGTAATACTTACAGAATGTTAAAAGGCAGCTCTAAGTTCATGCAGTCCTAGTACACTACATTACTCCTGACCACCACCCCACAAACAGCAGGAAAACACCACAGGTGCACAAAATCCCGCAAGAAACTGAGGCCAGAGTTGACAGCCACTCTGGAGCGTTCCAGCCAACGAACTGAGGTGTGAGTAGCCGGCCTGATGGTCTGGAGCTTCCCCCCTTCCCCTCCCGGGGAGGGGAGGGATGTGCGGACAAGCAGTTGTGAATGACGCTTGCTTGTTTCCTTTGCTTTTTTTGGAAGTTCTGTTTCTCTGTTCAGTCTTGGATTTTCTGCAATTTCCTACATGTGGGATTTGCTTTGAGATGCCTACCGTTCTGGGTGCCTAACCCCAGCTGGAATACCCCCAAATACAAGGGGGTTTTCCTAGTGCCATTGCTCCCTGCGCCTCTCTGAGAGGGCCATGTTCTGGCTAGTGGTCCCTGGTAGGCAGAACTCCAATGACTGAAGCCCCAGACTAATATAGCATATATCAGTCTGATAGCTGCTGGGAGCCAAAAGGGCTCCCCACACATAAAATGCCACAAACACGTTCACACTGACAAGCAGGAGTGGTGGAGGTTCTCTAATAACACTGATCTGGCACATTAGGTGGATGTAACAAAATATTACAGTACCTCCACACACTTGCCTTCTCTTACCTCTTTGACAGTTTCTTCCTCTTTTCGCTCTAGATCCGAGTAAGGCAGCTCATCAAAGGTAGCCTGAAATTGGAATATTTGCACAAAATTTATTTCCTGGCTTTTTATTTATGGTATTATATACAATAACACAGTTGAATATGTTTCAAAGAAAGTCTAGATCATCCTAATCAAGTGTTTCTTAAATACATTAATGAATAAACAGACTACTGCTGAATTATACTGTAAGTCTAAATAAAGTTTTTGATTCCTAAAGTATTTCACTAACAATGTTTATATTCACAATAATTCGTCTACTTAAGTGTGACTACAATAATAGATTATTGCATTAATGATCTAAACATGACAACTTACTTCCACATACAGTAAAACAGTATATACTACCATCATCATTACACACAGACATCACAAGACGTGATGCATCAATGAACATATCCACAAGGCCCGTGACGAGATTCGAACCTGCGACCGGGAGCATCCCAGACGCTGCCTTAATGCTGAGCTACAACATGGTTAAATGTCGTAGCCATGTTTTTTGCCATAAATTTAACCATGTCGTAGCTCAGTCGCATTAAGGCAGCGTCTGGGATGCTCCCGGACGAGGTTCGATCCTCGTCACGGCCCTTGTGGATTTTGTTTACCATCGTCACCTTTACTAGAATTTAAGTTCTGTTTACATTCAACAAATTCAGGGAAATAGTACAACAAACCAAATTTTGAAAGGCCAGCCTGACTAAACAAAATTCACCTTTTGTAAAAGATGTCCTTACACAGAAGGTGCGGCTAAGCATATTAGTAAACTAGTATAATCTCAGAAAGGGTATAAATTTTTTGTGAGAAAAGCAACAACATTCATAGAACCTCATAAAATACGATACAGTATCAAAATAAAAAAAAATGCCATAAGAATTTGCTGGACTTTCTGCATTAAAACCATTCCTATGCTGGAAATGTGGCTCCACCTGGAGATGTGGCTGCTAATTATCCACAAACTATGCATTCCATCCGGGGAAGTTAGGGAACGGATATAATTTATATGTCCCATGTGGAAAAAACAGAGCAACCATATGGCTGCCCAGAAGCAATAGTAAACCAGCCTCCATCTTTAAAAAAAAAATCCTGAGTTGCTGCTTTTGCAGGTAGGCTACAGATTCTACAAACTGTACCTTATTATCTTATCAGTGATTCCAAGGATAAATGTCCCCACAGCCCAGTCTCTAACCGAGCCTCCTGGTTGGTGGTCTAGTCAACCAGCTTATTTGGATGCAGCTTGCAGCCTGATGTATGAATCACAGCCCGGTTGATCTGGTAGCCTTTAGTGGGTTATCGAGTTCTCTCTTGAACACCATGAGAGACTGGCCAGGTATGCCCCTTATGTGTAGGGGAGAGTGTTGAAAAGTCTTGGGCCTTTGACATTGATAGAGTTCTCTCTGTGTACCTATTGCACCTCTGCAACCATGTCTGATGCATGATGCTCTGCCTCACAGCAAAGATAAAAACTTTAGTGATTTGCATCCTGAGAATTGTTTTTGCATTCCTGTGG
>WNGS01165339.1:5425160-5432660 GCA_020271785.1 Procambarus virginalis
CTCCAGCAAATGCAGGATGAATTCAGTGAAGAACTGAGGTTAATGAGGGAGACAGTAGCCAACCTGCAAGATGATCTAAGGGCAGCGAAGGAGGAGATAAGATGCCTAAAGGAGACTCTTCCACAATACCAGACACAAACCGTACCTCAGGGAGATGGGAATGCTACTGTGGACGGGACCTCCACAGCCCAGCTCTCATTTGCTGAAATGCTTAAAAAGAGCCCCGCAGCTAGGGCTGCAGTTAAGGAAGTTGCCATGGAAGTGGCTTCCTCTCAGGAAGCAGCTAGATGTACTAGCCGGCTGATTGAGAGGAAAAGAGCAATAGTAGTAGCAGGCATTAAAGAGCAAACAGGGACCAGCCCACAGGAGCGGAGAGATAAGGACAAAAACGCAATTACCGAGATCCTTAAAGAGGTAAGGATGGAGGGAACTGACCAAAGTGTTGAAAAGGTTTTCAGGCTTGGAAAGTTCAACAAGGACAGGGACCGAATGATAAAGGTGGTTTTTATGAGCGAAATCACGAAAGAGGAGCTGTTAGCAAAGAAGAGCGGTCTAAAAAATGTTCCGAAGTTCAAAAAAGTATTCCTGCAGAGGGATATGACAATGGAAGAAAGAATACAGGCAGCAGACCGGAGGAAGGAGCGCAGGGAGAGAGAAAGGATTCAGAATACCACAGCCCGGAACCCAACAACCCCAGAGGGAAGTGGAGAACCCTCCTCAAACAGTGCAACAGCCACAGGGATTGGGGCACCACCCTCACATTCTACCTCACAGACAACCAACCTGCCCCATCCCCTGTCAGCCCCCCACGAAGTACCCACCTAGGGCACTCTCCCCCCACCCACCCCCTTCCTCCTACTCACCCCCCTACTCCCACTCACCCCTCTCCCCAGGACCTCCCTTCTCCCCCATCCCCCAAACCCTACCTTCTCCCACATGCCTTCCCGTCTCTCCCACCCCCAAGCCCTCCCTTATCCCCCGCCCCCCTAAGCCCCCCACTCTCCCCCACCCCACCTAAGTCTCCCCCTCTCCCCCACTCCCCTAAACCCTCCCCTCTTCCTCACCCACCTCAGCCCTCCTTTTTCCCCCATGCCCCCCAAGCCCTCCACCCTCTTCTCCCCCCCCCAAGCCTCCCCATCTCCCCTATCCCCCAAAGCCTCTCCTCCCCCCATGCCTCCCCAACCCTCCCTCTCTCACCCCCCCCCCCCCCTCCCCCTCCCCCCAACCCTCACTCTCCCCCCAACCCTCACCCTCTCACTCTCCCCCTACCCTCCCCCTCTTACCCACCCCCCTTACCCCCCCCCTCCCCTCCCCCTCCCCCCCCCCCTCTCCCCCCCCTCCCCCAAGCCCTCCCTCCTCCACCAATCTCCCCGTGCCAGGTCCCCCAGCTCCCACTCACCCCAGATCCCAATGGTCCCCCCCAGAGGAGAAGCAGAACAGAGTCAGTTTCAGGGTGATGTACTCGAACATAGATGGGATCACAAGCAAGACAAGTGAACTAAGGGAAAGAGCACAAGAAGTGAACCCAGATGTAATCGGACTCACTGAAACAAAACTCTCGGGAATCATAACGAATGCCGTGTTTCCCCAGGAGTACACAGTAATAAGGAAAGAGAGGGTAGGTAGGGGAGGAGGCGGAGTGGCCCTACTCATGAGAAAGGAATGGAGTTTTAAGGAGATGGCCATCCCGGGCTGTGAGGAGTTCAGAGACTACATAGCAGGCACCATGACAATGGGAGGACCAAGAATAGTAGTAGCAGTAATATACAACCCTCCACCAAATGACAGAAGACCCAGTCAAGAGTATGAAAACAACAACATGGCAGTTAACACTATAATTGAGAGGGCAGCCTCTGCTGCCTGTAGAAATAGATCCCACCTGCTCATCATGGGCGACTTCAATCACGGAAGGATTGACTGGGAGAACAAGGAACCGCATGGAGGCGAGGATACGTGGAGAGCCAAACTATTGGAAGTGGTGACAAGAAACTTTTTAACCCAGCATGTCGGCGAACCCACAAGGATGAGAGGCAATGACGAACCAGCGAGACTCGACCTAGTCTTCACTCTGAACCACTCCGACATAAGAGAAATCGGTTTTGAGGACCCAGTAGGAATGAGCGACCACAGTGTACTGGTGTTTGAGTACCTGATTGAAGAAGGGTTATTGAACTCGAGGAGGGATACCGAAACCAAAAGGTTAGCATACCGAAAGGGAAACTATGAGGGGATAAGAAAATTTCTGACAGAAATAGCATGGGAAACAGAGCTCAGGGGAAAGACGGCTCAAGATATGATGGATTACATCACGCAGAAGTGCAAGGACGCAGCAAACAAATTTGTCCCAGTCCAAAAGGAAAACAGAGAAATGAAAATGAGAAACCCATGGTTTAATCAGAGATGTAAGCTAGCTAAGCAGCAAAGTAAAAGGGCATGGAGAAACTATAGGAATAACAGGACTCTGGAGAGCAGAGAAAGATACCAGAACGCCAGGAATGAATATGTCAGGATGAGAAGAGAGGCGGAAAGACAATACGAAAATGATATCGCAAGCAAGGCAAAGACTCAGCCTAAATTGTTGCATAGCCACATCAGGAGAAAAACAACAGTAAAGGAACAGGTTATGAAACTGAGGATAGGGGCGGAAGGATTCACTACAAATGACAAGGAAGTGTGTGAGGAGTTGAATAAGAAATTCCAGGAGGTCTTCACCTTCGAGCAAGGAGAAATTCCAGAGGTAAGAGAGGGAATAGCTAACCAGGAACCACTGGAAGACTTTGAGATTACCAGCGGGGAAGTAAGGAAGTGTTTACTAGAGTTGGATGTGACAAAGGCTATAGGCCCAGATGGAATCTCCCCATGGGTTCTAAAGGAAGGAGCAAGAGAACTGTGCCTACCACTCTCCATTGTGTATAACAAGTCACTGGCAACAGGGGAACTGCCAGATATTTGGAAAGCAGCTAACGTAGTCCCGATATACAAGAAAGGGGATAGACAGGAGGCACTGAACTACAGGCCAGTGTCCCTAACCTGCATACCATGCAAGCTGATGGAGAAGATTGTGCGAAAAAAACTAGTGGAGCATCTGGAGCGAAGGAACTTTGTAACACAGCACCAACATGGGTTCAGGGATGGCAGGTCCTGCCTCACAGGGTTACTTGAATTCTACGACCAGGCAACAAAAATAAGGCAAGAAAGAGAAGGGTGGGCAGACTGCATATTTTTGGATTGTCAAAAGCCTTTGATACAGTGCCACACAAGAGGCTAGTGCGAAAGTTGGAGATGCAGGCTGGAGTGAAAGGGAAGGTACTCCGGTGGATAGAGGAGTACCTAAGCAACAGGAGACAACGAGTCTGTGTGAGGGGTGAAGTCTCAGATTGGCGAGACGTTACAAGTGGAGTCCCGCAGGGGTCAGTCCTTGGACCTATACTGTTTCTGGTATATGTAAATGATCTCCCAGAGGGTATAGATTCGTTCCTCTCAATGTTTGCCGACGATGCAAAAATTATGAGGAGGATTGAAACAGAGGATGATAGTAGGAGGCTACAAGATGACCTAGATAGACTGAGTGAATGGTCCAACAAATGGCTGTTGAAGTTCAACCCAAGTAAATGCAAAGTAATGAAACTAGGCAGTGGATACAGGAGGCCAGACACAGGATACAGAATAGGGGATGAAGTACTTAATGAAACAGACAGAGAGAAAGATCTAGGAGTTGATATCACACCAAACCTGTCTCCTGAAGCCCACATAAAGAGAATAACGTCTGCGGCATATGCGAGGCTGGCTAACATCAGAACGGCGTTCAGGAACCTGTGTAAGGAATCATTCAGAATCTTGTACACCACATATGTAAGACCAATCCTGGAGTACGCGGCCCCAGCATGGAGCCCGTACCTTGTCAAGCACAAGACGAAGCTGGAAAAAGTCCAAAGGTATGCTACTAGACTAGTCCCAGAACTAAGAGGCATGAGTTATGAGGAAAGGCTGCGGGAAATGCAACTTACGACACTGGAAGACAGAAGAGTAAGGGGGGACATGATCACAACCTACAAAATCCTCAGGGGAATTGACCGGGTAAACAAGGATGAACTATTCAACACTGGAGGGGCGCGAACAAGGGGACACAGGTGGAAGCTGAGTACCCAAATGAGCCACAGAGACATTAGAAAGAACTTTTTCAGTGTCAGAGTAGTTAGTAAATGGAATGCACTAGGCAGTGATGTGGTGGAGGCTGACTCCATACACAGTTTCAAATGTAGATATGATAGAGCCCAGTAGGCTCAGGAAACTGTACACCAGTTGATTGACAGTTGAGAGGCGGGACCAAAGAGCCAAAGCTCAACCCCCGCAAGCACAATTAGGTGAGTACAATTAGGTGAGTACACACACACACACACACACACACACACACACACACACACACACACACACACACACACACACACACACACACACACACACATAATATAAATATATATATATATAAATATATATATATATTGTGTTGTGTGTGTGTGTGTGTGTTTTGGTTTCAATCACGTAGAACTAAAACCCGTGATTAAAGTGTGCAGTGTCAGACCACGGAGGAAAATTAACGGAGTTTCCTTAGTCTTTCGTACATTAATACATCTTCAGAAGGAGTGATTTTTAACAGATAAGATTGGACATATATAGGCAGGAGAGAATGTGGACCAGCATATAATATATTATAGAATATATTATATATTATATATATATATAAAGTATATATAATATATATATAGTATTAATATAGAAGGGGTACAACCTCTGGTGCAAGTGTAGGGACCCATAGCCTCAGAGAAGAAATAAAGAGTACTCAGAGAAGACCTTGTGGATCCTCACTGAACACTTTGATATATATATAATATATATATATATATTATATATATATAGTATATATATATATATAATATAATATATATATTATATATATATATATATATATAATAATAATATATATATATATAATATAAATATATATATATATATATATATATATTATATATATATATATAAAGTGGGATGACGGAGCGGAAACCAGCCAGCCGGCATAGTAAGGAAAGTGAGAACAAGACTCAGAAAGTGACTAACCCTAGTGAAGGCGCGCCAGGAATGGGAGGAGGCAGAAGGCGGGCTGGGGAAGCGCCCATCACGTCAGGACATCATCAACCATCACCACCAGGTAACCCCATCACCTGCTGGCTACACCCACCCTCTCCACCCAACACCAAATATTGATTACAAGTGATGGTATAGGGTGGGTTAGGCCTATATCAACCTCTGATGATATAGATTTAGGCCTATATCTACCTACTGAAGCTTTGCTAATAGCTCGCTGACCAACTATATAGCAAGTATACTAAAGTCCTGATCAGAGTTCAGAGTATAAACATTCAGTGTAGACAAAATATACATTCCTAGCCGATTTAAGACAGGCTGTTCACACTAACTTACAAATCTCAGCAAATTCCTACTGTAAAACCTCAACATGCTTGTTAGCGGCAAGACTATACAAGCGCCGCGAGTGTAACCGGCTTTGTCAGGTGCCAAAAGCAGACTTAACATCTCTTGATCGGATATTCTATTGTTCCTCCTCGTATGGAAATACAAGTCGTAAGAAAACGGCATTAAACGCGAAAATAGAAGCACAAACTCTTGCATTCTTCTTTAAGTGCGACCATCCCGGTGTCTGCTGGAATATTATCTAGGTGTCTGCTGGAACACCATTCTGGGGCCAGGGATGACGGCTCGGCCCAGCCGTCACTGCTGGCCCAGCTATCACTGCTGGCCCAGCCGTCACTGCCGGCCCAGCCGTCACTGCCGCCCCAGCCGTCACTGCTGACCCAGCCGCCATTGCTAGCCCAGCCGTCACTGCTGACCCAGCCGTCACTGCTGACCCAGCCGTCACTGCCGGCCCAGCCATTACTGTCGGCTCAGCCGTCACTGCTGGCCCAGCCGTCACTGCCGGCCCAGCCGTCACTGCTGGCCCAGCCGTCACTGCTGGCCCAGCCGTCACTGCCGGCCCAGCCGTCACTGCTGGCCCAGCCGTCACTGCTGGCCCAGCCGTCACTGCTGGCCCAGCCATTACTGCCGGCTCAGCCGTCACTGCTGGCCCAGCCGTCACTGCTGGCCCAGCCATCACTGCCGGCCCAGCCATCACTGCTGCCCCCAGCCGTCACTGCTGACCCAGCCGTCACTGCTGACCCAGCTGCCATTGCTAGCCCAGCCGTCACTGCTGATCCAGCCATCACTGCTGACCCAGCCGTCACTGCCGGCCCAGCCGTCACTGCCGGCCCAGCCGCCACTGCTGACCCAGCCATCACTGCTGACCCAGCCGTCACTGCTGACCCAGCCGTCACTGCTGGCCCAGACATTACTGCTGACCCAGCCGTCACTGCTGACCCAGCCGTCACTGCTGACCCAGCCGTCACTGCTGACCCAGCCGTCACTGCTGGCCCAGACATTACTGCTGACCCAGCCGTCACTGCCGGCCCAGCCGTCACTGCTGACCCAGCCGTCACTGCTGACCCAGCCGCCACTGCTGGCCCAGACATTACTGCTGACCCAGCCGTCACTGCTGACCCAGCCGTCACTGCTGACCCAGCCGTCACTGCTGGCCCAGCCGTCACTGCTGGCCCAGCCGTCACTGCTGACACAGCCGTCACTGCTGATCCAGCCGTCACTGCTGACCTAGCCGTCACTGCCGGCTCAGCCGTCACTGCCGGCTCAGCCGTCACTGCCGGCCCAGCCGTCACTGCTGGCCCAGCCGTCACTGCCGGCCCAGCCTTCACTGCCGGCCCAGCCGTCACTGCTGGCCCAGCCGTCACTGCTGACCCAGCAGGAACACCGGGAGAAGCACGAATGAACGCTCCACCTTAAACAGATAATGAGGATGTTTAGACCACGTGGTGATGGACATTGGACGTGTCGCTATGTCTACCTGCGGATGTCTTTGACCTCACGAGTATGTCTAATGAGACTCACGCGTGCAGAGGGACACAGGGGGACGCCTGTGAGACATAGTGGCTGCCAGCAAGAGAGAGTCTTCAACAGCTGGAGAAAGCAGCGTTGGGAGGCAATGATAGACGGAGAGAAAAATTGGGAGACATTGAGAGAGAGTGGTAAATAGTGGTATAAAATTAGTGGTGGATAATAGGAGATAGTGGGAGAAAGCAAGGGACATTGTGAAACACAGACAGCGATAGAGAGACAGCGGGGAGATGGTAAGACACACAGAGGGAGACAGTGGGAGATAGTAAGACACAGAAGGAGACAGTGAGAGACAGTGGTAAACAATGGTTAAGAGGCAGGGACAGTAAGCGACAATAAGGGAAAGTGAGAGACATTTAAAAAGAGTGAGAGGCAATAGGAGATATTAAGAGACAGTGGTTATCTTGAGATGATTTTGGGGCTTAGTGTCCCCGCGGCCCGGTCCTCGACCAGGCCTCCACCCCCAGGAAGCAGCCCGTGACAGGT
>WNGS01165339.1:5446111-5453611 GCA_020271785.1 Procambarus virginalis
AGGCTCTGTGCTATAACAGGACAGATTTCTACATCCAAGCGATGGGGGGACAATAGGAAAACTTTTCTAAAAGCGTAGTTTAGCATTATACTTTCACCTGCCTGATGTAAAGTTTAGGTAAGGTTGAGGTGATATATAGCTTTAACCTTTATAGCTTTTCAAGGAGTGCCGGACCAATCGGGCTGTGGTGGGTAAGTGGGCCTGCGGGCTGCTCCAAGCAACGCCTGGTGGACCAAACTCTCACAAGTCAAGCCTGGCCTCGGGTCGGGCTTGGGAGTAGAAGAACTCCCAGAACCCCATCAACCAGGTATCAACCAGGTAACCTGGCGCCAAAACTTTAACGTACAAGGTCCGATGCTAGAAGCCATACTACGAAGATCAATCTTTGTAATATTTCTTTTCAACGCCTAAATGTTCGTAATATGGTAAATTGATATACTGGGGAATCATTTAATGGAGTATTAGTATATGAAAGATCTGGTATAGTTTCTTAGCTATATCTTGCTCTTGTTAGGCCCTATTTACCACTAACCACTACAGACTCCAGTACCACTAACCACAACAGACTCCAGTACCACTAACCACTACAGACTCCAGTATCACTAACCACAACAGACTCCAGTACCACTAACCACTACAGACTCCAGTACCACTAACCACAAAAGACTCCAGTACCACTAACCACTACAGACTCCAGTACCACTAACCACAAAAGACTCCAGTACCACTAACCACTACAGACTCCAGTACCACTAACCACTACAGACTCCAGTATCACTAACCACAACAGACTCCAGTACCACTAACCACTACAGACTCCAGTACCACTAACCACAAAAGACTCCAGTACCACTAACCACTACAGACTCCAGTACCACTAACCACAAAAGACTCCAGTACCACTAACCACTACAGACTCCAGTACCACTAACCACAAAAGACTCCAGTACCACTAACCACTACAGACTCCAGTACCACTAACCACAAAAGACTCCAGTACCACTAACCACTACAGACTCCAGTACCACTAACCACTACAGACTCCAGTACCACTAACCACTACAGACTCCAGTACCACTACCACAAAAGACTCCAGTACCACTAACCACTACAGACTCCAGTACCACTAACCACAAAAGACTCCAGTACCACTAACCACTACAGACTCCAGTACCACTAACCACTACAGACTCCAGTACCACTAACCACTACAGACTCCAGTACCACTAACCACAAAAGACTCCAGTACCACTAACCACTACAGACTCCAGTACCACTAACCACAAAAGACTCCAGTACCACTAACCACAACAGACTCCAGTACCACTAACCACAAAAGACTCCAGTACCACTAACCACAACAGACTCGAGACTGACTTGTGAGAGGTAATAAAGGTGCTCACAGTGAGTTAAGGATCAGACAGTAGAGGGTAACAGTCTTCCAGTGTTCCAGTCGCAATGCTTCCAAGATTCCAGTGTTGAGTACAGGTGTTAATTGTAAAGGGGAGAGAGGGAACTATCGGGGGGAAAGCGCCAAGCCATTTCGACTATATAGCGCTTGGAAAAGGACAGGATAATGTTTTGGGATGGGACGGGGGCGGGGGAAGGATTGGTGCCCAAGCACTTGGACGGTCGGAGATTGAACACCGACCGGCATGAGGCGAGACCGTCGCTCTACCGTCCAGGCCAAGTGGTTGAAGGTGAGTGAGTTCCTGAGCACTCCAGTTGCAAACTCTGTGAGCAGGAACTACGACACGATCTCCCGCACTACATCACTGAATGCCCAGTTATTAGACCTTTCAGACCAGTGGCATGAGGTACCTGGAGCTTTGCAATTACTTTATTCACTCTCGTATTCTTGAAGATATCCTCACAGTGTACCCAAAATTTGCCAGTGCAGGCTACTAAACATATGGCCCTGTATGACTAACCATCCTGCGAGATGGGGACCTTTATTACCACTGCTACCTTATTCAATCTTGTGTTGATGATATCCTCAAAATGCATCCGGAATCTGCCAGTGCAGGCTGCTTATCACATGCCTCTGTATGACTAACCATCCTGTGTGATGGGGATTTTCTAGCATCAACTAGTTAGCTTTTTTGACACACTGTACTCCACTTCATATAGTCTAGGGTAGCTGCACTAATGCAGATGTACCTAAGGAATTAATAAAAAAAAAAAAAAAAAAAGAGTGAGTGGGTGGGTACACCGCAAGATACTGGGTGTGTGGTGGCGCCCTTCAGCGTGCCACGCCGGTGCTGATGACTCGAGGACCTTCAACAAACCAGAGAGCAAGATGGTAGGCAGTGTGCGTCTGCACCGCACTCCAGTGCTCCCGGGGGTGCAACTGTGTTGGGGTGCACCATGTGTGTGTGTGCACCTTTGGCTGTGTTGCTAGGGGGAACGTAATGATTGTTTAAGCCTCGGACGATAAAACACGGCTGCTCTGCCCCGTAAATAAACACCTGCATCCACCACGGTCGTTACAATTGGTCAGAGTGGTTCTGAGAAAAAATATGTAAACGTGGAAGGGCCCTCCAGGTAGGTGGTCGATTGAGTAAGTTGATAATTCCGCACCATTTGCCATGCACCAATGACAAAGGAATAATAATTCCTGCGCCGCGTCCCTACCAGAAGGTGCAGCGCTGCGAGCAGCCGCTAGTGTGCCTCGGGGTTTACTTACTCATTATTAAGTTAACATCAGGTGATCCGGATGGTGTGAGTAGCCACCTGCTCCACCCCGACGCTCCAGGCCTAGACACACACACACACACACACACACACACACACACACACACACACACACACACACACACACACACACACACACACACGCTGGGAGAGGTGGCAGCAAACCAGGTGACCTTGGATAGGTTCGAAATTACAAGAGATGAGGTCAAAAAGCACCTATTGGAGCTGGATGTGAGAAAAGCTGTTGGGCCGGATGGAATCTCGCCATGGGTATTGAAAGAGTGTGCAGGAGCACTTTGCTTACCACTCTCCATAGTGTATAGTAAGTCACTGGAAACGGGGGACCTACCAGAAATATGGAAGACTGCTAATGTAGTACCAATATACAAAAAGGGTGACAGACAAGAGGCACTGAACTACAGGCCAGTGTCCTTAACTTGTATACCATGCAAGGTGATGGAGAAGATTGTGAGAAAAAACCTAGTAACACATCTGGAGAGAAGAGACTTCGTGACAACCCATCAACATGGGTTCAGGGAGGGTAAATCTTGCCTTACAGGCTTGATAGAATTCTACGATCAGGTGACAAGAATTAAGCAAGAAAGAGAAGGGTGGGCGGACTGCATTTTTTTGGACTGTCGGAAAGCCTTTGACACAGTACCCCATAAAAGGTTGATGCATAAGCTGGAGAAACAGGCAGGAGTAACAGGTAGGGCGCTCCAGTGGATAAGGGAGTACCTAAGCAATAGGAAGCAGAGAGTTACAGTGAGGGGTGAGACCTCAGACTGGCGTGAAGTCACCAGTGGAGTCCCACAGGGCTCTGTACTTGGACCTATCCTGTTTCTGATATACGTAAATGATCTCCCAGAGGGTATAGACTCATTCCTCTCAATGTTTGCTGACGACGCCAAAATTATGAGAAGGATTAAGACAGAGGAGGACAGCTTGAGACTTCAAGAAGACCTGGACAAGCTGCAGGAATGGTCGAACAAATGGCTGTTAGAGTTTAACCCAAGCAAATGTAATGTAATGAAGATAGGGGTAGGAAGCAGGAGACCAGATACAAGGTATCATTTGGGAGATGAAATACTTCAAGAGTCAGAGAGAGAGAAAGACCTGGGGGTTGATATCACGCCAGACCTGTCCCCTGAAGCTCATATCAAGAGGATAACATCAGCAGCATATGCCAGGTTGGCTAACATAAGAACGGCCTTTAGAAACTTGTGTAAGGAATCTTTCAGAACATTATATACCACATATGTCAGACCAATCCTGGAGTATGCGGCTCCAGCATGGAGTCCCTATCTAGTCAAGCATAAGACTAAACTGGAAAAGGTTCAAAGGTTTGCCACCAGACTAGTACCCGAGCTGAGAGGTATGAGCTACGAGGAGCGACTGCAGGAATTAAACCTCACTTCGTTGGAAGACAGAAGAGTTAGGGGGGACATGATCACCACATTCAAGATTCTCAGGGGAATCGACAGGGTTGATAAAGACAGGCTGTTTACACAAGGGGCACACGCACTAGGGACACAGGTGGAAACTGAGTGCCCAAATGAGCCACAGAGATATTAGAAAGAACTTTTTTAGTGTCAGAGTGGTTGACAAATGGAATGCATTAGGAAGCGATGTGGTGGAGGCTGACTCCATACACAGTTTCAAGTGTAGATATGATAGAGCCCATTAGGCTCAGGAAACTGTACACCTGTTGATTGACGGTTGAGAGGCGGGACCAAAGAGCCAGAGCTCAACCCCCGCAAGCACAACTAGGTGAGTACAACTAGGTGAGTACACACACACACACACAACACACACCACACCAAACCTCCAACCACAGAAACTTAGGTCACCGAGGACCACACCCTTGACCCAACCCCCATTTCCAAATGAAATTTCCACCATTTCATTTCTACGAAAATTATTTTTTTTTAGAACATTGCAGAAAAGCCATTCACCACCTGGAGGGAGAGAGGGAATTATGAGGGGCAAGCGAGGGGGAAAATGTCCCTGTGAGAGGACACTGACAGGATCTTGAGGACGAGCTGAGAAGATGATTGATTGATGAAGATTAAACCACCGAAAAGGTGGCACGGGCATGAATAGCCCGCAAGTGGTGGCCCTTTTGAGCCATTACCAGTATCAAGAGCTGATACTGGAGATCTATGGAGGTGCGACTGCACCCTGCGTGACGGGAGATGTCTCCCGTCCGTGATGAGAAGTGTAGCAATTTGTCGTGGAGAAGAGGACGTGGGGGCATCATGACCTATAGCATAGGGCAAAAGTTTCCTTTGTGTGGGTATGGGTACTATACCCTGGAGGCTGGGTGGGTGGAGGCTTCTCCCTGCCCTCCACGCTACCCCACGCTTGGTTCACAAACTTTAAACACATATGCATCTCTAAGTTTAGAATAAATCTGCTTTACTTTTGAAAAGAATAAAAATCTGCTTTAGAGGACAGGTTGTGTGTTAATTAACCTGGAGAGGGATAGATAGTTATCTGTGACAGTGGTTTGAGAAGCCTAACTCTTTCTACGCCTAGCATATACATATTTCTACTGAATTAGGCCTAAGATCGCATATATTAAGCCTAGATTAATCCTACATATAGGCTTAGGACAGTTAGGCTTGTGAATATTTTTGTTTAAGCTTTTGGTATGCCTTATGAATTATTATAGTTGAGAACATGGGCGCCTCGGGTACATAGAACATATTTTGTACGCTGTCACGGTGGTCGTTCAAGGGGCCACACAAAATGCCATGATGTTTAGTGAGGATAAATTCGTTATTACGCTATGGAAAAAAAATGAAAACATCAAATCAGAAACCACTGTATCTGGGGACAGGAAGCCAGAGTGTATTCATTCACGTTTTGGCTTTATTAAGTTCCCTCACCCCCCCCCCCAGATTACTGACCCCCCCCAGGATGTAACCCCACAACAAGCTGGCTAACTCCTGAATACCTACCTACTGCTAAGTGAACATATGCATTAGGTGAAAGGAAATGTGCCAAACTATTTCTGTCCCGCCCAGGATTCGAACCCGGAATTCTGGGTTGTGCGTCGGGAACGACCCCGACTGTACTACCCGGGACCACTCTTACTCCAGACAGGAATATTACGGGAAAAATTAAAGTGTAAGAAATAACGCTTGATATGTCCTCTTAATTTATTTAGTTCACAAAATATTATTATTAATTAATTTAATTAATTAATTGTTTCGGGGGGACAGGTAGCCAGTTTATATATGTAAATATGTGTGGCTTAAATCGAGGTAACCAGGATGCAACCGCACAAGAGGCTCACCAGTACAGACTGACAGGTATATACGATGTGAATGCTATATGAATACTATATGTATATACTGTACATATGGGCCATGTATGGTATACTGCCCCTTTTCTCTCACACACGGGTAATATGCCTGGCCGAGCCTCCACCCCCGTGCCCACGCCTCACAGCTGCTCCATATTCACATCCCATCATTGCTCTACTAATTGTATGTTGGTTATAATGGCTACACGCGGCGTCTGTCCTCCTGTGGCCTGCTGATCTCACCACCACAGCCAGGGGGCCCCCGGGCGGCTGACAGCCTCACTCGTCCAGGGGGCCCCCGGGCGGCTGACAGCCTCACTCGTCCAGGGGTCCCCCGGGCGGCTGATAGCCTCACTCGTCCAGGGGTCCCCCGGCGGCTGACAGCCTCACTCGTCCAGGGGGCCCCCGGGCGGCTGACAGCCTCACTCGTCCAGGGGTCCCCCGGGCGGCTGATAGCCTCACTCGTCCAGGGGTCCCCCGGGCGGCTGACAGCCTCACTCGTCCAGGGGGCCCCCGGGTGGCTGACAGCCTCACTCGTCCAGGGGGGCCCCCGGGTGGCTGACAGCCTCACTCGTCCAGGGGGGGGGCCCGGGTGGCTGACAGCCTCACTCGTCCAGGGGGGGGGCCCGGGCGGCTGACAGCCTCACTCGTCCAGGGGGCCCCCGGGTGGCTGACAGCCTCACTCGTCCAGGGGTCCCCCGGGCGGCTGACAGCCTCACTCGTCCAGGGGGCCCCCGGGCGGCTGACAGCCTCACTCGTCCAGGGGCCCCCGGGCGGCTGACAGCCTCACTCGTCCAGGGGGCCCCCAGGCGGCTGACAGCCTCACTCGTCCAGGGGCCCCCGGGCGGCTGACAGCCTCACTCGTCCAGGGGGCCCCCGGGTGGCTGACAGCCTCACTCGTCCAGGGGGCCCCCGGGCGGCTGACAGCCTCACTCGTCCAGGGGGCCCCCGGGCGGCTGACAGCCTCACTCGTCCAGGGGGCCCCGGGTGGCTGACAGCCTCACTCGTCCAGGGGCCCCGGGCGGCTGACAGCCTCACTCGTCCAGGGGGCCCCCGGGCGGCTGACAGCCTCACTCGTCCAGGGGGGGGCTCCCGGGTGGCTGACAGCCTCGTCCAGGGGGGGCCCCGGGTGGCTGACAGCCTCACTCGTCCAGGGGGGGGCCCCCGGGTGGCTGACAGCCTCACTCGTCCAGGGGGCCCCCGGGCGGCTGACAGCCTCACTCGTCCAGGGGGCCCCCGGGCGGCTGACAGCCTCACTCGTCCAGGGGTCCCCCGGGCGGCTGACAGCCTCACTCGTCCAGGGGGCCCCCGGGCGGCTGACAGCCTCACTCGTCCAGGGGGCCCCCGGCCGGCTGACAGCCTCACTCGTCCAGGGGGCCCCCGGGCGGCTGACAGCCTCACTCGTCCAGGGGTCCCCCGGGCGGCTGACAGCCTCACTCGTCCAGGGGCCCCCGGGCGGCTGACAGCCTCACTTGTCCAGGGGGCCCCCGGCCGGC
>WNGS01165339.1:5458611-5469056 GCA_020271785.1 Procambarus virginalis
CTGTTGCTGCTGTTACTGTTGCTGTTGTTATTGCTGCTGCTGCTCTTGCTGCTGCTACTGTTGCTGCTGTTACTGTTGCTGCTGTTACTGTTGCTGCTGTTGTTACGGCTGTTGTTGTTGCTGTTTTTGCTGCTAATAATAATACCATCATAAGGAGTGAATGGTCTACTATTGAAGTCACTATACCCTGAGTGAGTCCTGTCGAAGTCGCTATACCCTGAGTAAGTCCTGTCGAAGTCACTCTACTATAAAAGAGTCCTATTGACGTCACTATACCCTGAGTAAGTCCTGTCGAAGTCACTCTACTATGAAGGAGTCGTACTGACGTCACTATACCCTGAGTAAGTCCGGTCGAAGTCACTCTACTATAAAGGAGTCCTATTGACGTCACTATACCCTGAGTAAGTCCTGTCGAAGTCACTCTACTATGAAGGAGTCGTACTGACGTCACTATACCCTGAGTAAGTCCGGTCGAAGTCACTCTACTATGAAGGAGTCGTACTGAAGTCACCATACCCTTGAGAGAGAGAGAGAACAGAGACCCTAGAGCATATCTAATCTCACCTGAATCCCACACCAGGGTTTAGGTCTAGCGAAGACTCCTGTGCCGCCACATAGGACGACGAAAACGACAAGGACCTTCATCGCCTGCGCGGGACCCTCGTCAGCCACGGTCGCCCTGTGTCCTCACCACACTACCACTCTCCTGACGGGCGCACACACACTAGAGCACACTGGCCGCGCGCACGCAACCCCACCTCAACCAGCAGTAACTGGGCACAGTAGCAGCGGCAGATAAGCAGTACTGGAGGCTTGGCGATGTCTGGCAGCCATCGCCTGCTGCTGTTGCCTCTTGACGTACCATCTGGTAATTAATTTATTGTCAACTTGCGATACAATTCAGTTTTTGTTGGGTGCCAGTGCTTAGTAGCGGGTGTTAGACGTGTGTGAGAGAGTGGGAGTGTGTACACCGTGGACTGGTGTTCTGAGGGAAGGGGGTCAAGGGTTCGAGGCTTACTATGTCTGTCGCATTTATTCTTAACTATATGCGTGTGACATACAAGTAGGCATTGTCTTGGTACCAGCAGCCTGTTGGGGCTATTGTATAGTGCCCGGCCACCCATCCGGCTCTGGCCAGACACAACGTGGCTTAACCTCACTCACTCACTCAAGAGATTTGTGTATATTATCTACTGATATCAGGTAATGATTTAGCGTTTCTTAGTATGTGTTGGTCTGTATGGCTGTCTGCTCTCTCTCTCTCTCTCTCTCTCTCTCTCTCTCTCTCTCTCTCTCTCCCTCTTATGTTTCACACTCTATCTAACTGTCACTGTCATTAGGGAGCCGGTGGCTGAGCGGACAGAACACTGGACGCGTGATCCTGTGGTCCCAGGTTCGATCCTGGGCGCCGCGAGAAACAATGGGCCGCGTTTCTTTCACCCTGATACTCCTGTTACCTAGCAGTAAATAGGTACCTGGGAGTTAGTCAGCTGTCACGGGCTGCTTCCTGGGGGGTGGAGGCCTTTTCGAGGACCGGGCCGCGGGGACACTAAGCCCCAAAATCATCTCAAGATAACCACTGTCTCTTAATATCTCCTATTGCCTCTCACTCTTTTTAAATGTCTCTCACTTTCCCTTATTGTCGCTTACTGTCCCTGCCTCTTAACCATTGTTTACCACTGTCTCTCACTGTCTCCTTCTGTGTCTTACTATCTCCCACTGTCTCCCTCTGTGTGTCTTACCATCTCCCCGCTGTCTCTCTATCGCTGTCTGTGTTTCACAATGTCCCTTGCTTTCTCCCACTATCTCCTATTATCCACCACTAATTTTATACCACTATTTACCACTCTCTCTCAATGCCTCCCAATTTTTCTCTCCGTCTATCATTGCCTCCCAACGCTGCTTTCTCCAGCTGTTGAAGACTCTCTCTTGCTGGCAGCCACTATGTCTCACAGGCGTCCCCCTGTGTCCCTCTGCACGCGTGAGTCTCATTAGACATACTCGTGAGGTCAAAGACATCCGCAGGTAGACATAGCGACACGTCCAATGTCCATCACCACGTGGTCTAAACATCCTCATTATCTGTTTAAGGTGGAGCGTTCATTCGTGCTTCTCCCGGTGTTCCTGCTGGGTCAGCAGTGACGGCTGGGCCAGCAGTGACGGCTGGGCCGGCAGTGAAGGATGGGCCGGCAGTGACGGCTGGGCCGGCAGTGACGGCTGGGCCGGCAGTGACGGCTGAGCCGGCAGTGACGGCTGAGCCGGCAGTGACGGCTAGGTCAGCAGTGACGGCTGGATCAGCAGTGACGGCTGGGTCAGCAGTGACGGCTGGGCCAGCAGTGACGGCTGGGCCAGCAGTGACGGCTGGGTCAGCAGTGACGGCTGGGTCAGCAGTGACGGCTGGGTCAGCAGTAATGTCTGGGCCAGCAGTGACGGCTGTGTCAGCAGTGACGGCTGGGCCAGCAGTGACGGCTGGGCCAGCAGTGACGGCTGGGTCAGCAGTGACGGCTGGGTCAGCAGTAATGTCTGGGCCAGCAGTGATGGCTGGGTCAGCAGTGGCGGCTGGGCCGGCAGTGACGGCTGGGCCGGCAGTGACGGCTGGGTCAGCAGTGATGGCTGGATCAGCAGTGACGGCTGGGCTAGCAATGGCAGCTGGGTCAGCAGTGACGGCTGGGTCAGCAGTGACGGCTGGGGCAGCAGTGATGGCTGGGCCGGCAGTGATGGCTGGGCCAGCAGTGACGGCTGGGCCAGCAGTGACGGCTGAGCCGGCAGTAATGGCTGGGCCAGCAGTGACGGCTGTGCCGGCAGTGACGGCTGGGCCGGCAGTGACGGCTGGGCCAGCAGTGACGGCTGAGCCGACAGTAATGGCTGGGCCGGCAGTGACGGCTGGGCCAGCAGTGACGGCTGGGCCAGCAGTGACGGCTGGGTCAGCAGTGACGGCTGGGCTAGCAATGGCGGCTGGGTCAGCAGTGACGGCTGGGGCGGCAGTGACGGCTGGGCCGGCAGTGACGGCTGGGCCAGCAGTGATAGCTGGGCCAGCAGTGATAGCTGGGCCAGCAGTGACGGCTGGGCCGAGCCGTCATCCCTGGCCCCAGAATGGTGTTCCAGCAGACACCTAGATAATATTCCAGCAGACACCGGGATGGTCGCACTTAAAGAAGAATGCAAGAGTTTGTGCTTCTATTTTCGCGTTTAATGCCGTTTTCTTACGACTTGTATTTCCATACGAGGAGGAACAATAGAATATCTGATCAAGAGATGTTAAGTCTGCTTTTGGCACCTGACAAAGCCGGTTACACTCGCGGCGCTTGTATAGTCTTGCCGCTAACAAGCATGTTGAGGTTTTACAGTAGGAATTTGCTGAGATTTGTAAGTTAGTGTGAACAGCCNGAACTCCATCAAATTAGTGGAAGAAAAAAAACTTAGGTACTAATACAGTAATTATGTCACACTACGGAGTTAATTTCTGGCGGAGCACCTAGTGAAGAACGGCCTTTATCAACCTTATCTTTTAAGTGGCGGAATATTAGATTTATTAAGGGATGCTAGCAACACATGTTAGTTATATATGCAGATGTTAATTTGATGTAGTATAACATATATTAAGTAATGATTTTATAATTTATCCATTTTAAACCCATTTTTAGTGAATAAATGTATTCGTTCTGGAGATGTGTGTACCTCCTAATGGGTATTATTGAGATCTGCCGTTACTTAAACAGTTTGAACTGGAAACGGTACTGTACCATGTGGTACAGTACGGTGTACCACATGGGTACTGTGGTACCCTTGTGGTAACGTGGTACAGTGGTACCCCCACTCTCCTGACAATAGCTCACTGCAATACTAAAGGTATTGTTGTTGACCAAACCACACATTAGACGAAGGAGAAGAGACGTTTCGTTCCGTCCGCAGCGACCCAGATTCACGAAGCAGTTACGCAAGCACTACGAACCTGTACATCTTTTCCCAGTCTTTGGCGGCTTTGGTTACGTTTATTAACAGTTTACAAGCGTAAAACTACCTAATCAACTGTTGTTATGGTTATAAACAGCCTCCTGGTGCTTCGGAGATCACTAACTATTTAATAATTGTAAACAAAGCCGCCAAAGATTGGGACAAGATGTACAGGTTCGTAAGTGCTTGCGTAACTGCTTCGTGAATGTAACTCAGAACTGTTTATATTACCTGGCCAGGACCTCTGGCCTGGTAACATGACCCCTGGCCGCCAGTAACATGACCCCTGGCCAGGTAACATGACCCCTGGCCAGGTAACATGACCCCTGGCCAGGTAACATGACCCCTGGCCTGGTAACATGACCCCTGGCCAGGTAATATGACCCCTGGCCTGGTAACATGACCCTGGCCAGGTAACATGACCCCTGGCCTGGTAACATGACCCCTGGCCAGGTAACATGACCCCTGGCCAGTAATATGACCCCTGGCCAGGTAACATGACCCCTGGCCAGGTAACATGACCCCTGGCCAGATAACATGACCCCTGGCCAGGTAACATGACCCCTGGCCAGGTAACATGACCCTGGCCAGGTAACATGACCCCTGGCCAGGTAACATGACCCCTGGCCAGGTAACATGACCCCTGGCCAGGTACATGACCCCTGGCCAGGTAACATGACCCCTGGCCAGGTAATATGACCCCTGGCCAGGTAATATGACCCCTGCCAGGTAACATGACCCCTGGCCAGGTAACATGACCCCTGGCCAGGTAACATGACCCCTGGCCAGGTAACATGACCCCTGGCCAGGTAATATGACCCCTGGCCAGGTAACATGACCCCTGGCCAGGTAACATGACCCCTGGCCAGGTAACATGACCCCTGGCCAGTAACATGACCCCTGGCCAGGTAACATGACCCCTGGCCAGGTAACATGACCCCTGGCCAGGTAACATGACCCCTGGCCAGGTAATATGACCCCTGGCCAGGTAACATGACCCCTGGCCAGATAACATGACCCCTGGCCAGGTACATGACCCCTGGCCAGGTAACATGACCCCTGGCCAGGTAACATGACCCCTGGCCAGGTAACATGACCCCTGGCCAGGTAATATGCCCCTGGCCAGGTAACATGACCCCTGGCCAGATAACATGACCCCTGGCCAGGTAACATGACCCCTGGCCAGATAACATGACCCCTGGCCAGATAACATGACCCCTGGCCAGGTAACATGACCCCTGGCCAGATAACATGACCCCTGGCCAGGTAACATGACCCCTGGCCAGATAACATGACCCTGGCCAGGTAACATGACCCCTGGCCAGATAACATGACCCCTGGCCAGGTAACATGACCCCTGGCCAGGTAACATGACCCCTGGCCAGGTAACATGACCCCTGGCCAGGTAACATGACCCCTGGCCAGGTAACATGACCCCTGGCCAGGTAACATGACCCCTGGCCAGGTAACATGACCCCTGACCAGGTAACATGACCCCTGGAGAGGTAATACTCACGTTGACAATATTTCGGCTTTTGTGAATAAGACGAGAAAAGTTAGGCGCTAGAAAAGTTCCTACTAGAAGGTTTTTTCATATAATTTACGAGGAAACATGACGCTTTCTGTGATTTGAGAGAAACAAATGGTGTCTGAGATGCGCAAGAACTTAATATATTTGAGTGGACAATCCTTACTTCGTCTGAAAATAGGCTCTGTGCTATAACAGGACAGATTTCTACATCCAAGCGATGGGGGGACAATAGGAAAACTTTTCTAAAAGCGTAGTTTAGCATTATACTTTCACCTGCCTGATGTAGAAAGTTTAGGTAAGGTTGAGGTGATATATAGCTTTAACCTTTATAGCTTTTCAAGGAGTGCCGGACCAATCGGGCTGTGGTGGGTAAGTGGGCCTGCGGGCTGCTCCAAGCAACAGCCTGGTGGACCAAACTCTCACAAGTCAAGCCTGGCCTCGGGTCGGGCTTGGGGAGTAGAAGAACTCCCAGAACCCCATCAACCAGGTATCAACCAGGTAACCTGGCGCCAAAACTTTAACGTACAAGGTCCGATGCTAGAAGCCATACTACGAAGATCAATCTTTGTAATATTTCTTTTCAACGCAAAAATGTTCGTAATATGGTAAATTGATATACTGGGGAATCATTTGATGGAGTATTAGTATATGAAAGATCTGGTATAGTTTCTTAGCTATATCTTGCTCTTGTTAGGCCCTATTTACCACTAACCACTACAGACTCCAGTACCACTAACCACAACAGACTCCAGTACCACTAACCACAAAAGACTCCAGTACCACTAACCACTACAGACTCCAGTATCACTAACCACAACAGACTCCAGTACCACTAACCACAACAGACTCCAGTACCACTAACCACAACAGACTCCAGTACCACTAACCACAACAGACTCCAGTACCACTAACCACTACAGACTCCAGTACCACTAACCACAAAAGACTCGAGACTGACTTGTGAGAGGTAATAAAGGTGCTCACAGTGAGTTAAGGATCAGACAGTAGAGGGTAACAGTCTTCCAGTGTTCCAGTCGCAATGCTTCCAAAGATTCCAGTGTTGAGTACAGGTGTTAATTGTAAAGGGGAGAGAGGGAACTATCGGGGGAAAGCGCCAAGCCATTTCGACTATATAGCGCTTGGAAAAGGACAGGATAATGTTTTGGGATGGGACGGGTGTGGGGGTTTTCCTTTTTTTTGTTGTCACGACTGCAATGCGTACGTCGCCAATGTACATGTGGCAGACGCTTCACGAAGCTGTCGGAATTAGCAAATAGAAAATACGAGAGCAACCGTACAGGGCCTGGGAGCAAGGTCGAGTTAGAGTCCTTGTGGGTCTCTTCTCAGACTAGCCTCACCTGGTCCTGCTCCACGTTGGTCGTTGGAATCTCCTCAATGATGTAACACTTTAAGGGACTCCTAGGGTCCTCATCAAATTTATAGTTTAGTGACTTACAGGCAACTCGGTGTTGAAGACACCTAGAGATGAAGGCTTGAGTAATATTGACAGTATTCAGAAGTGGTTCAACAGAAACACCGCATAAACTTAACAGTAGTTTATTTACTAACTTAACCACTAATACACAGGGTGCTTGATTTACTTTCGATTGGCGTCAGCAAAGCTATGGTTGCATTAGCGAGACTCTTGACGTCTGGCTAATCGACTCGTATCCACTCGTGGAGAAACACCTAACTTAACACAGTTGACAGCCAATCATTAACACGGCAACCTAACTACCAAATGCAAAGGGATCACAAGAGTTCCAACCGGATACTCGGTAATGATGATATGCAATAAATCAACAAATACACTGTCAATGGGACAGGCAATAACATGCACAATAATAATCACACAATAACTAAATGTGTGGTGTATGTGAAGCTCACATTCACAGACGAATGAAATGCAGTGATACCACACAGATAAACACGCATTCACCGTCGATTCACCTATAACCTGCGACAGGTATAAGAAGGTGAGAACTGTGGTTGATCCCTCAGATCAACACAGACACAATAAAACAATGACAAGATCTTGTACTTACAGATAAGGTACCTTTCCTTACGCACTCACTCAGACTCGTTTATACAAGCACTCATTTCGCGAGTAGGGCGTACTGTATGCTTAACAGACAGACACACGCGCACACACTGGCACTGACGGTGCGTGAGGTGGTGACGTCACGTAGGAGCTAGGGCGGCGGGCGCTCGAGGTACTGAGGTACACGCTCAGGATGAGTGGCGGCTGCTGTGGTACACCATGCAGGTACACTTGTGGTAAGGTCACACACACAGGTTACTTAGGCGGCGGCACTGCCTTAGTTCACTAAGTCACTCACGACGATCTTTGTCACCAGGGGTTACCTGATACCAGTCTGTTTCGCTCTGGAGATTTGTCACTTTAGGCTTCTAAACAATATATTCCCACTCGTGATTCTGGCGAGTGTGTGGTATATCGCAAAGACGCTGAGTTAACTTGACGGTGAGGGATAGACGGTGATCAGTCTATTGGCCGGTAGAACAGAACACGTCCTCTTCGTATGGTCTCTCTCACGTGAATGAGTTTGCAAGGGTGCCGGGCATCTCGTGGCACACAACACAAAAGGAGTTACAATTGACCAATAGCATTGCAGCAAATGAGCGGGAACCAATCATATTAGCTCGTTCGATGAGCAGTAGCAGGAGTGACGTCATGAACACGTCATAGCTGTTATTCCGCATCGCGCCGGTTGACCCCAGAGGTCAGACGCTGCTGGCGCCTTCCCCTCTGTCTCAGCGGGCACCAGCCATGTACTCACTGACCCTTTGGTAGCAAGTATACTTAGCTCCCTGTATCTACTTCCTGCCTAGACATACGGCGGCCTACGTATTTTAACAGTGTTCCTGGTTAAGTGGGCATTCTGGAGATACCCAACATGCTAGGTCACTATCCAGGATTAAGAGAGATAGGCTTTGTGCACGAAGATCAGTGCACTGTGCACTGCAATGAGCCATTCAAGTCAACTGTGGGAGGATCTTGGGAGGCATACTCCCACAACGGGGGGCGGGGGAAGGATTGGTGCCCAAGCACTTGGACGGTCGGAGATTGAACACCGACCGGCATGAGGCGAGACCGTCGCTCTACCGTCCAGGCCAAGTGGTTGAAGGTGAGTGAGTTCCTGAGCACTCCAGTTGCAAACTCTGTGAGCAGGAACTACGGCACGATCTCCCGCACTACATCACTGAATGCCCAGTTATTAGACCTTTCAGACCAGTTGGCATGAGGTACCTGGAGCTTTGCAATTACTTTATTCACTCTCGTATTCTTGAAGATATCCTCACAGTGTACCCAAAATTTGCCAGTGCAGGCTACTAAACATATGGCTCTGTATGACTAACCATCCTGCGAGATGGGGACCTTTATTACCACTGCTACCTTATTCAATCTTGTGTTGATGATATCCTCAAAATGCATCCGGAATCTGCCAGTGCAGACTGCTTATCACATGCCTCTGTATGACTAACCATCCTGTGTGATGGGGATTTTCTAGCATCAACTAGTTAGCTTTTTTGACACTGTACTCCACTTCATATAGTCTAGGGTAGCTGCACTAATGCAGATGTACCTAAGGAATTAATAAAAAAAAAAAAAAAAAGTGAGTGGGTGGGTACACCGCAAGATACTGGGTGTGTGGTGGCGCCCTTCAGCGTGCCACGCCGGTGCTGATGACTCGAGGACCTTCAACAAACCAGAGAGCAAGACGGTAGGCAGTGTGCGTCTGCACCGCACTCCAGTGCTCCCGGGGGTGCAACTGTGTTGGGGTGCACCATGTGTGTGTGTGCACCTTTGGCTGTGTTGCCAGGGGGAACGTAATGATTGTTTAAGCCTCGGACGATAAAACACGGCTGCTCTGCCCCGTAAATAAACACCTGCATCCACCACGGTCGTTACAATTGGTCAGAGTGGTTCTGAGAAAAAATATGTAAACGTGGAAGGGCCCTCCAGGTAGGTGGTCGATTGAGTAAGTTGATAATTCCGCACCATTTGCCATGCACCAATGACAAAGGAATAATAATTCCTGCGCCGCGTCCCTACCAGAAGGTGCAGCGCTGCGAGCAGCCGCTAGTGTGCCTCGGGGTTTACTTACTCATTATTAAGTTAACATCAGGTGATCCGGATGGTGTGAGTAGCCACCTGCTCCACCCCGACGCTCCAGGCCTAGACACACACACACACACACACACACACACACACACACACACACACACACACACACACACACACACACACACACACACACACACACACACACACACACATGCACACACACATGCGTGTGTGTGTGTGTGTGTACTCACCTAGTTGTGCTTGCGGGGGTTGAGCTCTGGCTCTTTGGTCCCGCCTCTCAACCGTCAATCAACAGGTGTACAGTTTCCTGAGCCTATTGGGCTCTATCATATCTACACTTGAAGCTGACTCCATACACAGTTTCAAGTGTAGATATGATAGAGCCCAATAGGCTCAGGAAACTGTACACCTTGTTGATTGACGGTTGAGAGGCGGGACCAAAGAGCCAGAGCTCAACCCCCGCAAGCACAACTAGGTGAGTACAACTAGGTGAGTACACACACACACACACCAAACCATCCAACCACAGAAACTTAGGTCACCGAGGACCACACCCTTGACCCAACCACCATTTCCAAATGAAATTTCCACCATTTCATTTCTACGAAAATTATTTTTTTTAGAACATTGCAGAAAAGCCATTCACCACCTGGAGGGAGAGAGGGAATTATGAGGGGCAAGCGAGGGGGAAAATGTCCCTGTGAGAGGACACTGACAGGATCTTGAGGACGAGCTGAGAAAGATGATTGATTGATGAAGATTAAACCACCCAAAAGGTGGCACGGGTATGAATAGCCCGCAAGTGGTGGCCCTTTGAGCCATTACCAGTATCAAGAGCTGATACTGGAGATC
>WNGS01165339.1:5486821-5498152 GCA_020271785.1 Procambarus virginalis
TTTCAAAGGCCATATTTTTTGGCATTGGCCTCTGCGGGTTGGGTTGGGGAACTTCCGGCTCTCCTCCGGCGCAAGGGTTTCTGCTCTTTCGTTCTGGTAGTAGGTTTGCAGTTTGCAGTTTTTCTCCATCCTTCTTGCAACGGCCGAGTTGGCTGCTTTCCGGAGGGGTCCTTGGGTTATTGATGCTTGGTTTGACAGGAGGAGCGTCATGTGTTGTGTCCATTTGCGGCTCTTTGCCGTACTTGTGTGCCATGGCTGGGGAGTGCTTTGGGTTGATCCGGTCCCCTCGTTTCCTGTTTCCGTGCTTAGGTCTCCCAGGTTGTCCGCAGGGTTCTTGAGTCTACCAGCCTGCGGTCTATCCTTGCGGCCGTGCCGTTCGGACGTTTGCAGCTTTCGCTGCCGTGTTTGGTGACGTCTTTGGCTCATTTCGGGGGGCGGGATTTCGGGGTCGCACAGTTCTTGGGCTGCCCGTTATTTTGTCAGCGTGTCTGCTCCTGTGCGTTCTTGTGTTGCTTTGGTTGCAGGTTGCTGTCTATTGTCTCGACTTCGCGTTGCAGAGTTTGTGGCGGCAGCCTCCCGGGTCAGCCCTTCTTTCCTTCTCTTTGGGTATGTAGCTCCAGGGAGCCATAGGGGCTTCCCACAGAAAACCAGTGTGAATGTAATGAGACGCATTTACTGGGTGAGCCCCGGAGGCTCCCTGGCAACCCTCCCTCCTACTGGTCGGCAGTTTTTCGCGTTGGTTGAAGTTTAGCTTCCGAACTGTGCTAGGCAGCCAACACGGTGAGGTCCGGCGGGCCCCCTCCCCTCTTGGGGATGGGAAGACTGTGCGGACAAGCGGCGAGGCATTAAAGTGTGATGGTTGCTTATTTCCTTGGGATTGTAGGGAGTATCTTGGGAGTATCTCTCTGTCATTTTTTGTTTTAGTTTCTTACCATGTGGGGTTTGTTTTGTTATGCCTACCTTTCTGGGTGCCTAACTTCGGTCGATGGCAGATAAGGAAAACCCCCACCCACAAGGGGGTTTTCCAGGGCATTGCTCCCTGAAACCTCTCTGAAGGGGCCAGGTTCTGGTGCTGGTCCCTGGAAGGTCTAAACTCCGTAGCTAATGTCCTGGTCTAATATAACATATATTAGCCCGATAAGCTCCAGGGAGCCTCAGGGCTCACCCAGAAAATGGCGCTTCATTACATTCAACACTGGTTTTTAGGGGCGGTCAGCTGCTATGCACTCTCCTGCTGATCCAGTGGTGGCTGTGCTGGCAGCAGACTTCTCTTGGCTATTGGTACAAGTTACTACTTGACCTTGACCCTTCTGCTGCAATTATGGTGCTCCTGGTAAGTAATTATCATGCTTAATTGGAAAGTTTTTATTTTTTATTTAATTAAGTATTGATTAGGAAAAGTTATAGAACAAGTTATAATACATATAATTTGAGATACTGTATATGTATAGTTAAAAATGTGTATTTGCAGTAGTATGCAACATATATATTTTAATTTTGCCTTGTATTAGCAGTATGTTTACACTGTTCTTCACTCTTTTTTTTTTTTAGAACACTGTACTATAATTAATTGTAGAAATACCTGAAAGTCTTGTGTTATTATAAATGCAGTTTTCTCTGCTTTAGAGGGTAAAACGAGTAACATGCGGTGTTTCCTGATGAACAATGAAGGCTACCTGGTGGCACATCCGTCCATGTTGGCACCTTCGCATCTTCTAACCTTGGCTCGGACATCCACCACATATCACACACCAGGTGGGAATACATAATAAGAAGAAACAACTCTTGCTCACTCAGTAGGCACTATTTATTTTGGATAAAAGAACCTGTCTGTATCTTTATCCTTAACCAAATGAACTGGAACAAGTGCTTCACATCATATACTGGCAGCCAAATTTAATTTATTCATCTTGACTCACATTTAGTGACAAATAGCAGATTATGAGGTGCATGGGATAAGAATTCATCCAGCCCATCCTCCGAATTGGGGAGGTAAATGTAACGGCACAAGTAAGTGTAATTATGTACTATTCCTAGCAGTCAGGAATTGTACTATTACACTTAGTATTAACCGTACTGTCAAATAATGGCCAGAATCACACCAAAATATTGTGAATATTTGAGTTTACCTGAAAAGCTGAATAGAAATCATGGCCTAACCCAACCTTCTTAGTGTATGAGGACAAACATTTTATTGCTTCTTAACCCTTAAAGTGCGCATCACGTCAAATGACGTGTTGGAAGTTGTTCCAGTCAACTGCTCATCACGTCAAATGACGTTTGGAGTTGTCCAGTCACTGTCATCACGTCATATGACGCATTAGAGTACTACGCATGATTAAACGGCCCGCGGATACATGGGGGTTCACCACACCTTCATCAGGGCTCTTGTAAACAGACGCCATTTTAAAAAAAAATCGTGGGGCCAAACTCCCGGGTGTTAGGGGCTCAGTATTGAGTGAGCTACCTACGCAGCATGAGCAACAGCACTGCTGTTCAGCTTGTGACCACAGCATCGCTAAAAATGCCATAATATACTTGTTCATGCTATTATTTAGCGATGATATTATTACAGAAGACCCCTGACTGTGATAAAACTGACCAGGGTTTTGGATAATAGCAGGATTGTGGTGATATTTAGTGCTGTGCGCCATGGAGGGAGGAGTAATGCTGTGGGAGGGAGGGTGGTGGCGTTGTCTTCTGACTGTGTGTGCCCACCTTTTATTGAATGCACTCACCATACCAGCTTAGTGGTTCGCTATGGTGAACACAAATGTAGATACTTGTATATAACGTGTGTATTGAGGGTATAAACAGCAAGAGGAGAAGGTTGGGAGCCGCCATTTTGGTGAGGGCGGTGGTGTCGTCTGCACGACGCCACCGTGCAGACGACGGTGTTGTTTACTGGTTACCACGATGGTCTTTGGCACCATACCAGTTTACTTGTACAAGTATGGTGAATAAAACAGGTAGATATTTATATAATATGTGTGTATATAGCGTAATAACACCACAAACAGTATCGTTGTAGGAGAAATATTAGTGCGTCTGCCTTGAGGGCGGCAGCCATCAGCTGACTGTGTGAGGTCCTACGTCTATGTGCCTTTACTCACCACAAGCTTAGATGTACAGTTATGGTGAACAAAACATGTAAATACTTATATATAACGTCTGTATATAAAAGCAAAAACAGTATGGTGGGTGCAGATTGGTGGCAAGTCAGATGAGGTGAGGGAGGGAGGGAAGGAGGGAGTGGCAGCCAGTGGCGGGCTGCCACTGCCTGTCACTGCCACTCAGCATACCAACTTAGTGGCTCGTTATGGTGAACACGAATGTAGATACTTATATATAAGTCTGTATATAGTGAATAAAAGCAAAAAACAGTATTGTGGGAGGAGAATGTGGATGAGTGAGATGACTTGAGGGGGGGTGAGGGGCGTTTGGCTGGCTGGTACACGGTGGTCACTCGCTCCGTTACTTTGACTCATAATAGCAACTTAGTGGTTCGTTATGGTGACAAAACATGCGGATAGTTATATATAACCTTTGTATATAGTGTAATAACCGACAAAGTATTTGTTCACTGTTTGATGAACATAATTGAATCAACAATATGCACACCATATTTTTGAGTACAGCGATGATTCACTCATTTTATATATAAATATATCAAACTACACACTATTGAATAATATTACAGCAAAAAACTATGAAAAATCAATCAGAGACATTAAAATAATTAGGTAATTATCTCTTTGTGGCAACTCCGGTCTGAGAGCTGGCGATCAACAGACCGCCTGGGACGCATGCTGAGTCAGCGCCTGTTTTTTGCAAGACTTCTCTGCCCTATAGCGGGCAATATATGCCACTTACGAGACCCTCTACGGGAATGGTTCCCGAACGCCCCAGGGAAGATAACCCTGTCACGCAGGGCAGTACTCACAGGGCGCTTAGGGAAGGAAGCCCCTAAGCGCATGCAGCCCCGGCACTGATGAGGTACTCCTGGCCACCGCACAACACAACACACGGCAGTGAACGCCACACAAGGCAAACCCCGCCTTGGAAACTGAGGCCAGAGAAGCGTCTATCCTGGTTGACATTAGCTTATGAACTGAAGCTAGGCAGCCGGTGCGGTAGGTCCGGGGCCCCCCCCCCTCCCCTCTCGGGGCGGGGAGGGCTGCGCGGACGATCGGCGTGGCAGTAAAGTGTGGTGGTTGCTTGTTTACTTGTTTCCTTGGGATTGTAGGGAGTTTCTACTCTGTTCAGTTTTTTGTTTTAGTTTTTTACCATGTGGGGTTTATTTTGTTATGCCTACCTTTCTGGGTGCCTAACCCCGGTCGATGGCAGATAAGGAAAACCCCAACCACAAGGGGGTTTTCCAGGGCCATTGCTCCCTGAAACCTCTCTGAAGGGGCCAGGTTCTGGCGCTGGTCCGTGGTAGGTTTGAACTCCTTAGCTAATGTCCCGGTCTAATATAACATACATTAGCCTGATAAGCTCCAGGGAGCCTCCGGGGCTCCCCACAGAAAACCAGCTTTGAATGTACAGTAATGAAACGTCATTTTCTGGCCGAGTCCTGGAGGCTCCCAGACACCCTCCCTCTCTCCGGTCGGCAGTTTTCATCATTCTACAAACTGAGGGGGTGGAGCGGCTGGCTTGCCTGAGCGGACTTTCCCTTCCCCCCTGTTGAGGTAGGAAAGTGGGGGAGCTAATGAGCGCGAGTTCTAGTTGGATGACGATTTGTCTGTTTCATTTTTCTTTGGGGGGGAGGGAGTTCTTTGGCTCTGTTTGGACGTAGGTTGCAATTTTAACCAGTTAGTTTTTTTTTTTTTCACTTACCTCTCTGGTGGTATTCCCGGATGATGGTATACATGATAAACTATAAATGTAAAGCGCTCATATGGCCATGGCTCCCTGTGCTCTTCTAAGGCTACCAGGTTCTGGCTCGTGGTCCCCGGTAGGCACTAGAACTCCCGGGACTGATGATATCTAACTAATATGGCACATGTCAGTTTGGATAGCTTCAGGGAGCCTCCGAGGCTCGCCCAGAAAATGGCATTTCATTACATTCTGTGCAGGTTTTATTTGTAGACAATGTTTTCCTGTAAGAGCTTTATTAAAGCCCTTACTGGCAAAATGTTATCCACAGTCCTACTCTGAACTTAGTGATTCTTTATATGTTTGAGGGCTTAAATGAGGGTGCCATAGATGTCTAACTTTTGACCAATCCCATTTTGAAAGTACAGTATTTTATAGTTTGAAGTGATTAAATTATTTGTTGCATTAGGCCTTGAAGCTTCATTACTTAACAATCTCTCTACAGGAGCCTATTGTGTCCATGGAATTGCTGGCAGGTGGAGGTGGTCTGCTGTCAAAGACCTCTTGTGGTCGCTGGTGGCACGGTGCTAGTGAGAGGCATTATTCGCTTCGTCTTCCTGTGGGCCAGGTTGTTGCCTCATCTGGGCCAGAGATGGGACAGGTAAAATTTGTTTTTAAAAGTATACTTGTAGTTTTATATTTTGTATATTTTTGGGTCAGCTGATAGTATTTATGCCCAATAATTAAACTGGAAAAGTTATTTTTTTAAAAGAGATAGTTTGTCATGTCATCCTGCCCTGGAAGTGAACCAGAAAGGCTAGTATTTTTTTGTGTAGACTGGCATTCATCTTCCAAATACAAATGAAATGGGAATAATAATAATACTGTAATCTTAGAGCCGTTGTGGATTGTTTATGTAATAAGACAATATTATTGTTCATGCACAGACCAATCTGTCACATATTGCTTTTCTTACTATATTTAAAATAAAAATTGGATAATATTGCTCTCAAAACATGGTTACACATGTCTCAACAACGAGGTACTATTTGACCTTCGCACTGTGGAAATCAATAACAATCGTCTCAAGAAAAATGGCAATGTCTAGGTATGAATGACTTTTGTCCATGTCCATAGAAATTTTTTTTTAATCCTATAATGTTTGATCAGATCCTCTGCCCTGCTGAACTGTTTCTTTGATCAGTACATTCTGCCATATGTAGGAAACAGAATCATTTGCCAATTTATTAAATAAAAGATAGTCTTTTCTGAGGTGAGCCCCTTTGGCTCCTGGGAGCTATCCGGGATGATGTTAATGTATTAGACCCCTGGCATCAGTCAAAGCGATTAGAGTTCTTAGGCCTACCAGGGACCAAGAGCCAGTATTCGTTCGGGTGCCCGGAGGTGGACCTCTGCACGTCGCCGTGGTCGAGGAGTCTTCCGTTTTCCGTGGCGCCCTTCCCCGACTTGGAGGTTGTCTGGTTCGACGCCTTTTTGCGGGTCTGGTCGAGGTGGGGATTCCTGTACCTCTTTCCCCCGTTCAGCTGTTATCCTGGTCCTGGCTCGCTTGGAGGTTCCCCAGGGTTGTGTGGTCCTCTTGGCCCAGTGGTGGCCGCCCAGCTGTGGTTTCTGGTGCTGCTTGCACGGTGTCCGAACCTGGAGGTTTTTCCGCGGCTCCGCCTCATTTTGGAGATCGGGCCGGTCCGGTACATGACTGGCTTGCTCTTCTCCGCAAGTCTTCGTGTTTGGTGTTTTTGACTCGTGTTTCTTACCATCCCTATGATGAGCAGATGGCTTCTTTGTTGGTTTCTCACCTGTAGGTTCCTTTCGGTGGCAGTTTGAAGTTTCCTAGCAGTCCTTCCGTATCTTTTTGGCCCTTCGTCATTGTTCCTCGCTTTCAGTTTGGGTGGTGGTGTCCTTTCTCTCTTGGTTGTTCCAGGCCCACCTTCTGCTGCCTAATACTGTCACCTCGTATCGTGCAGCGCTGGTGGAGCCGCTGCTGCTGGCTTTTGGTATCGATGTTACTTCTGCATCATTTCACAGGCTGTCTCGTGCGTTATTTCACCTCCGGCCTGCTCATGCACCGCCTGAGCCGTCCTGGTCGACAGAGTGCTCTCCTATCTTTCTTCTCCTCGGTTTGTTGTGGCTCCTTTGGTTCAGGATTGCTTTGCTAAGGCTCTTTTTCTGTTGGCATTGGCCTCTGGGGGTCGTGTGGTGGAGCTTCATGCTCTTCTCAGGCGCAGTGGCTTTTGCTTCTTTGGTCGTGGTCGTAGGTTTGTTCGTCTGCAGCCGTCTCCCTTTATTCTGGCGAAGAATGTAACTGCTTCTTTCCGGAGGGGTCCTTGGATTGTTGTTGCTTGGGTTGTCAGGCCAGGGGTTCACCTTGTGTTGTGTCTGGTTGTGGCCCTCCGCCGTTATCTGCGCGCCACTGCTTCTGTGTCCGGAGACACGCTTTGGGTTGATCTGGTTTCCCTTCTTCCCTGTTCGCGGGTTCAGGTCTCTCTGGTAGTCCGCAGGGTTATTAAATCTAGCCAGCCTGCGATCTATCCCCGTGCCCATGATGTTCGTAAGTTTGCTGCTCTAGCTGCCGTCTTTGGCAACATGTTTTGGGCTGACATTCGGGCACGGGGTTTTTGGCAATCGAACAGGGTCCTGGCTGCATGCTACCCTGTAGCATGCAGCTACGTTCCTGAGGTACCCAACTGGGTTTCTGGGGCCCAGTCGGGCCTGTGTTGCTTTCGGTCGGCAGTTGCAGCCCATTGTCTCGACTTCGAGTTGAGGAGTAGAGAATCGATCGCCTCCCGATAGGTCCCCTTCTTATATAGTCTTTGGCGAAGTTGCTCCGTGGAGCCGTAGGGGCTTCCCCCAGAAAACCAGCATTGAATGTAATGAAATGCCATTTTCTGGGTGAGTCCCGGAGGCTCCCCGGCAACCCTCCCTCTCTCCACTCGGGGGTTTTTCGCGTTTTTTATATCCAGCCTCAGAACTGGGGTGAGGATCGCCAGCGCTGAGTCTGCGGCTTCCCCTTCCCCCTCTTGGGGAGGGGGGAGCTGCGCAGACATGCGGCGTGGCTCATGTGACGTCATGCTTGTTTGTTACTTTTTCTTTTGGGAGTTCTGTTCACTCGTTTTACGATTTTCGTTGTTAACCAAAATAGGGGTTTGTTTTGTGGAGCTTACCTTTCGGGTGCCTGTCCCAGTCGATGGCAGATATAGAATGCTCCAAATCACATGTGCATTTCTATAGGCCATTGCTCCTCGTGCCTCTGTGAAGGGGTCAGGTTCTGCCTCGTGGTCCCCGGTAGGCCTAGAACTCCACCCACATCGACTGATGCAAAATAGTTAGGGTATCCATATCAGTCATAGATAGCTCCGGGGAGCTTTTGGGACTCGCCTAGAAAATGGTGTTTCATTACATTCAACGCTGGTTTTTTTTTATCCGAGTCAAAACCAGAGACTTTATTCATAATAACGTGTACAAATACTTACTATTTTGGCTGAATTATTGAAAACAAAGTTTGACCATTTTGTTTATGTTACAAATTACAGTATTTTATGTTTGCTTTCAGAATGACAACTCATGCTTGCATTATGCCCTCACTGCAGTACCTGCGACCAACCTCATCCTGGGCATAATCAACCAGACCTGCAGCCCAGCTGTCGCCTTTTGTCCATGTAGCATGGTACATAAGTAGTTTTCTATTTTTCATAGTGATTTTACATCTGTCCCTATTTGCCAAAATAATATGAGATTATCAAATGGCGTTCTAGCCTACCAGGGACCACGAGCCAAAACCTGACCCCCCTCAGAGAGGCACGAGGAGCAATGGCCTATAGAAGCCCCTCATGTGGTTGGAAGCGTTTTATGTCTGCCATCTACTGAGTTAGGTACCCAGAAAGGCAGATGTCACAAAACAAATTCCACCTGGTTAAAATTGCTACAAAAACCGAACTATCAAGCAGAACTCTATAATCTGAAACGAGTAAACAAGCATGACATCACAACCGCCGCCGCCCCACTATCTATGCAGCTCTAACTGCCCCAGGAGGGGGAAGGGGAAGCCCCAGACACCTTGCGCCGGCCATCCAACCCCAGTTCAGAGGCAGAATATCAAAACGCGAAAACCGTCAATCAGAGCGAAGGAGGGTTGCCAGGGTGTTGCCAGGGAGGATTGTAGCGTGTGGGGAGGGGAAGCACACGTGAGCACGAGCTCTGTGAAAAACAACTATATATCTCGGGATATTTCAGTGATACAGGAACTAAACACAGTCAGATATCTCATAAAGTGTGTCTCAACGTATTAAACAATACACCATAGTTATTGACATCTGGCCTTTGTGCTTTAAGGAAATAACAAGTGTATTTCATGTGGAGTCCACCTCGTGGTGCCAGAACCCACCCCATAGACCCATGTGTGTATGCTTACTAACAAATTGGTTTCCAACAAGTGTAATAGGGGAAAGTGGTTCGAGAAATTAGTAATAGAGAAAGTGAATACTATTGCAAGTCGGAAATAAAGCAGAAAATCCCTTATTGTAATACAGGCGAATTAATATATCAGTGTTATAACCCAAGTAACTGGCAACCGACGGCCTCCAGCCACGGCCTGGGACAACAACGTGTCAACTGTACAGCCTCAGGAACCCTCACCCTCGACCGTGCGATAAGTACTGACCATACAGTAGAACAAATAAACATATATTATTACAAATATATGGTATACATATAATATTATAAATATATAGATATATACAACAAAACAAGGCAAAATGGGAGTAAATAAATAAATTTGTGGCCACTGTAACAACTCCTTAACCCTTAAATGGCGCATGGCTATATACCATTTGACACCCACAGGCGCATACAAAAAAAAAAAAATCTTTTTTCTTCCTAACCTGTTAATTTGTGTTCACTGATCATGGGAAAAAATAATAAAAAAATCGTAAGTGGCATATATTGCCCGCTATAGGGCGGGGAAGTCTAGCAAAAAACAGGCGCTGACTCAGCGTGCGTCCCAGGCGGTCAGTTGATTGCCAGCTGTCAGGCCGGAGTTGCCACAAAGAAATAATTACCTAATTATTTCAGTGTCTCTGATTGATTTTTCGTAGTTTTTTTGCTGTAATATTATTCAATAGTGTGTAGTTTGATATATTTATATAATAAAATGAGTGAATCATTGCTGTACTCAAAAATATGGTGTGCATATTGTTGATTCAATTATGTTCATCAAACAGTGAACAAATACTTTGTCGGTTATTACACTATATACACAGGTTATATATAAGTATCTGCATGTTTTGTTCACCATAACGAACCACTAAGTTGCTATTATGAGTCAAAAAGTAACGAGGAGTGACCGCCGTGTACCAGCCAGCCACTCACGCCCTCCCTCAAGTCACCTGACTCACCCACATTCTCCTCCCACAATACTGTTTTTGCTTTTATTCACTATATACAGACGCTATATATAAGTATCTACATTCGTGTTTCACCATAACGAACCACTAAGTTGGTATGCTGAGTGGCAGTGGCAGCCCGCCACTGGCTGCCACTCCCTCCCTCCCTCACCTCACCTGACTTGCCACCATTCTCCACCCACCATACTGTTTTTGCTTTTATATACAGACGTTATATATAAATATTTACATGTTTTGTTCACCATAACTGTACATCATGCTTGTATGGTGAGTAAAGGCACAAAGACGTAGGACCTCACACAGTCAGCTGATGGCTGCCGCCCTCAAGGCCAGACGCACTAATATTTCTCCCTCCAACAATACTGTTGTGGTGTTATTATGCTATATACACACATTATATATAAATATCTACCTGTTTTATTCACCATACTTGTACAAGTAAACTGGTATGGTGCCCAAAGACCATCGTGGTCACCAGTAAAACATGATAAATCGTGCAGACGACGCCACCGCCCTCACCAAAATGGCGGCTCCCAACCTACTCCTCTTGCTGTTTATACCCTCTATACACACGTTATATATAAGTATCTACATTTGTGTTCACCATAGCGAACCACTAAGCTGGTATGGTGAGTGCAGTCAATAAAGGTGGCCACACAGTCAGAAGACATCGCCACCACCCTCCCTCCCACAGCATTACTCTTCCCTCCATGCGCACAGCGCTAAATATCACCACAATCCTGCTATTATCAGAACCTGGTCAGTTTTTATCACAGTCAGGGGTCTTCTGTAATAATATCATCGCTACATAATAGCATGAACAAGTATATTATGGCATTTTTAGGCGATGCTGTGGTCACAAGCTGAACAGCAGTGCTGTGAGCTCATGCTGCGTGCGTCAGGCTTGGTAGCTCACTCAATACTGAGGCCCTAACACACGGGAGTTTGGCCCACGATTTTTTTTTTAAAAAATGGCGTCTGTTTACAAGAGCCCTGATGAAGGTGTGTGAACCCCGTGTATCCGCGGGCCTTTAAATCTTGCGTAGTACTCCAAAGCATCACATGATGCGATGCGCAATTACTGCAAGTCGGTCAA
>WNGS01165339.1:5503396-5515896 GCA_020271785.1 Procambarus virginalis
GCTTTTGCCTCTGCAGACCTGTACTTCTATTTTCTTTTGTTTATTTTCAATGCTGGTGGGGGTCTGCCTAGTGAGGCTATATTTCCCCATTGGTAGGTTGTTTGGGTGGTCCCCCGCTAGCTCCCCGTGATTGTACACGTCGCAGGGTTTTTCAGTGCTAGCCTCTACCTCTTGTTATTTTTGTGGGTTTCTTAACCAGTTAGCAACACCTTCGCCGGGGCTTCCCATAGCAGTCAAGCCTACGGGCCCTGGAAACCCGTCCTGTCTCTTTTGGCTCGTGGGATCCATTGCAAATGTGTCCTATGCCGGGTTCCAACCCGTCCCTTGTACAGGGATAGTTGGTGGCTGTTGCTTGCCCTTGTCTCTGGGTGACAGTCGCCACTTTTACTCCGTCATGCTGTCTGTTAGGTCACTGACACCTGACCCGGAGTCGTGCGAGACTATTCTCTGCTTGTTCTCCAGTTACCTCCCTGAGGTTATTACTGTTCAGAGTACAAGGCGGCATCAGTGTGCCAAGACTGTAGGTTCAGGTGCATGCAACATGCTAGGTTGGTTTCCCACTCGGAGTGCCCAGTGCCGCCCTCGTTTGGTTGGGTCTGGATCACCCTCCCTCCTGTTCCAGATCCGGACGTCTGGGGTCGGGAGTCGGGAGCGGGGTTAGTTGGGCCGGAGACTGGGCGGTTTCGGGGACTGACCCCGGTTGGGTGGGGCACGGAGGCTATCGAGCACTGTTCCTCGCTCAAGGTCTGGTCTTACCAGCGTCCCTTTCTTGCTGCCTTTACATGCCTTTTACCATAGACTCTTCTTTTCTTTAAGGGTAGGGGTGCTTGGAGGACGGCTCTGCCCCGGGCACTTCTGTTTGCTGGTTCCTGGGGCTGTGTGGGGATGCCGCTAGCAGTGTCTGGGGCGAGTTTGCCCATGTCTGGGTTTTTCTCTGCTTTTGGGCGGAGTTTTTCGCCATCCAGTCTGGCATGCTTCCCACTTATTGGCTGGGCGTGTTTCGTGTAGTCTTGTTGCGACTTCGGTCCACAGCACCTCTGTATGCTGGGGCCATTTCTTCCATGCCGTTTCCCAGCGTGGCCACCAGGCGGCGTTTGGCGGTTTGTTTAATCGCCTGGGTGTGCGAGCCAACATTTTGGGTGGTTCTTTACACTTATTGTTGCGGTAGAGTTCTATATTCTCCTGTGATTGTTGTCTTCTTTGCTTTTCTGGTGGCTTTTCCTGCCTCGTTTTTCTGTTCCTCTGAGAACGTTTGCGTGTTGATTCTACCACCGAGGTGTTTCCAGTTTTGCTGTTATGGATCTCGGGTAAGTGTGGGCCTAGTGTGCCCTGGCTGTTATGCTTGCTCCGGGACACCATTTGTCCCCTCAGATTTTCCGGGTCTTAGTTTGTGGACCGGTTTCCCTGGGGGTTCTGTCCTAGTGAGGCTATGCTTTGGCCTTCTGTGGTGTATCTCCGCCAGCAAATACTTGGTGGTTTGGTGCTCCCCTGGTTCGATTCCGGGTTTCTATTGGGTTCATTTGGTTTCTGTTCCTGATGGGTTTCTCATCTCTCTGGGCCCCACTTTGTGGGTTCAGGGGGCTTGGTTTCCTCCCTTGTGTGTGACCCGGGTTCTGCCTTCTGGAGTTTCCTGGGTCTTCACGGTTGCTTGCAGATCGTGATCTTTTTGGGGTTCCTGTGGCAGCTGTTTGGTTGATGGTGCTGGGACTTTGAGGTTTGTGTTGTCGAGGTGGGCCTTTGGATGATGTTTGCGTGGCGGTGCTTCGTCGCCTGGCCGGCGTGGTGCGTCTCTGCCCACTGGTCGGACGGATTGTAATTTTCTTTCACGTGTATGTGTGTGACACATAAGTGCATGTGGCCACTGTGTGGTGTGGTCGTGAGACAATGTGTATATGCATACACGTGTGTGTAACATAACTTGTGTGTATGTGGCATATTGCATGATGGGGTATATGTGTGTACAGTATGTATATCTTTTCTTCTGGAAGGGGCTCTGTTCCCTTCTCTGTTGACAGGGTGCTGGGGGAACAGCTTGCTCTGTTGACTCTTGCATGGTCCCGCAGTTAGTGGGCGCTTTTGGTTGTCTTCCAACCTCTGGGGGCGGCGGTGGACTGCTTCTCCCCCTTTTGGGGGTTCAGGTCTGGCGGGGTGGGCTTCTTCCCCTGCGCTTCATCATGTCATCTTAGTGGATGCGTTGGACGTAGTCGTTCCGCCCCATTCTTCTGGGGTTCCCGTCTGCTCTTTGCAGACATGGGCCTGTCGAATCTGTGATTCTTCTGGACTACTTCAGTCTGCGCCCTGGATTCTATGCCCTCATCGAAGGACTGTTGTCTCCTGCCCGGCTTCTGTTGGGGTCAGGTGCCTGGATGGTGGCCCTGGACTTTATTTTATTTATTTTTTTTTAGAGATTTTATACAAAATTTGGAAATATCCTGAGTTACTTTATAATTTATTTAAAGATTTTAGTTTTGTTTTATTAGTTTTATAAAACTGTAATAACAATATAGCTATAGGTTAAGTACTAATTGTAATTAACCCTTAACATGCTAAGGCTATAATATCCTTTGTTTGCTACAGGCGCATGTAATTTTGAAAAAAAAAATTATTTTTTCTTCCTAACCTGTTAATTTGTGTTCACTGATCACGGGAAAAATAATAAAAAATCGTAAGTGGCATATATTGCCCGCTATAGGGCAGAGAAGTCTTGCAAAAAACAGGCGCTGACTCAGCATGCGTCCCAGGCGGTCTGTTGATCGCCAGCTCTCAGACCGGAGTTGCCACAAAGAGATAATTACCTAATTATTTTAATGTCTCTGATTGATTTTTCATAGTTTTTTGCTGTAATATTATTCAATAGTGTGTAGTTTGATATATTTATATAATAAAATGAGTGAATCATCGCTGTACTCAAAAATATGGTGTGCATATTGTTGATTCAATTATGTTCATCAAACAGTGAACAAATACTTTGTCGGTTATTACACTATATACGCAGGTTATATATAACTATCCGCATGTTTTGTTCACCATAACGAACCACTAAGTTGCTATTATGAGTCAAAAAGTAACGAGGAGTGACCACCGTGTACCAGCCAGCCACTCACGCCCTCCCTCAAGTCATCTCACTCATCCACATTCTCCTCCCACAATACTGTTTTTGCTTTTATTCACTATATACAGACGTTATATATAAGTATCTACATTCGTGTTCACCATAACGAGCCACTAAGTTGGTATGCTGAGTGGCAGTGACAGGCAGTGGCAGCCCGCCACTGGCTGCCACTCCCTCCTTCCCTCCCTCCCTCACCTCATCTGACTTGCCACCAATCTGCACCCACCATACTGTTTTTGCTTTTATATACAGACATTATATATAAGTATTTACATGTTTTGTTCACCATAACTGTACATCTAAGCTTGTATGGTGAGTAAAGGCACAAAGACGTAGGACCTCACACAGTCAGCTGATGGCTGCCGCCCTCAAGGCCAGACGCACTAATATTTCTCCTACAACGATACTGTTTGTGGTGTTATTACGCTATATACACACATTATATATAAATATCTACCTGTTTTATTCACCATACTTGTACAAGTAAACTGGTATGGTGCCCAAAGACCATCGTGGTAACCAGTAAACAACACCGTCGTCTGCACGGTGGCGTCGTGCAGACGACACCACCGCCCTCACCAAAATGGCGGCTCCCAACCTTCTCCTCTTGCTGTTTATACCCTCAATACACACGTTATATATAAGTATCTACATTTGTGTTCACCATAGCGAACCACTAAGCTGGTATGGTGAGTGCAGTCAATAAAAGGTGGGCACACACAGTCAGAAGACAACGCCACCACCCTCCCTCCCACAGCATTACTCCTCCCTCCGTGGCGCACAGCACTAAATATCACCACAATCCTGCTATTATCAAAACCCTGGTCAGTTTTATCACAGTCAGGGGTCTTCTGTAATAATATCATCGCTAAATAATAGCATGAACAAGTATATTATGGCATTTTTAGGCGATGCTGTGGTCACAAGCTGAACAGCAGTGCTGTTAGCTCATGCTGCGTAGGTAGCTCACTCAATACTGAGCACCCTAACACCCGGGAGTTTGGCCCACGATTTTTTTTTTAAATGGCGTCTGTTTACAAGAGCCTTGATGAAGGTGTGGTGAACCCCATGTATCCGCGGGCCGTTTAAATCATGCGTAGTACTCTAACGCGTCATATGACGTGATGAGCAGTTGACTGGAACAACTTCCAACACGTCATTTGACGTGATGCGCACTTTAAGGGTTAAGAAGCAATAAAATGTTTGTCCTCATACACTAAGAAGGTTGGGTTAGGCCATGGATTTCTATTCAGCTTTTCAGGTAAACTCAAATATTCACAATATTTTGGTGTGATTCTGGCAATTATTTGACAGTACGGTTTAATACTAAGTGTAATAAGTACAATTCCTGACTGCTAGGAATAGTACATAATTACACTTACTTGTGCAGTTACATTTACCTCCCCACATTCGGAGGATGGGCTGGATGAATTCTTATCCCATGCACCTCATAATCTGCTATTTGTCACTAAATGTGAGTCAAAGATGAATAAATTAAATTTGGCTGCCAGTATGATGTGAAGCACTTGTTCCAGTTCATTTGGTTAAGGATAAAGATACAGACAGGTTCTTTTATCCAAAATAAATAGTGCCTACTGAGTGAGCAAGAGTTGTTTCTTTATTATGTATTCCCACCTGGTGTGTGATATGTGGTGGAATGTCCGAGCCAAGGTTAGAAGATGCCGAAGGTGCCAACATGGACGGATGTGCCACCAGGTAGCCTTCATTGTTCATCAGGAAACACCGCATGTTACTCGTTTTACCCTCTAAAGCAGAGAAAACTGCATTTATAATAACACAAGACTTTCAGGTATTTTCTACAATTAATTATAGTACAGTGTTCTTAAAAAAAAAAAAGAGTGAAGAACAGTGTAAACATACTGCTAATACAAGGCAAAATTAAAATATATATGTTGCATACTACTGCAAATACACATTTTTAACTATACATATACAGTATCTCAAATTATATGTATTATAACTTGTTCTATAACTTTTCCTAATCAATACTTAATTAAATAAAAAATAAAAACTTTCCAATTAAGCATGATAATTACTTACCAGGAGCACCATAATTGCAGCAAGAAGGGTCAAGGTCAAGTAGTAACTTGTACCAATAGCCAAGAGTAAAGTCTGCTGCCAGCACAGCCACCACTGGATCAGCAGGAGAGTGCATAGCAGCTGACCGCCCCTAAAAAACCAGTGTTGAATGTAATGAAGCGCCATTTTCTGGGTGAGCCCCGGAGGCTCCCTGGAGCTTATTGGGCTAATATATGTTATATTAGACCAGGACATTAGCTATGGAGTTTAGACCTACCAGGGACCAGCACCAGAACCTGGCCCTTCAGAGAGGTTTCAGGGAGCAATGGCCCTGGAAAACCCCCTTGTGGTTGGGGGTTTCCTTATCTGCCATCGACCGAAGTTAGGCACCCAGAAAGGTAGGCATAACAAAACAAACCCCACATGGTAAGAAACTAAAACAAAAAAAATGAACAGAGAGATACTCCCAAGATACTCCCTACAATCCCAAGGAAATAAGCAAACATCACACTTTAATGCCTCGCCGCTTGTCCGCACAGTCTTCCCATCCCCAAGAGGGGGAGGGGGGCCCTCGGACCTCACCGTGTTGGCTGCCTAGCACCAGTTCGGAAGCTAAACTTCAACCAACGCGAAAAACTGCCGACCAGTAGGAGGGAGGGGTTGCCAGGGAGCCTCCGGGGCTCACCCAGTAAATGGCGTCTCATTACATTCAACACTGGTTTTCTGTGGGAAGCCCCTATGGCTCCCTGGAGCTACATACCCAAAGAGAAGGAAAAGAAAGGGCTGACCCGGGAGGCTGCCGCCACAAACTCTGCAACGCGAAGTCGAGACAATAGACAGCAACCTGCAACCCAAAGCAACACAAGAACGCACAGGAGCAGACACGCTGACAAAATAACGGGCAGCCCAAGAACCTGTGCGACCCCGAAATCCGCGCCCCCGAAATGAGCCAAAGACGTCACCAAACACGGCAGCGAAAGCTGCAAACGTCCGAACGGCACGGCCGCAAGGATAGACCGCAGGCTGGTAGACTCAAGAACCCTGCGGACAACCTGGGAGACCTAAGCACGGAAACAGGAAACGAGGGGAACCGGATCAACCCAAAGCACATCCCCAGCCATGGCACACAAGTAACGGCAAAGAGCCGCAAATGGACACAACACATGACGCTCCTCCTGTCAAACCAAGCATCAATAACCCAAGGACCCCTCCGGAAAGCAGCCAACTCGGCCGTTGCAAGAAGGATGGAGAAAAACTGCAAACTTGCAAACCTACTACCAGAACGAAAAGAGCAGAAACCCTTGCGCCGGAGGAGAGCCTGAAGTTCCCCAACCCAACCCGCAGAGGCCAATGCCAACAAAATATGGCCTTTGAAAACAATCTTGAATTGCAGCGGTTACCACAAACTGAGGAGAGGAAAGATTTGAAAGCACCTGGATCAAGGACCAGGATGGCTCAGGCAGCACATGAGCAGGCCGAAGGTGATACAAAGCACGACAAAGCGTGGGGAATGAGGCAGATGTGACGTCCACCTTGAACGCAAGCCGGAGCAGCTCTGCCAGCGCCGCACGATACGAAGCGACAGTTAGAAGCATCAATTAATGGTCCTGAAAAACCAAGAAAAGACAACACAACCCGATGCAAAACAGAAGACAACCTACGAAGAGTAAAAAAAATAGAAAATAGAAATGCCAGGAAAACGTCATTCTATCGCCAAAACTCGCAGGTGGGACACCATCAATGAACCCACCTTATCACCAAAGAGGTCGTGATACACCCGTGTCAAAAGACCAGACGCGAAGAGCCGAGGAAAATGTCTAGCCAGCCACGTACCGGACCAGTCTGACCTGCCGAAAGAGGCGGAGCCACGGGAAACGCCCAGGGTTTGGACGCCTATCAAGCAGCATCTGAAAACAAAGGTAGGCCGGTCACCAAGGGGCCACAAGGGCTACTCTCCTTGGGAAGGATTCCAACGAAGCCAGAACCCGAAGCAACAGCTGGACCGGGAGAAGAGGAACAGGTAACTCCACCTCGATCAGTCCTGCCGAAATGCATTCACCATGAACGCCTTGCAGGCGGGTAAGGGCGCCACATAGAATGGGATATGGCGAGATCAAGCCGATGCAAAGATGTCCACGTCCAGGAGTCTGTACGTACGGCAGAGCCAACGAAGCAAGGCGGCGACGACCAGCCAATCCGTGAACAGAGGAATGAACTGAGACAGGTCATCCGCCAGGATGTAGGACACACCTCGGACATAAAACGCACGAAGAGTCAAACCCCAAGAATCCAGCAGACGAGCCACTCGAAGGGACCAACCCCAAAGGTCAAGGACCTAAGAGAAGCCTCGTGGTCCTGGCAACGAACCACTGGAGAACAGTCCGAATGGAGCCGGATGGTACAGCCTCGAGTGACCCGAACCCTCCGAAGCGCAAACCAGACAGCCACGAACTCCTGAGCCGTGCTGTAAGCCTGACCGACGGACCGACGGACTCCACCATCCCCAGCCGGCCTGGTGAGCACTAGTCACAAAGCCCCAGCCGAGAAATGACCCGTCCGTGAACATGTCGAGCAAAGGCACGGGAAGGCGCCAAGGCACGGAACCCCGAAAACCCAAAGAGGAAGCCGGCAATACAGCACCAAATTTTCAAAGCGTTATATGACAAAGAGTGCTGGGAAGACGGGACACCACGAGCGTAGCTCTCATCCTGTAACTACACTTAGGTAATTACAAGATCCCGGACGACGAACCCAACGATCACGAAAGAGGCGGAAAGAGAGTCCTCAAAGGAACCAAAGAGACGCCAAAGCCAAACCCGACCCAGAAGGCAGACCAGCACAGCAAAGTTCAGATTCTCGCACAACCGCTCGAGCAACCCCCGAGTAACCCTGGACCCCCCTCATAAACAGTCGAAGGCAGAACCACAGCCGCAACAACGCTTCTGGAGGGAAAGACAAAGAAGCGATCCAAGAAACCTTTAACAAAGACCCAGCCAGGTCCAAACCCATGACAGAAGTATGTCAAGTTTTGTGAAATATATGATAAAGGCACAAAAAAATTAATACCAAAAAAGAGAAGCAGAACTAGGAAACAGGATTGGTTCAACAGAAAGTGCGAGAGGGCCAGAGACCAAAAGACACAAAAATGGAATCAATACAGGAAGAGGCCAAACCCCCAAACATACCAGCGATACAAAGATGCGAGAAACAACTACACGGCAGTGAGGAGAGAGGCAGAAAGAAATTTTGAAAAAGGGATTGCAGACAAATGTAAAACAGAACCAGGTCTATTCTATAAATTCATAAACAACAAATTGCAAGTAAAGGATAATATTCAGAGGTTGAAAATGGGAAATAGATTCACGGAAAATGAAAAGAAAATGTGTGAAACATTAAACGAAAAGTTCCAAAGTGTGTTTGTACAAAATGAAATCTTCAGGAAACCAGATACAATAAGAATTCCAGAGAACAACATAGAGCACATAAAGGTGTCTAGAGACGAAGTGGAAAAAATGCTCAAGGAGCTAAATAAGAACAAAGCAGTTGGTCCAGATGGAGTTTCACCATGGGTTCTGAGAGAATGTGCACCTGAGCTCAGCATTCCTCTTCAACTGATTTTTCAGGCATCCCTGTTTACAGGAGTTGTAGCTGATGTGTGGAAAAAGGCTAACATAGTTCCAATCTACAAAAGTGGAAGCAGGGAAGACCCCCTTAATTATAGACCGGTATCATTGACAAGTGTAATAGTCAAAATATTGGAAAAAATAATTAAAACTAAATGGGTAGAACACCTGGAGAGAAATGATATAATATCAGACAGACAGTATGGTTTTCGATCTGGAAGATCCTGTGTATCGAATTTACTCAGTTTCTATGATCGAGCAACAGAGATATTACAGGAAAGAGATGGTTGGGTTGACTGCATCTATCTGGACCTAAAAAAGGCTTTCGACAGAGTTCCACATAAGAGGTTGTTCTGGAAACTGGAAAATATTGGAGGGGTGACAGGTACGCTTCTAACATGGATGAAAAATTTTCTGACTGATAGAAAAATGAGGGCTGTGATCAGAGGCAATGTATCGGACTGGAGAAATGTCACAAGTGGAGTACCACAGGGTTCAGTTCTTGCACCAGTGATGTTTATTGTCTACATAAATGATCTACCAGTTGGTATACAGAATTATATGAACATGTTTGCTGATGATGCTAAGATAATAGGAAGGATAAGAAACTTAGATGATTGTCATGCCCTTCAAGATGACCTGGACAAAATAAGTATATGGAGCACCACTTGGCAAATGGAATTTAATGTTAATAAATGCCATGTTATGGAATGTGGAATAGGAGAACACAGACCCACAAAACCTATATATTATGTGAGAAATCTTTAAAGAATTCTGATAAAGAAAGAGATCTAGGGGTGGTTCTAGATAGAAAACTATCACCTGAGGACCACATAAAGAATATTGTGCGAGGAGCCTATGCCACGCTTTCTAACTTCAGAATTGCTTTTAAATACATGGATGGCGATATACTAAAGAAATTGTTCACGACTTTTGTTAGGCCAAAGCTAGAATATGCAGCGGTTGTGTGGTGCCCATATCTTAAGAAGCACATCAACAAACTGGAAAAGGTGCAGAGACATGCTACTAAGTGGCTCCCAGAACTGAAGGGCAAGAGCTACGAGGAGAGGTTAGAGGCATTAAATATGCCAAAACTAGAAGACAGAAGAAAAAGAGGTGATATGATCACTACATACAAAATAGTAACAGGAATTGATAAAATTGATAGGGAAGATTCCTGAGACCAGGAACTTTAAGAACAAGAGGTCATAGATATAAACTAGCTAAACACAGTTGCCGAAGAAATATAAGAAAATTCACTTTCGCAAACAGAGTGGTAGACGGTTGGAACAAGTTAGGGGAGAAGGTGGTGGAGGCCAAGACCGTCAGTAGTTTCAAAGCGTTATTTGACAAAGAGTGCTGGGAAGACGGGACACCACGAGCGTAGCTCTCATTCTGTAACTACACTTAGGTAATTACACACACAGAGTGTGCAGGAGCACTTTGCTTGCCACTCTCCATAGTGTATAGTAGGTCACTGGAAACGGGAGACCTACCAGAAATATGGAAGACTGCTAATGTAGTACCAATATTTAAAAAGGTGACAGACAAGAGGCACTGAACTACAGGCCAGTGTCCTTAACTTGTATATCATGCAAGGTGATGGAGAAGATTGTGAGAAAAACCTAGTAACACATCTGGAGAGAAGAGACTTCGTGACAACCCATCAACATGGGTTCAGGGAGGGTAAATCTTGCCTTACAGGCTTGAGAGAATTCTACGATCAGGTGACAAGATTAAGCAAGAAAGAGAAGGATGGGCGGATTGCATTTTTTGGACTGTCGGAAAGCCTTTGACACAGTACCCCATAAAAGGTTGATGCACAAGCTGGAGAAACAGGCAGGAGTAACTGGTAGGGCTCTCCAGTGGAAAAGGGAGTACCTAAGCAATAGGAAGCAGAGAGTTATAGTGAGGGTGAGACCTCAGAATGGCGTGAAGTCACCATTGGAGTCCCACAGGGCTCTGTGCTTGGACCTATCCTGTTTCTGATATACGTAAATGATCTCTCAGAGGGTATAGACTCATTCCTTTCAATGTTTGCTGACGACGCCAAAATTATGAGAAGCATTAAGACAGAGGAGGACAGCTTAAGGCTTCAAGAAGACCTGGACAAGCTGCAGGAATGGTCGAACAAATGGCTGTTAGAGTTTAACCCAAGCAAATGTAATGTAATGAAGATAGGGGTAGGAAGAAGGAGACCAGATACAAGGTATCATCTGGGAGATGAAATACTTCAAGAGTCAGAGAGAGAGAAAGACCTGGGGGTTGATATCACGCCAGACCTGTCCCTGAAGCTCATATCAAGAGGATAACATCAGCAGCATATGCTAGGTTGGCTAACATAAGAACGGCCTTTAGAAACTTGTGTAAGGAATCTTTCAGATCATTATATACCACATATGTCAGACCAATCCTGGAGTATGCGGCTCCAGCGTGGAGTCCATATCTAGTCAAGCATAAGACCAAACTGGAAAAGGTTCAAAGGTTTGCCACCAGACTAGTACCCGAGCTGAAAGGTATGAGCTACGAGGAGAGACTGCAGGAATTAAACCTCACTTCGTTGGAAGACAGAAGAGTTAGGGGGGACATGATCACCACATTGAAGATTCTCAAGGGAATCGACAGGGTTGATAAAGACAGGCTATTTAACACAAGGGGCACACGCACTAGGGGACACAGGTGGAAACTGAGTTCCCAAATGAGCCACAGAGATATTAGAAAGAACTTTTTAGTGTCAGAGTGGTTGAAAAATGGAATGCATTAGGGAGTAATGTGGTAGAGGCTGACTCCATACATAGTTTCAAGTGTAGATATGATAGAGCCCAATAGGCTCAGGAACCTGTACACCTGTTGATTGACGGTTGAGAGGTGGGGACCAAAGAGCCAGAGCTCAACCCCCGCAAGCACAACTAGGTGAGTATAACTAGGTGAGTACACACACATACACCCACCCTAGGAAGCAGCCCGTGACAGCTGACCAACTCCCAGGTACCTATTTACTGCTAGGTAACAGGGGCATAGGGTGAAAGAAACTCTGCCCATCGTTTCTCGCCGGTGCCCGGGATCGAACACGGGACCACAGTATCACATGTCCAGCGTGCTGTCCGCTTGGCCACTGGCTCCCAACTATGAACCATGAAACACGACGTTGATGAACCAAGAAACACGATGTTGATGAACCATGAAACACGACGTTGATGAACCATGAAACACGACGTTGATGAACCATGAAACACGACGTTGATGAAATATGAAACACGACGTTGATGAACCATGAAACACGATGTTGATGAACCATGAAACACGACGTTGATGAACCATGAAACACGACGTTGATGAACCATGAAACACGACGTTGATGAAATATGAAACACGACGTTGACGAACCATGAAACACGACGTTGGTGAACCAAGAAACACGACGTTGATGAAATATGAAGGTCGCTGAAGGTATAGTCATATACCTTCTATAGTCAGACTATAGAAGCTATAGTCTGAAGGTCGCTGCTGCGACCTTCAGACTACAAAGCACACGGTATCCGGTTGGTTATATAAACTCAGTAATTGATATGTTGCCATATATTGATTCATTTGAATAACCGATCGGTTACGACGAATGGAAATAAAAAATCCATAGTGAGCAAATGTATAGTTAGAAAATTATCACTACTGATTTGAGATTAGATGTGAGGATATTTACTTTACAGTAGTAACGGTGTAAATTT
>WNGS01165339.1:5542375-5560241 GCA_020271785.1 Procambarus virginalis
CTCCTCAATTTATCACCAATTCCTTCTTTGACACCAAGCCCTAGCATAAGGTTTCCTGGAGACACCCCAGGTCTAAGCATTGGCACCAACTCAACCTGGTGCTTATGGGGCATAGCAATCTGAGAAGCGTCAAACTGACCCACAGCTTCCAGAGCGCAGATTGTGACACCAACCACTCTCGCATAGTTTGCAGAGTAAAGTTCCAGCCCTGGAAATCCACAGAGCAAAGAAGGAAGGGAAGACCACGCATTAACGTAAATAAGACCCGTGACCTTCACAAGGTGGAGGAATTCACTGCGGCGCTGGTAAATGCCCTTCCTGTACCACCCTGCGATAGTGGCAAGTGAGAGGTGGTCACATCTCAGGGGCACTATTTTCAACACTGCCATGTCTACCTTCGGTAAGCGGCAAAACAAGTCAGCAAACTGGTTCGAGGCCAGTGCAGAGGAACTGTTACCCCTTGTAGAGGAAAAGAGACAAGCTCTCTCATCCTACAAGAACCTGCCCTCAGGAAGGAACCTACAGGCCCTCCGTACTGCCCGCAGTAGAGTTCAACAAACTGCGAGGCGCTTGTGCTAATGATTACTGGCTCTGATTCTGTTCCAGCATCCAGGCTGCGGCCACTGTCGGCACATAAGAGGCATGTATGAAGGGGTCAAACAGGCATCAGGCCCACAGAAAACAGACAGCTCCTCTGACATCAGCCACTGGAGAGATCATTAAAGACAGTGATCAACAGATGAATCGCTGGGTGGAACATTACTCCGAACTCTACTCCGGAGAGAACTTGGTCAGCATAGAAGCCTTGGATGCAATCGGTGCCTGCCCATCATGGAAGAACTTGACCTTGAACCGACTGTGGAAGAAGTTGAGAAAGCACTGGATTCACCTTCCCCAGGGAAGGCCCCAGGAGACCACGGGATTCCGCCTGAAGTTCTCAAGTGCGCTCATGGAACACTTAAAACTGAGCTTCATGAACTTCTGTGCAAGTGCTGGAGGGAGGGCTCTGTGCCACAAGGCATGTGAGATGCAATCATCATCATCTCTACAAAAATAAAGGTGGCAGAAGCGTTGCCAACAACTATCGTGGCATCTCCCTCCTCAGCATCGTCGACAAACTCTTCCCCTGGGTTGTCTTGGTCAAGCTTTAGATTCTTGCTGAAAGAGTGTACCCTGAGTCACAGTGTGGTTTCCAGCAGAGAGGTCGACCCCTGAAATGGTGTTCTCCCTGAGACAGCTTCAAGAAAATGCAGGGAGCAGAAAAAAGCCTTGTACATCGCCTTCATTAACCTTACCAAGGCCTTCGACCTCGTGAGCAGGGACGGACTCTTCAAGATCTTGGCCAAAATTGGCTGCCCACCCACCCTACTCAGCATGATACAATCATTCCACGAGGACATGAAGAGAACAGTCGTGTACGACAGCTCAGCTTCTGAACCATTCAACATCAACAGTGGTGTTAAACAGGGGTGCGTTCTTGCTCCAACCCTGTTCGGCATATTCTTCGCGATTCTCATCAAGCATGCCTTTCGAACAACCACACAGGGCATCTATCTCCATAAAAGATCTGATGCAAAGCTCAATAATTTATCCAGACGACGAGCAAAGACGAAAGTACAGATGCAAATCTCAGGGAGTTCCTCTTTGCGACGACACAGCGATCACCACACACATTCTACACTAACATAGATGGGATTACAAATAAACAAGTGAACTCGGAGAATGGGCACTAGAAGAAACCCAGACGTGATAGCACTCACAGAAACAAAGCTAACGAAAACCATAACAAACGCATGTTTTCCACAGGACTACTATGTAGTGAGGAAAGAGAGAGAAGGGAGAGGTGGTGGTGGTGGTGTAGCTTTGATGATAAGAAAGGGTTGAGTTTTGAAGAGATGGTAAATCAGAACTGTGAAGGTTTTCAGTGATGATAGCACTCACAGAAACAAAGCTAACGAAAACCATAACAAACGCAGTGTTTCCACAGGACTACTATGTAGTGAGGAAAGAGAGAGAAGGGAGAGGTGGTGGTGGTGGTGTAGCTTTGATGATAAGAAAGGGTTGGAGTTTTGAAGAGATGGTAAATCAGAACTGTGAAGGTTTCAGTGACTACATATCAGGCACCATAGCAACTAGAGGACAGAAATTATAGTAGTAGTCATATATATAACCCCCCACCGAACGACAGAAGACCCAGACAGGATATGATAGAAACATGGCCACCATCAATAATAGAGAGAGCAGCTTCTGTGGCTAGCAGGAACGGATCCAGACTACTAATCATGGGAGACTTCAACCATGGAAAGATAGATTGGGGGAACAGAGACCCACATGGAGGACCAGACACATGGAGAGCCAAGCTGCTGGACGTGGCAACAAGAAACTTTCTAAGTCAAAACGTCAAGGGACCGACAAGAATGAGAGGAGAGGATGAACCAGCCTTGCTTAATCTGATATTTACCCTAAATGATCAGATATAAGGGAAGTTAACTTGTAAGCCCCCTTGGGAATGAGTGATCATAGTGTATTGAGCTTTGAGTACCTGGTTGAGCTAGGAATTATCTCCCCAAAAAAGAACTGGAAAACAAGGGCTGGCGTACCAAAAGGGAAACTATGAGGAGATGAATAAATAAAGCCAAGATCGAACCAAAGCTACTACACAGTCACATCAGGAGAAAGACAACAGTGAAAGAACAGGTGATGAAACTTAGGACGGGTGAGGACAGGTACACAGAGATTGACAAAGAGGTGTGTGAAGAACTCAACAAAAGGTTCCAGGAGGTCTTTACAATAGAACAAGGAGAAATCACAGCGCTAGGAGAGGTGGCAGCAAACCAGGCGACCTTGGAAAGGTTTGAAATTACAGGAGATGAGGTCAAGAAGCACCTATTGGAGTTGGACGCGAGAAAAACTGTTGGGCCGGACGGAATCTCACCATGGGTATTGAAAGAGTGTGCAGGAGCACTTTGTTTGCCACTCTCCATAGTGTATAGTAGATTAGTAGGTCACTGGAAACAAGAGACCTACCAGAAATATGGAAGATGGCTAATGTAGTCACAATATACAAAAAGGGTGACAGACAAGAGGCACTGAACTACAGGCCAGTGTCCTTAACTTGTATACCATGCAAGGTGATGGAGAAGATTGTGAGAAAAAACCTAGTAATGCATCTGGAGAGAAGAGGCTTCATGACAACCCATCAACATGGGTTCATGGAGGGTAAATCTTGCCTTACAGGCTTAATAGAATTCTACGATCAGGTGAGAAAGATTAAGCAAGAAAGAGAAGGATGGGCAGACTGCATTTTTTTGGACTGTCGGAAAGCCTTTGACACAGTACCCCATAAAAGGCTAATGCATAAGCTGGAGAAACAGGCAGGAGTAACTGGTAGGGCGCTCCAGTGGATAAGGGAGTACCTAAGCAATAGGAAGCAGAGAGTTACAGTGAGGGTGAGACCTCAGATGGACATGAAGTCACCAGTGGAGTCCCACAGGGCTCTGTACTTGGACCTATCCTGTTCTGATACACGTAAATGATCTCCCAGAGGGTATAGACTCATTCCTCTCAATATTTGCTGACGACGCCAAAATTATGAGAAGGATTAAGATAGAGGAGGACAGCTTGAGACTTCAAGAAGACCTGGACAAGCTGCAGGAATGGTCGAACAAATGATTGTTAGAGTTTAACCCAACCAAATGTAATGTAATGAAGATATGGGTAGGAAGCAGGAGACCAGATACAAGGTATCATTTGGGAGATGAAATACTTCAAGAGTCAGAGAGAGAGAAAGACCTGGGGGTGATATCACGCCAGACCTGTCCCCTGAAGCTCATATCAAGAGGATAACATCAGTGGCATATGCCAGGTGGCTAACATAAGAACGGCCTTTAGAAACTTGTGTAAGGAATCTTTCAGAACATTATAACCACATATGTCAGACCAATCCTGGAGTATGTGGCTCCAGCATGGAGTCCATATCTAGTCAAGCATAAGACTAAACTGGAAAAAGTTCAAAGGTTTGCCACCAGACTAGTACCCGAGCTGAGAGGTATGAGCTACAAGGAGAGACTACGGGAATTAAACCTCACTTCATTAGAAGACAAAAGAGTTAGGGGGGACATGATCACCTCATTCAAGATTATCAAGGGAATCGACAGGGTTAGATAAAGACAGGCTATTTAACACAAGGGGCACACGCACTAGGGGACACAGGTGGAAACTGAGTGCCCAAATGAGCCACAGAGATATTAGAAAGAACTTTTTTAGTGTCAGAGTGGTTCACAAATGGAATGCATTAGGAAGTGATGTAGTGGAGGCTGACTCCATACACAGTTTCAAGTGTAGATATGATAGAGCCGAATAGGCTCAGGAACCTGTACACCTGTTGATTGACGGTTGAGAGGCGGGACCAAAGAGCCAGAGCTCAACCCCCGCAAGCACACTAGGCGAGTACAATAGGTGAGTACACACAGCAAAAGGCCTGCTGCGGCTACTCAACCGCTTTGCCGCAGCCTGTTCCACATTCGGCCTGACAATCAGCCTGAAGAAGACACAGGTGATGGGACAAGAAATCAATGAGCTACCCTGTATGAACATCGCAGACTATGTGCTGGAGGCAGTTCACAAGTTTGTGTACCTTGGCTCCACAATCTCAGACACCCTTTCCCTGGACACTGAGCTCAACAGGCATATTGGGAAGGCTGCAACAACAATGGCCAGGCTCACAAAGCGCGTTTGGGAAAATGCCAAACTGACAGTGCACACTAAAGCACAAGTCTACATGGCATGTGTGGTGAGTACACTTCTCTACAGCTCGAAATCCTGGACCCTGCACTCTCGCCGAGATGGCTCAATACCTTTCAAATGCGGAACCTGAGATGCATCCTTGACATCACGTGGAAAGACCACGTCACCAACAATACAGTACTTGAGAACAGGAGTCCCTTTACAATTTTCACTCTCCTGAAGCAGAAACGCATACGATGGCTGGGACATGTCAACGCATAGAAGATGGTCACATACCAAAGGACCTCTTGTATGGAGAACTGGCATCAGGAGGAGACCCACCGGAAGACCTCGGCTGCGTTTCAAAGTCGCCTGCAAACGCGACCTCAAGCAGATGAACATCGACATCAACACTTGGGAGGAAGCAGCTACGGACAGATCTGCCTGGAGATATAAAGTGCAGAAGGGACTACAGCAATTCGAGGATGAACTGAAGAGGCAGGCGGAGGATAATAGACTTCAGAGGAGGTTTCGACCACTGTCAGACGCACCCGCTTCAGCGTTTATCTGCGCTCGCTGCAGTCGAGACTGTCATTCTCGGGTTGGCCTTCACAGCCACAGCTGGCACTGCATCCAACTAGACTACAACAACTAGACACTCAGGGCACAACTCCATAACCCCACGGGATTGACAGATGCCTACTACGCCTCTATTCACCCAGCAGTGAATGGGTACCTGGTTGTTAAACAATTTGGCAGGGTCATATTCCAGGAAATATTAAGATTAAGGACTTACCTGAAATATTATTCATGCTAGTGGCTTTACAAGAATGTAAGAACTCTTGTATAAAAAAAATACAATCTTCACTGTATATACTGTACTAGCTTCATCACCATATTCATCTTTACTACTCACTATCTTCATCACTGTAACCCAAATAAATAAATAAAGTTCATCTTTTTGTGTAACTCATGAAAATGCACTGTAAACTCTATGGAAATCCTACTTCTGATTTTATTTCAGACTTCATGAAAATCGCATGTGGGGAATTGGGTTACAGGCTGATACTTCTTAAAGCATTTAACTTAGGCCAACCCTAACCAGCCTTTGTCCATACCATACCCCCAGACCCCCCCCCCCTGCAAATTTGGGGGAGGCCAGCCTCAAGTGTCTGGCCTCCATCTCTGGACAGACAGACATTCTCTTATAGTATAGATTTAATTTTATGCAATTTATGTACATTGATCAGCACCAAAAATTCAGTCAAACAGGTATTTTGTATAGTATACAGACACCAAATCCATTTCATTAACCAAATGGCAATTTACACTGCATCTGCATCAACACTGCATCCAAATTTCTGCTGAACCTAGAATCCATTGTACTGCAAAGTGGCCCCAGTTTACAAACATACTAACAAACTTGCTGTCACTTACTCTTGAATAAACACACACCTCTTTTTCTAAGCAGTTGTGTAAGTCTTCCAAATTTCTCTCCAGCCAAACTTGTCTGCATATGATTACATTTCCATAAAAGAATTAACAGCATAAGCTTACAGAGCGGTTTCTTAAGTGAAACAGAAAGGCAACCTGCATAACAGCTTCAACTTCTCTATAGTAACTCTTATACAAAGGCACTACCAAAGAAAAAGTGCTGTTTTGTTGTGTTTCTTCAAAGCATTTATAAATCTTGATTTATTACACAGTATAGATAAAGTATTTCCATCCATTCACAAACATCTCTCACAAAATTTATAGATACTTTACGTAAATTGCATTACCTGTCCTAAATAGGAGATGTTGGTAAACACTTTTTACCCAAGTCTCGTTCCATGTAACTGAACTCGAAATTGCAAAATATCCCCCTTAAAAAATTGATCCTGTAGGTGGAACCAATCCTCAAACATGAATAACTCACCCTTGAATTAAGCTGCTTTTAAGTCATGTTACTGCAGCAATAACAAACCCACTCATACTCAGTTTATCTTGGAAAAGTTATCAATAGGAGACAGAGTTAGAATTGTGTAAGATGATATGGTACTCCAACACATGATGTATATCAAAACGGGGTGAGAATAGCTTGAGCTACCTCATCCCTTTGTGTGTATTTTACCTCAATAAACTTATTTCAATTTCAATTTCAATGTATATCAAACCACAGTAAACCATCACACATTAGTATTTTCTCAAGTCTGGTATTTTGTTATTATTTACTGTACCTTAACTACACAATGTTTGTTGCCAAAATATATTGTACTGTCCAGTGGACAGGATGCAAGTTTTTCAAAACAAAATTTACCAGAATGTTATCCTGCCTTTAAAGCACCTGGATGGTGGGGGTTGAGGGGAGGGGGGGAGGTGAGTTTGATGCAGAGGTGCACATTACATGCCAGAAAAATATGGTCACTTATCTCTAGCTGTATATTACTCTATTCAATGATTAATGCAGGAAGTCAATCATTCTGCAAGTCCATAGACTTCATGGAATTCACTTAGATTTGTAATCTGTAATTTTCCTAACAAGTATTCTAATTTAGATTTTTTTATTGTCAATGGTTTTTCTTTACAGTGAGGCTTCAGAAACCAATTTGATATGCAGCATAATAAAACATTTTCATTTAATTTACTGTACAATGCTAAAATTCTAAAGTCACTATGTAATGTTCTTAATACCAAAAGCAGGTCAGGCATGAGCTACACTGCTCCTCTAACATGCTTGGAATACCTGTAATTAACAGTACCAGAGAGCACTTAATACATTTAAAGTACAGAAAGCAAGAGGGACATCACATAGGCCTACATACTTCCAGGTGACTGTGTAGCACAAATTGTTCTCGAGCAGAAATCGTTTAAGGGTAATGTCTACAGATTTCCAAGTTAAATCAAGGCTAACAACAAACTACATTATTTGGCAAACAATGAAGAGATGGTTTTAGCAAACCATTACTGTTTGCTTTTAACCCCCTCCATAATGATGAATACATATACAAGCTATTGAAAGATGCAAAATACAATACCATTTTCATGTACATGTTTAGGACAAAATTTATCATATTTTTCTAATAACAGTAAATATTTTGTGCGTATTTGAGGCAACAGTTTTAAAATACTCTTTTCAGTCACAAATCTGATGGCCTTTCTGAGGAAGTTCAAGTGGCAAAAATGATCAAGAAAATGACTAGTACAGTGGCACCTCGACATCCGATTGCCCCTACTTACGATAAATTCGAGTTCCGATATAAATTTCATAAAAAAATGCGACTCTACATCCGATGGTGTCGTCGACATCCGATATTTGTTGGTACACGTTCGGGTCGGCCGAGCGCGTGGTTCTCGGTCACGCGGTCCGACCTGCCTCAGTTTACTACAGTTACGCGCTTAGTGACGATCGCGCCTATAAAAAATTCCGCTTTTGTGATGATTTTTGCATTTTGAACATTAAAGTAATTATTATATAATATGCCATGAGTCCCAGGAAAGTCAGTGGTAAGGCTCAACATATGAGATCCCATGTAAGAATGACCGTAGAGCAGAAACAAGAGATCATTCATAAATATGAAGATGGTGTGCAGGTAGGTGAACTCGCTAGGCAGTACAACAAATCTCAGTCAACGATATCCACCATACTAGCTAAGAAAAAGGACGTTATGGGTGCTAAAGTGATGCATCATTACAGACAAATGTTAAAACGAATGGAAAAACAAATGTCTCTTGACAAATTTGTAGTGAGACAAACAAGCACTGAACCACAACCAGGTCCTAGTGATATTCAGGCAAAACGTAGGAGAGAGAGTACCCCAGAGAAAGCATCACCGCCTGATGTGATAATGGAAGGGGACGCCCCTTCAAAACAGTAACAACTCTCCTCCTGCCCCATCACCATCTTCCATACGCCATCAAGAGCCCTCCATAAAGGTAAGAGTAACTTTGGTACTGTATTGTAGTTAGAAAAAAACATTGCATTCAGTATAAAATGTATTTTTATGTTAATATTTTGGAGGGTGGGGAACGGATTAATTCAAATCCCTTTATTTCTTATGGGAAAATTCGCTTCGACTTCCGATATTTCAACATCCGATCCGTCTCTGGGAACGGATTAGCATAGGAAGTCGAGGCCCCATTGTACTCCCTTATCAAATACTAGAAAACATATCAATCTTCCTATAAATGGTAGTGTGTGAATACCTCTTAGTATTATGAGCATGTTGATCTAAAATACCAAGATAAATGCTATCGTATGTAAGAATGTAAGAAGAAAAATGCTTCATAAGTAAGTAATTATCAAAGAAGGCGCCAAGCCAGCAAGGCTATGTAGTACCATCAAATGTGCAGAATAATCAGAGGGCGCTAAATATCACTGAGGATGTCAATAAGAGAACAGAAATGCACAAGGCAAACGATATCAAAAGTAACCGATTCACCAAGAATTCTATCGAGGGACAAGTGACCGCCGGGGGACGGTCGGAAAGCAAAACACATGCTTGTCCTGGAAGTCAGGACATTCAACAAGGATATGCACAACTGTAAGAGGGACAATGCAGTTAGGCCAATAAGGAGCAGGGCAGCGCTCCATTAAGTGTCCGTGAGTTTAGCGCGTATGGCCAATACGCAGCCTTGCCAGAGCTGTTTCCCATCACCGGTTACGGTGGTAGGAGGAAGGCCACAGGGACACACTACCCTTAAGAATACGCAGTTTCTTACCAGTAATAGAAGACCAACAACTCTGCCAACGGGCAAGGATGGAGGAATGAATAACTTGGTAAAAGTCGGAATAAGGAGTACCTTTACGGGAGATGGAACAAGTGCGGACTGCTTCCTTAGTGGCAGCGTCCGCATGCTCATTTAATCCCTCAACTGCGCAATGCACCTGCAGTCACTCGATGGGGGGTGCGCAACGCACCTACGGGTATTTATATTTTTAGCGTTTCAAAACTCCCATGGCTACATGGGGTTCACATCAGCTTCTTCAGGGCTCCTGTAAACAGACACCAACTTTAAATAATATCATGGGCCACATTCCCGGGTGTGAGAGCCTCAGTAATGAGTGAGTAGCCAAGGCAGGCACACGCAGCATGAGCTCACAGCACTGCTGTTCAGCTTGTGACCACAGCATCGCCTAATAATGTCAAAATATATATATAACTTGTATTATTTAGCTATGATAGTATTACAGAAGAGCCCGAGTGTGATAATGACTGTGTACAACGTTCAAATATTAGTGATTCAATGCTGTTCACGATGTTCACAGCGCTAGCCACAGCACCACAGCATTATTTCGTCCGTCTAGGATTCTTCAAACGACTTCTTAGGTTTCTTTACAAAATAAACTTATGGTCAATTATTCCTTTACAGGAATTAGTGACCAGGATTGTGGTGATAATTAGCACTGTGCGTAGTATTGTGGGAGGCGAAATTTTGGTGAGGAGGGAGGGGAATCGAGGTAGCCTCACTGTGTGTGGCAGCCACTCTTGTTTTGCTCACCATACTAGCTTAGTGGTTCCCTATGGTCAAAACATATGTACATGGGTTTATACAATGTGTGTATATAATGTAATAACAACAGCAGGAGTATGTTGAGAGCAGCTATTTTGGTGAGGGAGGTGACGTTGTAATCATAACATCGTCTGCTGTCTGCTGTGTGATTTCTCATATAGTGTATGGTGGTCACTGTACTATTTGGACACAATACCGGCTTACTTGCATAGTTCTGGTGAATAAAACATGTAGATAGGTATACATAACATGTGTAAATAGTGTAATAAAAACAATAACAGTATGGTGGGAGGAGCAATGTTGGCGAGTAAGATCCTGGAGGAGTGAGGGAGGACTGGCTGGGTGTGGCAGCTCACACTCGCAGAGTTCTGAGTGTGTTGATGGTGAATGTATATAGTGTGTGACAGTGTATAGTGTGGAAATATGTTGTAAATATAAATAAATGAACATGAAACATTGGAGTGAATAACAGTATGGTGGGAGCAAGGGTGATGGCAAGTATGATGTTGGAGGAGTGAGGGAGGACTGGCTGGGTGTGGCAGCTCACACTCACAGAGTTCTGAGTGTGTTTATGGTGTGTGTGTATATATAGTGTGTGATACTGTACAGTGTGTAAATAGATTGTATATATACATAAATTTGCATGATACATTGGAAATATGTGCAGCATATGTGTACACAAGTGTCATGCACGTAACACAGTGTCTTCGGACAGTACGGATGTTTTACTGCCATAAAATAGTGTACGTGTTCATTATACATAGGATTGGCACGTAAAAACAAATAAAATGTATTTGGAACTGTGCGCAAAAAATGAACAAAAATATACTCGTGCCAACTCGCGCATCTTGAGCCGGGCGCCCTACTGGCCCCGGGAGTGTATGCCACGGGCGACCAGGGAATGATGACGTCACGCGCGAACTTACGGACCCCATAGCAGCCAAAGTCAGTACAATTTCAACTTTTTGTTACCATATCCATACTCAGGGAAAATTTTGTGTGTCAAAAAGTCAAAAAAAATATTTTGACACTTCCAAAACAAAAAGAATTTTTTACAGAGAATTTATTTCCCGCACACTTTGGAAGCCATGCAGTTGAGGGGTTAAAGAGACACCAATATGGCCAGTAACCCAGCAAAACTCAACTGTCTTAAATCTACTGGAGATACGAAACAGCCAATGTTGAATCTCGAAAACCACCGGATGGACAGGATTAAAGGACTCCAGAACCATGAGGGCGCTGCCAGAGTCAACTACAACCATAAAGGAGGATTGACAGCAAGAAAGCAGATGAAGAGCATTGAGAATAGCATAAATATATTACTACTATTCTCTACACCTTACTTTCCTCCTCACCTCTCTCTTGCCTATTTATTACCCGTTCTCTACCTCCTCATCACAAGCGACTTGAGAATAGTCCAGGACGGACCGAAACGTCGTCGTCCCTTCAACTTCTAGTGTGTGGTCTGGTCAACATACTTCAGCCACGTTATTGTGACTCATCGCCTGCATATGGATACCACACGTACGCGTCTTACTCTGTTTAATTTCTTCGATGCTCTACCTTCCTTCAAACGGCCTTTTCGCGCCTTTGAATCTTCCCTTCTTGCCGCCAAGCGTCGAAAGAACCAGCTCAGGTTTCTTAAAGATTGTCTTGCTGAGCAAGTTCTCCCTCTTTCTTTATCTCACTTTCTCCAGTTCAACACTTCGGGATCTCCTTTCCCTGAACATGCCCGCCTTCTTCTTCAAGAACTTATTCATGCCACCTCCCTGCAAGTTGACGAGGCCTTTCTTGATGTTCGTCAACAGCAACGCTTTCTGTCCTCTTCTCTTCCCAGTGATCTATGCAATATCATTTTTCCAATTGCATTTGACACTGCTCACGTCTCCTCTTCCCACCACTCCTCCACACTACACAACAAACTTCAATGCCTGATCTCCAACAGTCCTTGGGCCAAATACTCTCTCTCTGACTGTGTTACCAACCTTTCGTCCTACTCTCTTTCTAAGCACCAGCAAGAACTCCTTGGTCTTGGTCTGTCTTTTGCTACTTCCCCTGGCCCACGCTGTGGCATTGATCTCATTAGTTCCTTTGACAGGTTTGTCAATTCTAACTCTAGTACTCTTTCGGACCTGTCTGCCTTTAGAGGGGCCCTCATCCCCGTTCTTGACAGCTTGTTTTCTAAAAATCACCACCTTCCTCGTCGCTTCCAGCTTGCCCTTGCCTCCCTAAAATCTAACAACTCTATTCTTATCCTTCCTTCTGACAAAGGCAATTCGGTGGTTGTCCTTGACCGTGAGGACTACCTCCGGAAAGCAGATGTCTTGCTCTCTGACTCTCGCACTTATGCTCCTCTGACTTCTAACCCTTTGGATCGCCTCAAAACTTCCTTTAACCGCAAACTAAGACAGCTCTCTAGTCTTTGCCCTCCTGACTTTGATCTCATTAAACGTTTCCGTGTCATCTGCCCTTCTCTTCCTTATTTCTATGGTCTTCCTAAGACTCATAAACCTGGTGTTCCTCTTCGTTCTATCATTTCTTCACGGGGCTCTGTCAGCTATTCTCTTGCCTCCTGGCTCGCTAAAACCCTGACGCCTTACCTTGGCACTTTTTCCCCTGCCCACCTTCGTCACTCTCAGGACTTCATAGAAAGACTGCGCCTGCAACCCTCTTGTAAGATGCTTAGTCTTGATGTTGACTCTCTGTTTACAAATGTTCCGCTAGATGACGTTCTCTCTTTCCTTGACGGAAGGCGTCAGAGGGCCTTCTTCCTCTCCCTCTTCCCACTGACGTTTTCCTCGATCTCATTAGACTCTGTGTTGAATCTAATTCTTTCTCTTTTAACGGTAAATATTACACTCAAACTTTCGGTGTCGCTATGGGTTCCCCTCTCTCCCCTGTTCTTGCTAATTTCTACATGGAATACTTCGAAACTGTTCTTCTTCCTTCTATTGATACTCGTCCCTCTCTCTGGCTTCGCTATGTTGATGACATTTTTGCTTTATGGCCTCATGACCTTAATCTTTTCCAGCCTTTCCTCGCCTCTCTTAACAATCTGGCTCCTTCTATCCATTTCAAAGTTGAGTGGGAATCTAATTCCCTCCTTCCTTTTCTTGATGTTCATGTTCACAGCTCTGTGTCTGGGTTCTCTTTCTCTGTCTACCGTAAACCCATGCACAGTGGCATGTACATTCACTTCTTTTCCTACCATCCTCCTTCTGTTAAGAAAATGTCCTCGTCTCTCTCTTCCTCCGCGCTCTACGCATCAGCGACCCTCAGTTTCTTGATTCTGAAATTTCCTTTATCTACAAATCATTCTCTCGCCTTGGTTATCCTTTGCATTTCATCAACTCTGCCTACTCTCAAGCTAAACGAAATTTCTTTCATCCTAAACCTGCTTCCAACAGTAGTAGCACTGTACTATGCCTTCCCTTCATATCTGAACTCAAAACTTTTACCAATACCTTTCGTCCTCTTGACATTAAACTCGCCTTTCGACAAACTAACACACTTCGTAGCAATCTAGTTCACACTGCTCCTCCTGCTTCAAATGCTGCTGGTGTCTACTCTATTTCCTGTTCATCTTGTCCTCTCCAATACTTTGGCGAAACTGGCCGTACACTGAATGACAGACTTAAAGAACACAAGAGAAGTGTTAAGTCTGCAGACACTAACAATGCTCTCTTCTGCCATGTGAGGGATTCTAATCATCCCATTGATTGGTCTTCCTCCAAAATAATCTTTCCTGCCTCTACTCTTCACAGACGCGCGCCGTCTTGTAGAATCGGCTCTTATACACAAAGTACCCAACATGAACATGAGTCCTGGCTTTGTTGCTGTGGACTCTTCCCTTTCACAGTACATACTCAAATGCTCTAATCTTTCTAACAAACGTGACTTAACATAAGCTTACCCCTTCCATTTATCTTTCTTTCTCTTTCCTTTTCTTTCTCTCTTCTCCTACGCTCCCTTGCTATCCTCTTCTTATTCCTATTACTTTTCCTTCGGTGATTATAATGGGAGCTGCCTCGTATGGGCCAATAGGCCTTCTGCAGTTCTCATTATTACTATTACTTTCCTCCTCACCTCTCTCTTGCCTATTTATTACCCGTTCTCTACCTCCTCATCACAAGCGACTTGAGAATGGTCCAGGACGGATCGAAACGTCGTCGTCCCTTCAACTTCTAGTGTGTGGTCTGGTCAACATACTTCAGCCACGTTATTGTGACTCATCGCCTGCAGAATAGCATAAAGTTCTGCCGTGAAGATGTTAGTCTCCGATGGCAGGCGACACATATAGGGTGTGGTCAGGGAAAAAAACAGAGTAGCCTACACCGTCTGCAGACTTAGACCCATCGGAGAAGATGGAAACTGAGCGGGAATGTGAAGAAAAGTGTTCGAGGAAAAGGCGTTTCAGAACTGTAGGAGGGGTAAAAGCTTTAGTGATGTGGGCCAGGGATTTGCCTGACCCAATTTTGGAAGGGGGGACCCTCTAGGGGGCAAGGATGGAACAACACGAGGAGAAATATTAGTAATACTAACCGAAAGAGAACGTTGCAGGTGAGACAACTGAACAGAAAGAGGAAGGCGGTGAAGGGGAACAGGAATTACAGGAAGGGGAAAAGTCAAAGCATGACACAGGTGAGAGTGAGGGTGTTGTAAGGACCGTGCAAGGTAGCAAAGACAGTAGCAATCTCGGCGGTCCTGGAGAGACAGGAAGCCAGTGTCAACGTACAAGCTGAGGGTAGGAGTCGAAAGAAAGGCACCAAAGCCGAGGTGCAACCCAGTATGGTGCAAAGGATCTAGACGGCGAAGAGTAGAAGGAGAAGCAGAAGAGTAAACAGGGCAACTATAATCGAGTTTAGACAGTATGAGAGAAGAATGCAAAGAGAGGAGCGTACACCTATCTGCTCCCCAAGAAGTGTGACAGAACCTTAAGAAGGTTAAGGACCTTGGAGCATTCAACATGAAGATAAGAGATATGGGGCGACCAAAACAAACGAGTGTCAAAGATTAACCCCAAAAGCTTCGCATAATCTTTGTACACAAAGGGATGACCATAAAGTGACAAAGAAGGACGAAGGATGACATGCTTTCGAACAAAAGTCATAGAACAAGTCTTAGTGGAAATGCTTCATAAGTTGTCAGCCAATTTGCATAGATTGCCAATGATGTGACATTTTTGCAAGATAGTTATGGATAATTTGGGAGAGAAGGGAAAGAATCATCACATTGACATGTCTGAGTGCCTTGTTCACTAATGAACCAGAAAAATATATGTAGCATCTGTTTACAAGTGGAAAAACACCCAAATGATATTAATACATTATACATTGACTATCCAATTCTTATTACAACCATTTTGACAACAAAAACTTTTCCAGACTCATCAAAGGCAGCTGATGCCAACGTCGAGTGGCTCAGTGCACGCACTTTGTAACCTAATTTAAAAGCCCTGGAATATAGTAACCCCTGAACTGGGCATTTCTCCTACAAGACTGAGGCACAGTATAAAAAATACTAGTTATCTCTTTTTATCTATTGGTAACTGAAGCCTGGGATTCTTGAGCTCAATCCTCATATACAAAGCTAAAAAATACTAATAATAATGCCCAGTCAATTACTATCTTTGGTTCATAGAGAAGTCCTAAATGCATACTAAGTGGCTTCATTTTAGTACCAAAACCTTGGCAAGTTTTCATACCAAACATTAGCTGCAGTTATGGACTAGATATATCATACTTAAAATGTCTAAAGTTAAAGTTTTATTACTTAAAAAACTTTATGTCTTACAGCTGTACAAGTCTTATCAGTAAGAATAGTTGCTCTTAAAAATATTAAATTCCACGAGGTAATACACTTTGTGCACCTTATACACATGCTCTTTAAAGCACTAATGGAACTGTTGTGGAATCTACATAAATGACCCATGCATTTGTATAGAGCCTACTAGCTGCTCGGCAGTCATCCAATAAGAACAATTAGGGACATATTACAAGTATAACCTCTAATATAATACTGTTCAAGAATCTACTGAGCCCGGAGCTTACTCCCTCAATAGATAATGTATGCCAGCTGTAAATTTTTTAAAACTGACTTTTTTTCAATAATTTTCTACAACTTTTCCCCTGAAATCATTTGGAGGTATGTGGATACTAGGTCACAATAAACAACACAATTAACCTCATACAGTATCCACCATGTGAACGGTAACTGGCACTTGAATAATATTTGGACCGCTGCGCTTGGCAGAAGCCAAAAGTGTATGGGAGGGCTCATAATTATTGTGGTTTTCCAGTCCACCATCATGTCTATCCCGGGGCACCGGAGATGGAGGGGGAGACCAACCAGATAATGAAGGGGGATCATCTAGCATATGCCTTGTTGGAAGGCCTACAAGTCCTCCTAAGTCTGTGTAGTTAAGGTTTTCCGAATCATCATGAGGAGTCATGGTAGAATAACCTTGATCACTAGAATCTGCCACACCTGGGGGACGACGGTACCCAGGGTTCATGCGGTATGGGCTAACTGTGGCAGCAGCTCCTAGTCCTACCCCAGATACATCTCCTGAAATCATGTAAATCAAACTTCACTGCAATATTCTTTTAAAATATCAGCTTCACCTTACTCTCAAGTTAGCAAATCTACATAATGATGAAAAGTTCATAGATTTTTTTTCATATTTGATGTGACTGAAGTGAATTAACTTGAACTGATTTTTAAACCTATTTTAAATTTATAAGCTATATCATTTGTGGCATAAAATTTACCTAAGAGATCTTCATCAACATTGTCAAGTTGATGAGTGGGCTGTGATTGGTACAGAGGATGCTGGGGAGGCCGAGTCTGAAAGTTGGCAGGAGTGTAGAGGGTGCGGTTGCTGCCACCCACGTGTTGCCTATAACAGTAGACCGCTAGAGCTACAACCAGGAACACCGCCATGACCCCGCCAGCCACTGGAATGCGATAAGTGTTCTCTATATTTATTATAATATGACAGAACCGTAACTTACTGCAATTTCAAGCTTGTCAGATTCTAGGAGCTACTGAATTTTGACACTAAAGTTGTAATTATCAGATAATTAGAGTACATTACTGTAATTATAAATGCAAGAAAATTAAAAAAAAGTTTAGTTACTAAAGAACTGTTCCTCTTACCAGGTCCAATGGGATTTCCGGAGCTGCCATGGGTGTTGTCTGAATGAGGGAGGGTTGCAAGTCCATGAGGATATGGTGAAGGCCCTCCAAGGACACCACCATAGCACTGATGAACCTCCATACAATGTGGGTGTGTCATACGTGACTGTCTATCATTTGGTCACGGAACACCAAATGCAGCCAACAACACCTAAACATGATTTGTGTGTTATATGAGCAGTGCATGACACAGAGAGGCACGAGTCAAGGTGAGCTAACAGGCCAATAGAATACTGAAGTGGCATGGCAGCTTCTGGAGTTCGGCCACAGGTGGGAGCCATATCTGGAGGTTGTGTGGCCAGTTCCAGAACTTGAGGCATGAGTTGGCCTTTAATGAAACCTGCATCAAAAAATGTTTGCCAGTGCTGGCTAAAAGAATCGCTTGTGTAGTTACTGAGAGACTCCAAAGGAGCTGATGATTGAGTGGTAGCAGAAGAAGAATCGGCCACAG
>WNGS01165339.1:5570253-5580607 GCA_020271785.1 Procambarus virginalis
TGCCTACTGCCGTTTCGCGCCCCACTGAGTGTGGTCTATGCATGTGTGTATAGGTGAGCCACCAAATCATCGTCGTCTCTCTCTCTCTCTCCGTCTCGTCTCTCTCGCTGTTCTCATCTTCGTCTAGAGATCCTGTCTTCGTTTCCATGAAACATGTCTGTACAGCGTTGTATATTTGTAATTGCAAGTCTATATTACGGGGGTATACCCCAACATGACGACGCTTCCTACTTCTAGGTGTTGCGCTTAGTCGGGACTCTCTCTCTTATCTCTCTCACTCCGGTTCACACTCTCTTCAATCCCTAGCTGTCCGTAGGTCTGTCGAGCGGGTCTCGTCGTCTCTCACCGTGTCAACCTCACACCGCCGCCGTGTACTCTTGTTCTCTAAATCTTAGTTCTCTAGTTCTGCTATCTCTTTCGCTCTCCGCTTTCGCCCAATGTGAAAAAATAATCTCCTGTCCTGCACAGCCCCCTCATGCTGCATGGTCGAGCGAGAGGTGCATGTGTGTTGAAGGCCACATGTGTGGGCCAAGGCGGCATCGAGTCCAGTTACAGTGGTGGGTCCAGGTTGGGCGCGACGGTGGTAGTCACAGGGGTTGGCCGATAGAGGGATAACACCATGTAGTGGCTCACAAGGGGTGTATGGGGCCGAGGTCGTCTACTTACTTACAAAGGAGGGGCTGGAGTTCAGGTCACAATTACGTGGGGCTCGAGGGGTGCGGGAGACTGCAGGGTTAGCCACTAAGAGGAGGAAGATGAGCAGGGTCTGCATGGAGGAGGACATCGGTGGTTTCTCGCTACTGGCTGGTGAACCGAGATAACCTTCACGGAGAGTCTAGCAGAGAGACAGTGTCCTGGGATGTGCAGTTTTCTCCTTGAAGAAGTGCCTTTCGCATATTGCCCTGTTCCTTTGCACAGTCAGCTACACATGCCGGGGTATTACGATATGCGACGAGTAAGTCGTGACAGTAGATTAGCAGGTCGCTGCGCAGGACATTCACATTGTATCGGGCTAATAGAACAAATAAGCGTCCCCGGCATGTAGTGTTATAGTGGCCAGAATATTCCTGGGATATAGACGTATCTGGCAGCTTTCTCAAAACCCAATGTCGAATACACATGTGGTCAACCTTTGTGAAAGAGAATACATGCACTCTGCGCTTCGAACTGTATTTTGGTCTGCGAAATGTCCGCTATATCTGGCTAGACGCTTCCACGTCGGCCCACACCGCTGTCGATCCTAACGGTGCTATCGCTCGCAAGACTCTGTGTAATTACTATTAGGGAGTCTGTGGAACACTTGATGAGATAGGTGTGTGACTTGATCACCCCAGATATCTGTGGTAATGGTCAGTTTCACATTACACACAGTGCGTATCGTTTAATGTATGTTGTGATGTATCTATAATAAACTGAGCTTGTCCACTCGCACCTTAAGTCGACACTTCATGACGTTAGTGCTTGATTTGGCAGATACAACGGTTAGGTTGTTATGCTCTAATCTACAGTTCAAAGTCCGTCTGCACGATCCAGTCAGAGTAAAACCAAATGCTATTGAATGCATGTGTGTGTAGTGCAAAAAACTTATAGTAGTTATCTACATGATGAATGGTAACGTTATGGTTCGTGGTTGAGGTGTATGTGTATGTAGAAGTATATATGGTGAAGTCTGATCAGGAACTGACCTTCACCTTTTGTCTACTATGATGCACATGAATGGACCACTATGTCGAAAGACAAATCGAACAACTATCAGCTAGGGCAAATAAGCGTGGAAATCTGTACATCGTAGTACATTATACACGTCATGTTGCGTTTAACGCTGATGGCATTTGCTCGTCAGTCACCGAACATCACCTTCGTTAGTTCATTGTTCGGAGGAAACCCGTGAACTTAATATTATTTACTACAACTCTAACCCTGGCCAGTGAGTACACAGCACAGAAAAGTGCGTATACAATACGTATGATGTTGCATTGTAAATGTGTGGCAATCGTCAAGTGTGGTATAAAATAATAATAATAAACACAAACACACGTCTCAGTGACCGGACTGGGCTGGGTGTACTGGTGACCTGCTACAGCGGTGTAGAATGCCGGTTTTCACCGCGTGCGCATTACCTACTTGCTCGTTACTGAGGTGCGGCACCCAGTTTCACACCCCTCCAGTACAGCTGCATCGTTAACTGTGTGTATCTCTAGAAATGCTCACAGTATATCCAGGTTTTAGGTAGGGTGGTTACGTTGTACAGGTATATGTAGGTCTCAACCTTCCAGTACAGCTGCGCGGTTACTGGTACCGTCCACCGCGTCCAGTACACAACTGTGCTTCTTTACTGGTACCTCCACCCTCCATAGCCAGCGGCTTCGTTACTGTACCCCCACCCTCCCGTACCACGGCTCGTTACTGTACCGATTCACCCTCCATCAGTCTCGCCTCGTCGTACTGTACCGGTGTTGTCCAACCTCCCTATACCCGCTAGCTCGTTATTGGTACCGTTGCCCAGCCCTTCCATACCAGGGAGCGGGGCGCTGAGTTCTGGTACCAGCATGAGAGTCTATCCACCCTCACCGTACAGCTTGCTCGTTGAGCTGAAACTTCACCTCTCCAGTACAGCTGTCTCGGATTACTGTGGTCCTACGTGTTTCAACCTCCAGTACAGCTTGCTCGCTTTACTCTAACGCTGGGTCATCGTGCACGCGGTGCCGTGTCTGGTGCCGCCAGTGTACCTTGTATTCAGTGAGCGCTACTGGTACACGTGTATATCCACCCTCCAGGTTAATCAGATGCTGCGGTACTGGTACCATCGTATTCGCAGCCTCTGTACCGTGCTAGTAAACTTGACCATAAAACATCTCAGCATAAGTGTTTTATCCGAGACTGTGATCGTGTCCTTGTCAAAAGTCGCGAACGTCTCAGTCTGATAACTGGGTCCTGGCGGTTGCATATGCCCGTCGTGTCGGTCTTGCTCCGGCGCTTTTGTCGTGTGGCCGGCGGCGCAGCACCAGCCCGCCACTGCTGGGCAAGGGTGTGCTTTCTCACGTGTGTAATGCTCGCAGGCGTGGTGTCGCGACATCAGAACCTGTGTGTAGCGACCCGAGCAGCTGGGTAAGTGACCAGCAGTTGTGTACGACCCGCAGCTGTGTAAGACCAGCAGTTGTGTACGACCAGCAGCTGTGTACGACCAGCACCTGTGTACGACCAGCAGTTGTGTACGACCAGCAGCTGTGTACGACCAGCACCTGTGTACGACCAGCAGCTGTGTAAGACCAGTAGCTGTGTAAGACCAGTAGCTGTGTAAGACCAGTAGCTGTGTAAGACCAGTAGCTGTGTAAGACCAGTAGCTGTGTAAGACCAGTAGCTGTGTAAGACCAGTAGCTGTGTAAGACCAGTAGCTGTGTAAGACCAGTAGCTGTGTAAGACCAGTAGCTGTGTAAGACCAGTAGCTGTGTAAGACCAGTAGCTGTGTAAGACCAGTAGCTGTGTAAGACCAGTAGCTGTGTAAGACCAGTAGCTGTGTAAGACCAGTAGCTGTGTAAGACCAGTAGCTGCTTCATACTGACGCGCAGCATCTGTGTAGAGCATGGGACACACAGTGTAGTCTTGGGTTAACGGACTGCCAACTGTGTTTTGGAGCCAGCAGTTGTGTTACGACCCACAGCTTGTGTGAAGACCAAGGCAGTCTTGTGTAAGACCAGCGATTGTAACCTCACTTGTGTAAGACCAGCAGCTGTGTAGACCAGCAGCTGTGTAAGACCAGTAGCTGTGTAAGACCAGTAGCTGTGTAAGACCAGTAGCTGTGTAAGACCAGTAGCTGTGTAAGACCAGTAGCTGTGTAAGACCAGTAGCTGTGTAAGACCAGTAGCTGTGTAAGACCAGTAGCTGTGTAAGACCAGTAGCTGTGTAAGACCAGTAGCTGTGTAAGACCAGTAGCTGTGTAAGACCAGCAGCTGTGTACGACCCGCAGCTGTGTAAGACCAGCAGTTGTGTACGACCAGCAGCTGTGTACGACCAGCAAGATTAGGAGGAGAAATAGCTGAAGGAAGAGGTGTAAAAGGAGGAAAAGTTTTAAAGGAAATGACAAGGAGGCATTAATACTCCCCCCAGGCTGATACGGCGGTTGGGAAAGTGTAATGCCGTACCTGTAGACTAGTATTCTAAAATTTCTAAAAACATTGACAGGAAATCTAGATTTCTGGTAAAGACAAACACAATCCTAATATTCAGGAAATGGGACATACAGGAGGGATAAATACAGAACATTTTCACTGAGAAGTATTATATGTTACGATGCTTAATAAAGCAACTGGTTTTGTTTTTTTTTTTTTTTTTTTTTTTTGTTTTTTTTTTTTTTTTTGTGTTTTTTTTTTTGTTTCTTTTTTTTTTTTTTTTTTTTTTTTTTTTTGTTGGGGGGGGGGGGGTTTTTTTTTTTGGTTTTTTATTTTGTTTTTTTTTATTTTTTTTTTTTTTTTTTTTGAATATATGATGAACACCTGAACAGGAAAACGTTGCAACGTGTAGAGGGCAGCATGGGTTTAACAACGGAAAGCCGCTTTCCTGACATCCTGTTCATGTCTATGACAAGATATAATAAAACACGACAGGAAAATAAAGGCTGTGTAGACGCTATTTTCTTGACTATCTAGAAGCGTTTTGATACATTCATCACGAAAGGATTATGTACAGATAAATGTTCAGTGTTTCTCCCAATAATGCAGCTTGCGTCTCCTCATGTAATTAATCTTCGTGATGAACGAATATCAAACGCTTCTAGACAGTCAGAGGCGAGGTCTCAGACTGGTGGGACTGTAACAAGTGGGGGTCCCCCAAGGATCGGTCCTGAGGACCATGACTGTTCCTAATTCATAGGAGGGAGACCAACCGAAGGTGAGTCTCGTATGCATCATGCTTGCACGACACACACAACTATCAATGATATAAAGCCGATGTAGGACCGCAAAAATTTCAGGAACTTCAAACGTTCAGAGTGCGCTAATAAATACTTCCTAGAACTCAGTTCCAACAAATGTAAGGTAATACAAATGGGAAATGAGAGAAATCTACAGAGACAAACAAAGGGGCTATTATGATCACAACATACAACACTGTAGCCAGAGAGTACAAGTTGAATGCTGGAAACAATGAGTCGAAGAATGTAAAGGGATAATACTCTTACCCAGTACGGTGGTCAACAATGAGATGCTCTGAAAGCAAGTCGCTTGGGGAAGCTACCTTTATCCACAAACTTTAAGAACAGTGAGCATTGAACCGACAAACGATGGATGAGTTACCCGAATTCTCGGAAACAAACCAACCGACCATCTTCGAATCAAATATGTTAGTTATGCGCAAAAGATACGCCAAGTGTGTGTCGGCAATGACCTGATCTTATTCGAACTGACCTAACTTTGCTAGATGTTCTGTCTGACCTTTCTCAATCATCCAAATTTGTCCACGACTCACCTACTTCGTGTACGACCTTCATACCGTACTTGACCTCCCGTTGTCCTTGTTTGACGTTTGCGATTTAGCCAGACTCTCTCGACTCAGTCTGGAGTCCTCGAGTCTCTGCTAGCTATTGTTTGCTACTACGAGCCTGCAGCCTTTCCTAGCCCATGACCTCACTCTTGGCTCGGTATGAACCCCGGCCTTGACCGTATTTGTCCTATCTGAGAGCTGGTCGTTTCCTCCTGTTTCATTGCTGTTCTGTGCTCTATATTCTTCTCCTCAATTCACCTTTTTGATTCCATCTTTTAGTCATTATTTTAAGGTAATTACAAGAAATTACATAACTGACACTAAAAATATTATTTAATAAAACCCTTTTAATAACCCTTACTACTACCTCCACCCCCCCCCCTCCCCCTACGCCCCCCCCTCCATAACACTCGCACAAACTCCCCTGAGAAGTGTTGCTTGTGCTACTCCCTTGATCTCTGAAGAGAGACGGATGGGGCTATATTGTTTCACTCAATGTCCACTTGAGGCAGTGAGTGCTTGTTCGTCTTTCGTAGCGGATTGAAAAAGTTTGGAATCAGACGTCCATGATTCCGACGCTCATGATGTCTTGTGGGGGTCCTGGAAGGGATTGAGTGAGCCAGTGTTAGCTGATTGTTAGAGCAATTATCAGTTTTGTAGGAGTTGTGTTCCGTCTTGTTCATGTATGCTGCTTTAAGCGTTCTTCAGTTTTCATAGTAAAGTATGTTCTTGTTATATACATTGTTAGTTAGGTTTCTTGGTAATAGTGATGTAGTCTAGAGAGTACTTATTATAATATTATATAATGATATATATATTTAAGTATAGTATATATATATAGGGTCAGTGTAGTTACAAAGATATCTATTATAGTCAACTTCTATATATATTATTATACCCAATATATATATCAACGTAACGCATAAGTATATACTAAGTCATATCTATATATATATCAATACATTCTATAGTCTTTTAAATAGTAATATAGTCTATATCCTGCTGAACAGTAATGAAGTCTATTTCTACTTATATATTAAAGTAGCCTGCTCTTGCCATATTGTAATTTGTCTATCTTCTAGCTAAATATTTCAGTAGTTTCATGTTTTTGTTATATATTTATGCTGTCCATGTTCTTTATATAGAATTGTAGTCTATGTGTTTTATTTAGTTAAATGTCTACGTTCGACAGAAGATTGAAGGCCGACCTACAAGAAGTGCAATGGGAAAGGAAGTTCATTTGCTGACAACAAGACAGATGATGGAATTCATGTGTAACTGGAAGATAAACTCAAATTAAACCTTTGGTTCCGTAGGCGTTGCCAGGAGAAGGAGACGTTTAAAGAAGAGTAGGAAAGGCACAGAGAACCTATCACAGACGACAATAAAGAAGAATTCAAATGAGCCAGAATGAGCATACCAGAACCAGGCAGGGAGCTGAGTAGCAATTTAAAAAAAAAAACTTAGCTGCAAAACTGAAAGAAGAGCCAAATTATATGATAAAAGCGAAAGAAAGCATATCCACATACATAAAGAAAAACAATGGGATGAGATTGGATGATCAGGCGTTGGAAACACTCCGGGCATTTTCACTGAGAACGACGTGGAGGTGTGTGAGAAGTGATTTCAAGAGGTCTAGAAAACCGAAACAGTTTGGAGGCCGAGGGTGAGAGCCGAGAGGTAACATTACCTGATGTAGTAGCCACTGAAGTTTACGGGAAACAGCACTTGCAAGAACTAGACACAGCACAAGCAAATGCATTAGACTGCTGACAAGAAACTTTGCCACTCAGTAACTAAAATATAAAATAAAACACTGGACTGAGGATCTTCCAGAAATCTGGGGAAATTCAAATGTAATCCCAATATTATTAGAAGAGGACAAACAGGAGGAACTAGATTATAGACTAGTGTCGCTGACATGCATTCCCGAGTTTACCTGAATTTACCCGAGAGCCACAAACACTAGTGGCCTCGACGAAGACAGGAAGCCGGCGGCTTGTTGAAGCATGGCTGCAGCATAATCGATCAGGGACCTAATATATGAGAGATACATCATTTTTCAAATTCTCACATTTGCGCCATCGCCTGGATGGTAGCCTGCCACATCCTTGAGAGCACGGAGCCTCTCTCTACATTGGCGACCCAGTCTGGCTACAACATTGCTGTACAGTGGAACCTCAGAACCAAGGTATTTGTATCTGGTTACATAGTTGAGCAGAGAGACATCATGCAACTGCATCTTGCGAACGGCCCCACCCCGTCTGGGAGGGCGTCGGTCCCACCCCGTCTGGGTGGGCGTCGGTCCCACCCCGTCTGGGTGGGCGTCGGTCCCACCCCGTCTGGGTGGGCGTCGGTCCCACCCCGTCTGGGTGGGCGTCGGTCCCACCCCGTCTGGGTGGGCGTCGGCCCCACCCCGTCTGGGTGGGCGTCGGCCCCACCCCGTCTGGGTGGGCGTCGGCCCCACCCCGTCTGGGTGGGCGTCGGCCCCACCCCGTCTGGGTGGGCGTCGGCCCCACCCCGTCTGGGTGGGCGTCAGTTCAGGATCTTTGTTTTCTTTACTGAGATGACCAAGCCTAGTTCCTGATATGTGTACAATACAGAGTTCAGAACATTTTGGGTGTTGGTATTCCCATTCGCGTGGATCAGAATATGATCCGCATAGCTAATAATGTGTTCGCTGACAATCCATAGTAACAAAGACACACATACACTATTCTCCCTTCAGCAGAAGGCTAGAAACATCTCTGGTAATTTAATAACGTCTCACTTTCCCCCCCCCCGAAGCCAGAAGACTCTGACAATGGCTTCTTCTTACCCCCTTTGCTCCCCACAAGCAACAAAGACGGAGACCTCCACCGCCGGCCAGATCTGTCCGAGGTAAAAATTATTTTCCCAAAATTTCCCTAAAAATATTCTAGAAATCAGAAAATAATAATAATAATAATAATAATAATAATAATAATAATAATAATAATAATATAATTATTATTATTATTATTATTATTATTATTATTATTATTATTATTATTATTATTATTATTATTATTATTTAATAACTATGATAAAAATAAAAATAAATGTATTCAGACACCTTATATTCAGAGTTTCCCATTAATTTCCTACTGTGAGAAACAAGAAGCCTGTCTAACTTCCGGGTAACTATTTTACTGTTTGGTGAGCAGAGATTCAAGTTAAAGAAAACGTGCTCATGCATCTCAGTCCTGCTGCGGGAATCGAACCCAGTACCTTTTTTGGTTATGACGTCCGACTGCGCAGACACTGTTGATAGTCAACACGCATGTGGCGGCTGCCAGGGCTGTGAACAAAGGCATGCAAGATCGTTATGAAGACTGTAGAGGACACATCAGCATGATTCATGACTGTATTTGGTAGTGTTCAGCGCTGAGGTCTTGTGGCACACTCTCTCTGCGTGCCTGTCTTCTTGTCTCTGTCTATGTGTTTCTTCTCTTGTCTGTCTACGTGCTTGTTCTGCTATCTGCGTGCCTGTCCTCATGTCTGCACTTACCTAGTTATGCTTGCAAAGGTTGAATTCCGGCTCTTTGGTCCCCGCCACTCAGATATCAATCAACTGGTGTACAGATTCCTGAGTCTGTTGGGCTCTATCATATCTGTGTATTTGAAACTGTGTATGGAGTCTGCCTCCACTACATCACTGCCTCCTGTCTGTGTCTGCGTGCTTGTCCTCTTGTTTCACTGTCTATCTGCACGCATGTTCACTTGTATATCTGTTCTGTTGCTAAATGTGGATACCCAAGTCCCTCTGGGAAAATGTACGAATTCTGTTAGAGGAAAAACTGAGGCCGGGACAGTCAGGCGGGAGTGGACGTCTGTGTGAGTGTTGCACGGAGACAAGCTGGCAATAAGAAACTTAAACAAAATCCAATTAAGATTATCAATCAAGAGGCGCGAGTGACGTAAACAAGACTAGTACATAAAGGACAAACACGAAGAAACAAAGTACAACAAATATAAGGAAGGTAAAATAACGCCAACCGAAGGTAAAATGTGTAAATAGAAGTGGAATAGAAATAGTTATGATTCTAACTTAGTTTCTTACGTAATTCTTCTGACTTAATTTCAGAACTTCTAACTTAATTTCATAATATTTCATTGGTTCGAGGCCGGTCATTCTGGGATGGCTATTTTGATGAAAATGTTTGTGGTCTATATATAGAAAACATAATTTATTGAACAAAATTATAATAAAACATACATACATATAAGAGGGAATAAGAAATATTAACTTTAAACCTTGAATCAATGATGCGGTAAGATTCTATATTATGCGATAGTTTAACTACAGACATATAGTTCACCAGAAGGCGAACATAATTGATCATAGAGAGCGCTTACCAATAATACCATACTGTCCCTTTAGAACTGGTGCCGCTACTCCTGTTGTTGCTGTCTGCTGTTGCTAATGCTTCGAACTGCTGAGAAAATGGCTCGGAGATTGACCGCGATACAAGCCGAGAATAGATCGCATCAGGACTCATCCCACCCGAATGCGTTCACTTCCCCTCTCCTTCGGGCGCATAATAGAGACCTACCCTCTCCCTTTGAGCATCTCCACAACTCTCTCGGACCAAGGCGCACACCAAACAGAACCACAAACGCAATGTAAAACCACGAAACCCCACGAAGTGGATCAGCATCTGAACTAAACTGCTAAAAGACCTAAAAAAAAAAAAGCATCCAAGCGATTTCACACCTGTGAATGGTCGTCTTTCCGGGTGGCCTTCCCGTGATTCGTGCCCCCCGCCTCTCTTCAACTTTACCCATTCGTGCCTAATCTAAAGGATTGGGTGAAAAAATGTACAAAGTCACGGACTAATTTTTTGTAGCAGGGAAG
>WNGS01165339.1:5600851-5625851 GCA_020271785.1 Procambarus virginalis
ACAAATTGCTATATTTACAGCAAATAATATATAGCAAGAAACTCTTCGGATTTATGGTAATAATTATCAAGCTAATTTCTACAAAAGGCTTCCAACGTGAGTCACGCGGACGGAAGGTTATTTGCCCAGTGATTCATGAGGTTAATTTAACTAATGTAAGTTCAGGTCGACCTCTCTACATACACACACACACACACACACACACAACACACACACACACACACACCACACACACACACACACACACACACACACACTCTCGCACGCGCTCTCTCTCCCACTTTTAATCAAGGTTTTAATTGGCTGATTTTTCTCTATTTCACGTTTGAAGAAGGCTTTGCCAAACTGGAGGTCATTTGGTTTTTTTTTTGGCTTCCATTATCTCGTTGACTTCTCCTTTTGAATACTCTCTTATGGTCGTTGAGTTTAGTCATAATTTGTTGATGTCTCTCTTCTGAGATCGTTGACTGCCTCCTTTAAGGTCGCTGATGTTCACTTTAAGGGAATTGACTTCCCTCTCTTGAAGTCATTGATTTTTCCCATGAAGTTATTGGCTTCTCGTTTGAGCTCGCTGACTTCCCCCTGAATTAGCATAGTTTCTCATTGAGGTTGTTGACTTTCCCCCGTGAAAACCTAATTTTTTCCCTTCAGTTTGTGGACTTTCCCTATTAGCTAATTGATTCTCCAAATGAGACAATTGACATCCACATTGACCTCGCTGACTTCCCCACACTTGGTATTTCTCGTGTATTACTCAGTCTCTGAATGAGTATTTATGACTGGTAAGTTAGTTTAAATGAATTTGACTTCCACTTGTGGGTTTGTAAGTATCATTGATGGAACTGTAACGTAGCTTATCTCTCTCTCTCTCTCCTCTGTGTCATATAATGTTCTAGTGGTCACTGGGGGAGTCTCTCTCTCCTCTGTGTCATATAATGTTCTAGTGGTCACTGGGGGAGTCTCTCTCTCCTCTGTGTCATATAATGTTCTAGTGGTCACTGGGGGAGTCTCTCTCCTCTGTGTCATATAATGTTCTAGTGGTCACTGGGGGAGTCTCTCTCCTCTGTGTCATATAATGTTCTAGTGGTCACTGGGGGAGTCTCTCTCCTCTGTGTCATATAATGTTCCAGTGGTCACTGGGGGAGTCTCTCTCTCCTCTGTGTCATATAATGTTCCAGTGGTCACTGGGGGAGTCTCTCTCTCCTCTGTGTCATATAATGTTCTAGTGGTCACTGGGGGAGTCTCTCTCCTCTGTGTCATATAATGTTCCAGTGGTTACTGGGGGAGTCTCTCTCCTCTGTGTCATATAATGTTCTAGTGGTCACTGGGGGAGTCTCTCCTCTGTGTCATATAATGTTCCAGTGGTTACTGGGGGAGTCTCTCTCCTCTGTGTCATATAATGTTCCAGTGGTTACTGGGGGAGTCTCTCCTCTGTGTCATATAATGTTCCAGTGGTTACTGGGGGAGTCTCTCCTCTGTGTCATATATACGAGTATACCGAGCAACCAACAAGTGTTCTTGGTTGGTCAATTGACTAGAGTTTTGGCCCCGAACATAATGCAGGACTAAAGTAAACTCAGCGTATGTACACTGAGAAATGGGGGTTACTCTTCTCTGTGTATATGTATCCTTGAGAGCTGAGTCTTAATCCGCCAGACATGTCCTCCTCCTCCCTCAAAACTTGCGGGCCAAAGGGGTGAAACTCAAGTAATCTGGAACTCACTTTAAGTTGGGCATATTATCCTGGAACTTGTAGAGCGAGTCAATCCCGTCTCCTGCAACTTTCCCGCCTTCCTCCCCCGCTCGCTCAGCGGCTCCTACTTACCGGTACATTGATGCCATCAAGGCGGTGTCAAGTAGCACGGAGCGCTCCTGTCCGTGTCAAGTAGCACGGTGCGTTCCTGTCCGTGTCAAGTAGCACGGAGCGTTCCTGTCCGTGTCAAGTAGCACGGAGCGTTCCTGTCCGTGTCAAGTAGCACGGTGCGTTCCTGTCCGTGTCAAGTAGCACGGAGCGCTCCTGTCCGTGTCAAGTAGCACGGAGCGTTCCTGTCCGTGTCAAGTAGCACGGAGCGCTCCTGTCCGTGTCAAGTAGCATGGAGCGTTTTTGTCCGTGTCAAGTAACACGGAGTGTTCCTGTCAGTATCAAGTAGCACGGAGCGTTCCTGTCCGTGTCACGTAGCACGGAACGTTCCTGTCCGTGTCACGTAGCACGGAACGTTCCTGTCCGTGTCACGTAGCACGGAACGTTCCTGTCCGTGTCACGTAGCACGGAACGTTCCTGTCCGTGTCACGTAGCACGGAACGTTCCTTTCCGTGTCACGTAGCACGGAGTGTTCTTGTCCGTGTCACGTAGCACGGAGCGTTCCTGTCCGTGTCACGTAGCACGGAGTGTTCTTGTCCGTGTCACGTAGCACGGAGCGTTCCTGTCCGTGTCAAGTAGCACGGAGTGTTCTTGTCCGTGTCAAGTAACACGGAGTGCTCCTATCAGTATCAAGTAGCACGGAGACGAAGCGAAAGATAATTCTGGAAATATATTCAGACAACACAAAATCCAAACAAGATGATTGTGACAGACTTTTATAAAGAACAAAAGATTGGCAGCGCAAAACAAGGCAAATACGACATCGTAATTCATTTCTTGAATCACTAGCAATAAGTCATCGAATCCAGAGCCCCACTGACCGAGCGGTAAAGCCATTTCTCGGCGTGTATATGTACAGAGTTTACTCTAATACAGGACTATGTTCAAGGCAAAACAAAATGTGCAGATTAGTCGGCAGGCACATATGTGGCCTTAAATGGTGGTCCAGCAGTTGACAGGCCTTGTGAGAGACTTGTCTCTCAGCACACTAACTCATTGCTTGCGTTGCTTGCACTTGAATTTGTTAACTCCATTAATTGGTATCCAATTAACCAATTAACTCCGCTAATTGGTATCCAGTTAACTCCGTTAATTGGCATCCAATTTATCGAGTTGGGTATCGATGAACTTGGCACAACGATAGAAGTACAGTGAGGTCAACAGTTACGACCTGGGTCAGTTGCAATGCAGAAGGCAAGACTCTGGTACTAGGGGCCTGTTGCCTTAACCCCCCCCCCCTCCCAGGGAGAAATTCTAGCCGTAGGGTTGATAGATGTTAATCTTCTTGTTTGTTGAGCTGTTCACTTGAGACAGTTAAGCAAGTCCCAGCTGTGTCTGGGTACAAGTGACAGGATGAACAACCCAGTGGGTTTTCTTCCTATTGGGGAGTGATGTACATGCTGCTATGGCGGTGTGTCCACTCACAAGATGAGTGGCGCTGCCCAATAAACTCGCCCCTCGGGGCAAAATTTAAAAAAAAAATAGTGGTAGTAGGGGGTGGAGATGGGCCCCTCTTGATCGTCTCAAAGTTGTTGGTCTTGTGGTCATAAAACCCCACAAACCCCCACCCAACAGTTGGACACTGTGTGAGACGGGGGGAACACTATATAGGACTCAGGCCTCGAGGAGCAGGTCGTGCCGGACCCAATCACAACAGAGCCTAGATTTGGCGGGAGAGGCCTCTTGTTTTCATTGACCAAGACAGAATGACGTCACGTCGCCCATATGGCCGGCCGAGAAGGTGTGTGTCAGCATTCGGGTCAGGATACGAAGGGTGCAACCCGTCCTCGACTCATGTCCATTACATCCAGCGGTCAACCCCACAGACGCATTCATAAATTTTAACATGCTGTTCATTCAAAACAAGAATTTTCTCAAATATAAATTAATATTATAATATATTAGCATATTGTGCATATATAGGCATAGGTTAGGTTAGGTTAGGTGTTTAGGTTGGTTGGCGATTATTTGCATTTGTAGTACGTGGGTGAAGCATTTATAGCGTTGTGGTTCGAACGAAACTCGTCAGTGAAGCGCTTGTTCCGGAAGTGTTCGAACGAAATCAGTTGTGAGTCGTGTGTAAACCGTTTTTCATTCATAAACAGGGGGTTTGGCGGGTGGATGGAATCACTTTTGGATCTTTGTTTGGAGGACGGGCTGGAAGGGTGACAGCAGGCCACCTTCAGGAGCTTGAAGGAAGGTCTCTATTTGCCCTTGTCCTGAAGTATTCTTATCTTTACATCAGGAATTATTCCAGGCACCGGATCGCTGAGATATTGCTGATGTTCAGAGGATTAGATTTCCATCGACAAGACGGATTTAACGACACGACGCTAGTTTTGGAAACGCCTGAGACTACGTGTTTCGCCTTGATGGAATAGCAGTGTTAAGATCGCTAGATGAGAGTCAGATGTAGCTTCAGTAGCGTGAGTAGTGAAAACCGCTTAGAGGGAGTTACAATACAACCCATCCTCGACTCAAGTCCATTACATTCAGCGGTCAACCCCACAGACGCATTCATAAATTTTAACATGCTGTTCATTCAAAACGGGAATTTTCTCAAGTATAAATTAATATTATAATATATTAGCAAATTGTGTATAAATAGGCATAGGTTAGGTTAGGTGTTTAGGTTCTGCTGGCGATTATTTGTATTTGTAGTACGTGGATGAAGCATTTATAGCGTTGTGGTACGAACAAAATTCGTCAGTGAAGCACTTGTTCCGGATATGTTCGAACGTCAGCAGTTGTGAGTCGTGTGTAAACCGCTTTTCATTCATAAACAGGGGGTTTGGCGGGTGCATGGAATCACTTTTGGATCTTTGTTTGGAGGACGGGCTGTACAATAAGAACCGAGTGCGCTCTGATTTTTGCTACCGTGGAAGCAGTAATGACTCCACACAAAGACCCAAAAGTGATTCCATGCACCGCCAACCCCCCTGTTTATGAGTGAAAAACGGTTTACACACGACTCACAATTGATTTCGTTCGAACACTTCCGGAACAAGTGCGTCACTGACGAATTTTGTTCGAACCACAACGCTGTAAATGCTTCACCTGCGCACCACAAATGCAAATAATCGCCAACAGAACCTAAACATCTAACCTAACCTAACCTTTGCCTATATGTGCACACTATGCCAATATATTATAATATTAATTTATATTTGAGAAAATTCCAGTTTTGAATGAGCAACGTGTAAAAATTCATGAATGTGTCTGTGGGGTCGACTGCGATGGAATGGACCTTAGTCGAGGACAGGTTGTTGGAGGACGGGCTGTTGTACCCGCTGCTCCCTTCATGAACAGAAAGCGGAAGTGCGAGATAAAAGTGTGTCTTGCCTCTAACCAACAGAAAACGGGATTCAGTAACGAGAATACTCCGACATACTAGATGTGTAATCAAGGAGAGAGGTTCAATTATACCTCAAGTAAATATTGACTGTTTGAGTGATTGTTGCGACTTGCGCTGTCGAGGCTCTGAGGTTCATGTCTCTGTGATTGATTAGCCCTGCGTTATTCCAAACCCCCAACACCTGGATTTAACATCGATCATTGGATAGCTGGATGGTGGACTCTATTCAATACTGTGGGTACAGTATTGGGTCCCGCCGCTATAATTCTTCAATCTACCTGCCACGTCATGCATCTTCTACAACAACAGTTGAGTATATGAGCGTGACTGGGTGTGAAAGTGTTTCTAAGTACGAATTTCCCGTGTATTAATTATATTGTTATAGTATTGTGCACATTATTTTGGTGGTAGAGAATACCGCCCAATTTCGAAAAAAGATTACCGCCCAATTTCGAATTATCAGAGCTTCTCGCAACGATCTCTCTGTGTCAGAGTCCAAAGGGATTGTGGGAGTGTTTAATCTGTCTGTTGTTGTTGTTGTTATAGATTCAGCTACTCGGAACAAGTTCCAAGTAGCACGGGCTATGGTGAGCCCGTAACTTACCTGGCACAGGAGCTGGGTAAGAAGCACGGGCTATGGTTAGCCTCGTGGACAGATGTCTCCCGTCTTAATCTGTCAGTAGTGACAGCTCTTAACCTTCCTTGACCTGTCAGTAGTAAGAGTGACAGGTGACGTGTTGTGTGTGTACAAGTGATTCATAAACACATTTGAGATATAGGCTGTTAACATCTGGTTACAGGTATTGTGAGGAGAGTAACTGCTACGGTTGTCGCCGTGGCACATAACTGGGTAGTTAGCGGTTGTCTGTGTGGCACGCTAATATTGTCACAAGTTCTCATTTGTGTATTGCATTGCGGTGTAGTGTAATACCTTCTTAGTGACTTTTCTGAGGGACAAGCGATAAGTAATCCGTCTGATTACTTGTCAAAAAGCCATTAGCATATTCATTAAGTGATTAACGTAATTGTCTTTGATTGGACACTTGTCTGAGTGATAGTGTCATTGAAGTAACTGTTAATTTGTTGATTGTCTAGTGACAGTAATTAATAGAATTGTTGGCGATTAATTAACGTAAATTAATTGAGTAATTAATTGTTAATTATATTGTTTGGTTGCCGTCCAAGTGACGTGTGTTAACGTAGTTGATTGAATGTCTTGATGACATTTGCTAAAGTAGTAATATTTTTGACCAGACCACACACTAGAAGGTGAAGGGACGACGACGTTTCGGTCCGTCCTGGATCATTCTCAAGTCGATTTGAGAATGGTCCAGGACGGACCGAAACGTCGTCGTCCCTTCACCTTCTAGTGTGTGGTCTGGTCAACATACTTTAACCACGTTATTGTGACTCATCGCCTGCAAGTAGTGATATTATTGTGGTGACATCGTTGTGTACTTAGTGACATCGTTGTGTACACATTTACATATGTTGATGTATTGTGTCTGTGAGGTGTTTTGATAGTAGCCAGGAGCGTGCACCAAGTGTTTCAGGCTAGTTAACTGTTGTAGATGACCTGTCCAGTGGGTCGAGGCCTGGTGTCTCTTTACACCCATCAGGTGGTGGACCTGGAGGCCTATTGGAAAAGTGGTGTTTGATAGCTTTGAAGTGACACTCTTGAATTAACGTAAAGTGGGTGGCTGTGTATTAGAACGTAAGTTGTTGAATAAACCTATTTTTGCTAAATACATTTTCCTTTGATATCATTCCTCATTCTGCAGTACTGCCCCATATTACATCACTTATCATTTGTCGTTAAGAGACAACTTGGGCTGGCTCAGGTTCCAGCCCCTAACTTCAAATATCCTTATATCAATATTGGTGCGAGGATCCATCCACTACCTGCTATATTCGCTGCAGATTGAACGACCCAGTGAGAAAGGTCTTGTATTGTATTGTGGAAGTGAAAACCACCCTGATCTTCGCATCCATCTGTAGTACTCTGGACCTTAGGCGTTTGCTCACGCATCTCACCTTCCGGATTGCCAATTTCACATCAGGCTTCCCTGCATGGGGCCTGTGTGTGTTTGCGGTCAACCCGGAGGAAATAGCTCACATCTGGCTTACCAATTTGGGGTTAAGGCACTTAACAGTAAATTTCCCATAACCAGGAGTAGAATTTCACAGGCCTTAAACACAACACTTAAACCCATGGTATTCTTCCACATTATCTTGCTTTTCTTAGGCTTCACGAAATTCACGTTCACAAAATGGTTTAAAAAAGGTGGATATCAGAATGTAAAATATATCGACACAAACAATACGAAACAATTGGAATGGACTACAGAAGTTTAGATTCAACACAGACCTGGGTAAATTTGGTTTGGAAGGGCCCGGGGACCAGGCATGACTTGTGACAGCTTGGTCCAACAGGTTGTTGATGGAGCAGCCTGCAGGCCCACATATCCACTGTTTATATTTATGGAGGAAAATACCGCGTAACATATTAGACGTGGGATCACTGGATGGTTTCAAGCGTAGATTAGACAAATGAATGAATTTGGGTGGATATAAATAGGAGCTGCCTCGTATGAGCTAATAGGCCTTATGCAGTTTCATTTATTCTATTGTTCTTATAAACTCGAGTTTATACAATGGATCCAAATTTGATGTGTTAGATTTATAACATTAGCAGGGTTAACAGTGGCCGGAAAATTGGGTTACAGATCAATGGAATGGGTTTAATAAGTACAGAAGTTAGAATGATTCTAAATATAAATAGGAGTTGAACATTTGTTCAGTCCAGCCAGAACTGTAATGATTTAGATAAATGGATGCGATTATAGCCTCTGATTCTGACAAAGCCCAACAGGATTTCTGCTAAATTATTTTTCATTAGTTCTTAAACTGTCAAGATTCACGCTATAATGGACAGGTTCTTTCGGGAGATCTTACCTGTGTTGCAGTGAGATGTGGGCGCCGGCGGGCGTTTGATCAGTGTCTTACAAGTTTTCTGGAGATGGAAGTCGAGAATCCTTTGAGACGAGAGGAGAGCAAAACTCCTTATCTCTGCCTCTAGCTCTTTTCTTGTTTAATGGAAAACCTTGGGGTAAGTTGTTTTCTGACGCACACACACATGAATATGTGACTATATTCAGAAAGTGGCGGCTACAGGAGGTTGAATATGTGACTAGTCGGTAAATGGTGGCTACATGAGCATGAATATGTGACTTTAGACGGTAAGTAGGCTACAGATGCAAGTATCTGTGACTTTAGACGGTAAGTAGTGGCTGCAGGAGCATGAATATGTGACTTTAGACGGTAAGTAGGCTACAGGTGCATGATTATGCGACTTTAGACGGTAAATAGTGGCTACAGGAGCATGAATATGGGACTATGAGAGGGGGCAGTGGCCTCGCGGCTGAGTGAACAGCATTCGGGGGTCGTAGTCCTAAGGACCTGGGTTCGATACCCGGCGGACGCAGAAACAAGTGAGCAGTTTCTTTCACCTTGATGCCCCTGTTCACCTAGCAGTATATAGGTACCTGGGAGTTAGACAGCTGCTACGGGCTGCCTTCTAGGGATGTGAGTGTTAGAAATATATGTAGTAGATATAATAGAGGAAAAATAGATTAGTTAGAAAGGTGGGGTCCAAGAACTAATATCTCAATTCTGCAGACACAAATAGTAAATACACACACACGTGTGCACAAGGACACACACACACACTCAAGGTGGTTAGGAAGAAATAAAGCAGTTGGACCTGATGGAGTTTCACCTTGGGTGCTGCGAGAATGTGCAACTGAGCTGAGCATTCCACTCCATTTAATATTCCAGACATCCTTGTGCAAAGGAATCTTTATTAGATATATGGAAAAAGGCAAACATAGTACCAATCTATAAAAATGGTAGTCGAGAGGACCCTCTAAATTATAGACCTGAATCATTAACAAGCGTGGTAGTCAAAACACTAGAAACAATAATTAAAGCCAAATCGGTTCAACACCTAGAGAGTAATGACATAATAACGGACAAACAGAATAGCTTTCGAAGAGGAAGATCCTGTGTAGCAAATATATTTAGTGTTTATGATAGAGCCACAGAGATACTACATGAAAGAGGTGGTTTGGTTGACTGTGTCTATCTGGACCTAAAAAAAAGGCTTTTGACAGAGTCCCATACAAGAGACTGTTCTGGAAACTGGAACATGCTAGAGGAGCGACAGAGAGACTTCTGACACGGATGAAAAATTGTCTAGCTGACGGACGGATGAGGGCAGTATAATCAGAGACAATGTATCTAACTAATGGAGTGCTTCTAGCGGAGTACCACAGCGTTCAATTCTTGCACCAGTAATGTTCATCGTCTACATAAACGATCTACAAGAAGGAATACAGGATTATATGAATACATTTGCGGTTGATGCTAAGATTCAGGGGAAGATAGGAGACGCAGACGATTCTAATGGCCTTCAAATGATCTAGATGAAATAAGTGCTTAGAGCTTAAAGTGACAAATGGAGTTTAATGTCAATAAATGCATGTTATGGTATGTGGAATCGGAGAAAATAGACCACACTTAACATACAAATTATGTGGAAAGGAATTACAGAACTCTAATATAAAGAACGAGACCTAGGAGTGGTTTTGGATAGCAAGCTGTCGCCAGAGGAACACACAAAGAGAGGTTGTGAGAGGAACGCATGCGTTGCTCTCCAGCTTCAGACTTGCCTTTAATTATATGGATTGTGAAATACTAAAGAAACTGTTCATGACTTTTGTGAGACCAAAACTGGAATATGCCGCAGTTGTGTGGTGTCCAAATCTCAGGAGGCACATTAGTGAACTGAAAAGGGTGCAACGGCTTGCTACAAAATGTCTTCCAGAATTGAAAAACAAAAGTTACGAGGCGAGAATAAAGGCGTTAAACATGCCAAAACTAGAAGATAGACGTAAGAGAGATAATATGATCACCACTTACAAAATACTAACAGGAATCGACCAAATTGATAAAGAGGAATTCCTAAAACCAGTAACTTCACGAACAAGAGGGCACAGATTCAAACTAAGGAAACAAAGGTGTAGAAAAATATTATAATTTTTTTTTGCAAACAGAGAAGTAGACGGTTGGAACAAGTTAAGTGAGAAGGTGGTGGAGGCCAAGACTGTCAGTAGTTCCAGAGAGTTATATGACAAAGAGTGCTGGGAAGACGGGACACCACGAACGTAGCTCTCATCCTTTAACGACACTTAGGTAATTACACTTATGTAATTACACACGTGCGTGTGAGCCATATGTCACATAAGGCACATGCAAGGCACATACACAGGGACATGTATATAAGTCACATATTCATGTTCCTGTAGCCACCACTTACTGTCTAAAGTCGCATATACATGCTCCTGTAGGTACCACTTACTGTCTAAAGTCACATATTCATGCTCCTGTCAGTACCACTTACTGTCTAAAGTCACATATTCATGCTCCTGTAGGTACCACTTACTGTCTAAAGTCACATATTCATGCTCCTGTAGCCACCACTTACTGTCTAAAGTCACATATACATGCTCCTGTAGGTACCACTTACTGTCTAAAGTCACATATACATGTTCCTGTAGGTACCACTTACTGCCTAAAGTCACATATACATGTTCCTGTAGACACCACTTACTGCCTAAAGTCACATATACATGTTCCTGTAGACACCACTTACTGTCTAAAGTCACATATACATGTTCCTGTAGCCACCACTTACTGTCTAAAGTCACATATACATGCTCCTGTAGACACCATTTACTGTCTAAAGTTCGGTGTTTTGTTTCGAGTGCCAATTACTGCTACTGTCTCACGTTCCCCATAATAATACAGGTCTCAGTCACTGGTACCGTCCCGAGTGCCTTGACCACCATACGTGGCACCAGAGTAAATAAACATCACAAAACACTCTTCACAGTGTGTATTATTTGTCTTTAATATCACAAATGGACTCTTTCGTTCACTGGGTGTTTATATTACTGTTATTAACCAAACAATTGTTTATGTTGAGAAATGTTTAAATATTATTTTCTACCTCACCTAACCTACACACCTCTGTCACGGACGCTGAGTTCCAGCGTGGGTGTTCCAGCTTTGGGGTGTATGTTGATTGGTGTGAAACCACGCCAACGTCGTCCCCACTACGGCAGCCTATGTTTATTGGTTTCCCATTCTGTCAGTCACTCTCTCTCTTTCTTTATATTTTCGTCTAATATAATATCATCTTCTCTCCTCACTGCATATGTATTATTTTGAGTCTTAGATTATTTAAAGTTAAGCACATTAGATGATCACAATATTCGGTGCTTTCTGGCAATATAAGAAGTTAGTACAAAATTATCAACAGAAGGCACCAAGCCAGATTTCACGCTTACTTCGGACACCCCGAGCAGTCTGTATTCCACCAGGGAACGCTCGTCCGCGTGCCCCGAGAGAGGAAGAGCAAGGAACAGAGTAGAGGGCAGCGTCTAAGTCGGTGTCATGAAAGAGGAGGAGGGCTCGAGGGAGAAGCAGATTGGAGCGGTCAGAAAGAGTAGCATGTAGGATGAATAGATTCCAGTCATCCTTGGCAAACTGCCACCTAGGAAAGAAGAGGGGAGAGTGAAAAGAGTAAAAGGTGATAGAGATAGGGAAATGGTCAGTTATGGAGGTCAGCAAGAACCCGCCATATAAAATGTAAGTAAAGAGAAGACAAGCAGAAAGAAAGATCAAGACAAAAGAGGGTACGAGTGCAGGAGTCACTATTAGTGGGTTCACCAGAATTCAGAAGAGACAGGGAAAAGGAAAGGACAAATGGTTCGAGAAAGCGACCCCGGGTGTTTGTCAGAGCATCACCCCAGAGGGTGTGCTGACACTTGAAATCACCCAACAGGAGCACAGACTCCGGTAAGGAGTCCAACAGGTGTTTAAGAACAGAAAGAGAACGTGGGACATTTGGGGGGAGATAAATGGAACAGACTGTATACCATTTACTCCAAAGATACGGCCAGCAGAACACTGAATGTGCGACTGAAAAAAGTAGGGGAACGAAGGGAATATCAGTACGAATCAAGAGAGCAGTAGAGTTATGGGCCCCAGCAAAAGCAGGAGGGAAGAGGGAAGGGGGGGGGGGGAAGAACAAAAAAAGAACTATCAGGGGGAAAGCTCTAAGCCATTACGACTATATAGCACTGGGAAGGGGTCAGGATAAGGATTTGGGATCAGACGGGGGGAAAGGAATGGTGCCCAACCACTTGGACGGTCGGGGATTGAACGCCGACCTTCATGAAACGAGACCATCGCTCTACCGTCCAGCCCAAGTGGTTGGCCGGGGGGGGGGGAGGAGAGAAAGGAATAACCACTGAAGTGACCAAAACGGGCGCCAAGCATCGGCTCCTGGAGACAGACACAAAGCAGTGAAAACTGCTTTATCAGAAGTTGGAGTTCATGGAAATTTATCATAAAGTCCACGAATATTCAATTGAAGAATAGACATTTGTCAAGAATAGAGAGAACAGGAACAGAGAACTATATAGAGTCAAAGGCAAAGAAGAACACAGTATACTAAGAAGGATCAGGATCAGGATTAATGAAATCGATAGGTAAATCTAGCAAGGACGATGGAGTCAAGGAATTAATAGGATGAACTAGAGGTGGACTAAGTCCGGAGTGGGAAGGGCATCGGAGAGGGGGTGGTCAAAGGAATCGGGGGGGGGGGGGGGGGGGGGGATAGAAACAGGGAAGCACACCTCAACAAGGGCAGCATCTGAGAGAGAATTGAGGACCAAGGGAACCTCCATAGCTGGAAGACGGGACTCCACCACTGAAATGAGAGGGGATTCAGGGATAGAGTCTGGGTCGAAAGGTGAGGAAGAGAGCAATGCCTTCTTACACGCCAGGAAGAAAGAAGGAGAGGATCCAGGCTTACGTTTCGGACGTAAAGAGACAGGTGTACCAGCAGCAATGTACTTGGTACCAGCCTCGACAGTCTCAACAGAAGGAGAACGGGAGCGGGCAACCTGAAGTTGGCTAAGAGGAGGATGGACAACGGCCTGGACGGACAGGCGGTGTGGAGGTCCAAAAGGACAGAGGGAAGGGCTGAGAAGAAGGACTGGGGCGAGAATGGAAAGTGGGCATAGGAGACAGGGAAGACTGGGAATTAAGGCGAGAAACACCAGACAGAGAACCAGGAGGAAGAGCCTCTGACTTTGAACGCAAAGGAGCAGATGAGGTGGTGGTAAAGGTGTCTGGGGACCAATGCCTGAAAATGGTTGCGAAACTGAGAAAGTGGGAGAGAGCGAGGAGAAGAGGAACACAACACACGAGCATAAGACATAACAGAGAAAGAGGGAAGACTGCGTACTTGCTATCTCGCCTCAGGAAAAGATAAATGATCGCGATATTTCAAATTGAGGATGACTTCCTCAAGTTTGTAGTGCATACATGTACGGGAGAAGGCAGAGTGGGCGTCACCACATTTGATGTAATGAGCTTGGGAAGGAGAGCACTCTGTCTTAGAATGACCAGAGTCTCCACACAAGGGGCATAAAGATACCTTACTTGTGCATGTGAAGGGACCATGCCCAAATCTCTAGCACCTATTGCAGAGGCGAGGAGAGGGGATGTACTCTTGAACGGAGCATCTGGCCCTAGCAAGAACTTCAGTAGACGGAAGAGCCCTACTATCAACAGTGATCTTCACTACGAGAAGAGGCTGACGACGACGACCACGAGGTGGTTGAGTGAATGAATCAATCTGGATGATAGAATGGCCCTGGGCCTCAAGGATTTGTTTAATATTCTCATGGCAGTCTTTCAGTTCCCTATCACCAGGTGCGGGAGAATAACTGTGGCAATGCTGGCATTTAGCCTATCATTTTCGGAGATTCGAACAGGGGTCTCTCCCAATGCAGGACAATGAGGCTAAGTGGGCAGCTGCTTCCTGAGAAATGGCTGCAACGACACGTGTACCAGCATGGGTGGGGTTAAATATGACAAATGTATCCACAGAATCAACTAGGTGTTTATGAATTAATAAGTCATCAGGATGCGTAGAAACAACATGACTGAGATCAAAATACTTAGTCCGTGTAGCAGGTCCAAACAAAGCTTGGAATGTAGTAGAACTGGAAGGTGTGTGCATGCGAATGTGGACGTGACAGAACCGAGTAACCCCAGTAGGAGGGGTGGGGGTGGTAAAAGGCGCAGTTGTTACAATGAGAGATGGAGCCACTCCAGGTGATGAGGTGATCACCACTGGGGGCATGGGGATCAACCCCGCCACAGAGGTGGGAGGGGAGCAGAGAGGGGTAGCCGGGAGAGTCAATGAAGACGCTTGGTCTGGGCTCAGTGTAGCGGGCGCTAAATAGCCCAGCTTTCCATCATAGTCCGACTCAGGAGCCGGAGAAGTTAAAAGAGGGTCAGACATCGGCATATAAACGAACATGTAAAAATTTCATCCACGCATAAGCCCCCATACCCACCATGGAGCCACAATTAGAGGATAGGACACCCGACAAGACGGGCCCTCTCCCCCCAGGGTTGCATTGTTGGTATACACCCTGCAATTGCCACGTTAAAACCGTGATGGGGTTCAGCAACGAAAGCAAAGATTGACAATAAAAGTGTCCCCTCGCTTGAAACGTCGGGTACCACAGTTTTATGGGTGAGAGAATGTGCCTCCCCACACCCGGGCGTCAAAACGGAAGACGTCTGAAAGAATAGGCAAGAATGGCAAAAAGTCGGCGGGAAATCACAATCAGAAAAGAGAAGAGAGGGCAGGCCAAATGAAACATAAGGAAGAGGAAGAGGCATTCAGCACAATTTGTGAAGACGGCAGCAGGAGCATAAGGCTTCAAAGGACAGAGGACTGTCCCATGGAGCATCAAACCCCGGCAGCCGCCCACCAAGCTCCCTTACGACGACAATGGGCTGGAAAGGAAAGGAAGAGGAGGGGGGGGGGGAGGGAATCTAAGAAGATGCGGTGTTACTATCCCTGTCTGGCTTTCTACTGTCTTGTAGCTCTTTCACAGAGTTCATGTACATCACACAAGACCTTCAATCTTTATCAATCGAGCGTTTCAGTTATTAAGCTAGTTCTCTGTACATGCGCACATGATAACACGCAGGCTCTAGTGCTTGGTCTCAGGCCGGCTGTCTATCTCACCCCTACATTCATCCATCACTCTAGATAAACTCGACTAGATATACTTCCTTAGATGTGCATGTAGGACCGAGCAAAAGTTCTATGCCCCTTTTTAATTTTTTTAGTTAAATGGAATGAATCATTGTTTACGTTTTTAAATTTCCATATAATATTTAAGGTTGTTACAATATCCCCAAAGTTTCTTTGTTCCACCAATGTGATGAAGTCCAGTTACCATCGTCTTTCTCTCTCTTGTTTTTTGTAGACCTGTAGACTATTTCTAACTTAGCTTTGACCTGTTGTCGTGTTTTGTCCTGCTGAAGTAGGAGTGGTTTTCTGCCAAGGAGGAGCAAATGCAATGACGCCGAGAGGCCTGGAAGTGTAAGATATGATTGGCGACAAGTTGAAAGCAAGGGCCCATCATACCTAATGTCTTGTGACCCCCGAGAAAGACAGCCAGCAAGAGGTCTCATTGGTATGGGACACCTTCCTGCTTCCCCGTCCATCCTCCAACAGGACGTACTAGGATTTGCTCCTGAATTTTTATATAAATTTGTAGATTCGCACCAAATCGAGAAGAAGCATAGTGAGTCCTTGGAAAGTGTTTTACGTCAGTTAGTTAAGAGCCGCAGTAGTCGAGTTGTAGCTTGTCATCGGCTAACGATCTGAAACCGATTTTTAATCACAAGAGTGGCTGTGCATAACCATTCAGTGCAGAGAGTTTTGTAGAACTTCTCCACAGCCTACTACCGTAAGAATTTCTACGATGACGAGAGCAGTCCTGACCGTAAGGGTCGGAGAAGAATCTGAGGTAAGAACAGTGAAGAGAAACTTCGCGTTGTGAGCAACTAGTGAAATTCTTGCCTAGTGAAGGGCAATGCAGTGAGCAGTGAAACATTAAGTCTGCAGATCTTATTAACGAATATTGTGGCAGCAAGTCTGGGCAGTTCAGTGACCCAGTAACAGCCAATTTAAGTGCACAAGAGAAAGTTTGCAGTGGCGGACTGAGTTAAGAATCACTAGATGCCAGTAACGTGTGAGGTGTTAGCTAGGTGGAAGAGCAACACAGTCTGCAACGACGCAGTGTTGCAGGGAGGGCCGGGGTCTTTGTTTACACTCTGGTTACCTGCAGTTGTCACCAGGTAGACTGGATCAACTTCTGGAGTGTGTAACTCGTGTGGCGAGATGGTGCCAGATCCAATGAGTTACCTTCCCACGGTCTCCCTTATTACCCAGTTGCCTAGAAAAAAGGTGTCGCAACGGTTCTTTGGTCCAGGCGAGGATATAGAGGCAAAGAGCAAAGATTGCAGTACATAGAGAGGTTGTGGACAAGGCACCATCAAGTACCAAAGGGAAAGAGGAATTCACCGGCTGCAATTTCCGGCCCTCTTGCACGCTAGAAAGATCCCAAGAATCAACTAATTGTCGTCAGCACCTTTATTATATAGGTTAGTATATTGTTAGTTCGTAACTTCCTTTCCTTAACCACCCCCTTGAGTTAGTTCCGTTCTGAGGAATGACATTAGGTTATTCTTGTACTTATTTTTACTGTGGTAATATTTCCATGATTTATTTTATCGTTCTATTTTCCTATGAAAGTATTCAAGCTTGGTGGTATTATAAGTTAATAGCCACAGCCTAGTAATAACTTAAGATTTCTGTTTGTACTATTACTAGTTATATGAGGTTACGGTTGACTTATATATCAAATTAATCAAGACAGCCTCAGTAACCTTTGTTTTCGAGTTGATGCTCAGTTCATTAGTTTTGTGACATGCCTGTGAGCGCATGCAGTATTCGTTTAAGTTTAAAAAGGCTGCGAGTGGTCAGCTTCAAAATTTGACGAGTCTAGTACGGCACTGTGTAGCATGTAATTATTTTCATTAAATGACATTTATTGAAAAGAACTTCTGGGGAGGCTATCCTAGCCTGCCCAGTTATTTGATACGTGCACGGGGTGCTGTGTGAACGTCGTGAGGATTATTATATATATTTATAGAGGACATCGGGCGAGTGAGTCTGTACCCCGTCTGCAGTGTAGAGGACGACGCTCTGGAGAGTAGTTACCGGCTGAAGTCTTCTGAGAGCTCCTCATTCTACTCTGCCACCTTCCGGGGATTGCAGGTGTGACTAATGGTCCTCAGGGGGCTGCTAGAGCCCTTGTACCAGTGGCTGACAGAGCGGGAGTGTGCCACAACCTCTTCTGGTGACACTATCATCTTGGCGAGTCTCTACTGTTTTGTTTTCGTCCTGACCGGGAATCAAACGCTGTCTGCTCGGCTGTGTGTATGTGTGTACCCACCTAATTGTGCTTGCGGGGGTTGAGCTTCGGTACTTTGGTCCCGCCTCTCAATTGTCAATAAACTGGTGTATAGATTCGTGAGCCTAATGGGGTCTGTCATATCTACATTTGAACCTGTGTATGGAGTCAGCCTCCACCACATTACTGCCTAATGCATCACGCCCTAATACACAAACACGTGTGTGTGTGTTTTTGTTTATATTGATGTGTGTGTGTTTATCCTAATTAATCTACAAGAGAACAAGCACTAATTGGTTTATTACCAGATAAATATGGGTTATAAATATTAAGGATAACTACAATTCGGACACAATACACAGAGAGTCCGACACTTAGTGATGGGTCGATGGTCTTAACTTTAGGGGTTGCTGGCGCGAGAGTTGGTGAGTGAGGCACTTGTGTGGCGCGAGACTCGGTACCTCGCAGCTGTCTTTTGTGTGGCGCGAGACTCGGTACCTCGCAGCTGTCTTTTGTGTGGCGCGAGACTCGGTACCTCGCAGCTGTCTTTTGTGTGGCGCGAGACTCGGTACCTCGCAGCTGTCTTTTGTGTGGCGCGAGACTCGGTACCTCGCAGCTGTCTTTTGTGTGGCGCGAGACTTGGTACCCACAGCTGTCTCTTGTGTGGCGGGAGACTTGGTATCCACAGCTGTCTCTTGTGTGGCACGAGACTTGGTACCTCGCAGCTGTCTCTTGTGTGGCACGAGACTTGGTACCCACAGCTGTCTCTTGTGTGGCGGGAGACTTGGTACCTCACAGCTGCCTCTTCTGTACGGGTTATCTTTCACTTTTCGTTCTTATTACTCAACACCAACTTCCATAATTACACATTGAAGTGCCATGTCAGAAGTCTAATTAATTTGTAACGATTGGCTGCAAGTTGGCTGCATTGCATCAACAGGCACGACTTTGATGGCATCCGAGGCTAGGATTGTGAGCCTGGGGAGGAAGCTGCTGGTGTGGGCGTGGGTGGGCGTTCTCAGTGTTGGGCCGGTGAAGACGACCAAGATGCCCGTCGGTCCTGCGACTCTGTGTGTCCCCATCGAGCAGCAGGTGGTGGAAGTGAACTACACTCTTACGTCCTACAGCGTCGCCTCCGAGATCATGTGCGCTGCTCTCTCCATCCAGAAACGTGCTCTCGAGTACACCTTCACCGGTAGGAGCCCGTGAACCCTGGCTTAATAGGTTCTGAGTGTTTATAATGCATATAAAGTCACAGTTATTGAATGATGAGTAGAACAATGTAAGTCACAGTTATTGAATGATGAGTAGAACAATGTAAGTCACAGTTATTGAATGATGAGTAGAACAATGTAAGTCACAGTTATTGGATGATGAGTAGAACAATGTAAGTCACAGTTATTGAATGCTGAGTAGAACAATGTAAGTCACAGTTATTGAATGCTGAGTAGAACAATGTAAGTCACAGTTATTGAATGATGAGTAGAACAATGTAAGTCACAGTTATTGAATGATGAGTAGAACAATGTAAGTCACAGTTATTGAATGATGAGTAGAACAATGTAAGTCACAGTTATTGAATGATGAGTAGAACAATATAAGTCACAGTTATTGAATGATGAGTAGAACAATGTAAGTCACAGTTATTGAATGATGAGTAGAACAATGTCAGTTCATGCATTTGAGATCAGGTGACGTACCACGTAAGCCTTAACTGGACTATTAAACGTTACCTTAACTTGCGATGATTCAGGGCTTAGCGTCCCCCCCCCCCCCCGGGACTCGGTCCTCGACCATGCCTCCTCCGCGTTGTAGGCTACTACGCCTAATAGGACTAGTTTCTAAAGGACTTTCTAAGACTAGAATAGAAGAGGGGGGCAACAGAGTTTTTTTTTTTTATTAATTCCTTAGGTACATCTGCATTAGTGCAGCTACCCTAGACTATATGGTTAACATTGCACACAAGCCCAAACAGATTTCTCTTCGCTAGTTATTTCCTTGACGCCTAAGGATGATTTCTGGCTTCGTTACCATGGGTACGCAATTTTAATATGGAATGATTTTCCAATATGGCCGCCAAGTTGCTCTCTGAGCCCAATTTCAGTTGTATCCGGAAAAAATCTAAAAACTACAAAGATTACAAATAATATATATAAAGTTGCCTAACAAGCCAAATTTCCTGAAATATTATACTTTTCACAATTTTTTCTTACAAAATGCCAAATCGTTCTATTATATTTTATATATATGAATTGAAGTTTTTTTTTTAATTTGAGTTAAAACTAGCATAGAAATCTGATCAAACCAAGCCAACCTATCCCATCCTAACCTAACCTCTCGTACGTAAGCACACGTACACGTAAGTACACACACGCACTCTCCAGATTGAAAGTTGAGAGGAGAGACCGAAGAGCCAAAGCTCAACTCCCGCAAGCACAACTTGGTGAGTACAACTAGGTGACAATTCACACACATGTCGGAAAAAAGACACCATTTACTAACAAATTCATCCAAAGAAAACGATATTGCAGTGAGATTTTCCCCAGAAGAAAATGGGGGTATCATTGCATGTCACCATTAAATTCACCAGCTAATAATATTGGGAATTCGTCTTAAAACATCAGTCTCTGGACTGTAAACATCATAAAAACATTTCCCCTTGACCCAACTTGATTATAAGTACTTAAATATATTAAATATAAACCCTCTTTCCACTTCTTGATAAAACGCATCTGAAGAACAGCCGATGCGTGAGTGGGAGCCATTTTAAGATATTTTAACCCTGCACAGTTTAGACGTGTCATGTTGTCATCTCGAGTACTTGAGCATAACGAGTTATTGTCGAGGAGAAGGACAGCACAAATCGGCAGCATCGTTACCAGGGAAGGCATTATATCCATACTGTAAACTAAATAATGTGTAGAGCTCTTATTTCATTGTGTAATTTTACTGAAATTACACAATGCTCTCTATGCTGAGCATATGCTGAATTCAGCATATACTATGCTGAAATATGCTGTATTTAAACAATAAATCGAAGAGTGAGTAACCATCTCAACTCTTTATTACAGATTATTATGATTCATTTTGATTGATAGACTATATAAATAATACCCCCCCCCCCAAGCTTGTGTAGGAAACGATTTGTGGGAATTTCAATCATACAGTCCACTTTAAATTCATACAGTCCGCTATCGAAATAAATAAATTAACATAAGAAATAAATTAATAAATTGAAAATTAATAAATTAATCTCACGAGTCAGTTTTCCTCACAACACACACACACACCAGAGGACATTATGGCAACCTTAGAAAAATTTTTAGTGAGTATAATTGGACAGACTTGTTGCTAGGCAAGGAAGTGAATGAGATGTATGTCAAGTTTTGTGAAATATATGACAAAGGCACAAAAAAAATTATACCAAAACAGAGAAGCAGAACTAGGAAAAAGGATTGGTTCAACAGAAAGTGCGAGAGGGCCAGAGACCAAAAGACACAAAAATGGAATCAAAACAGGAAGAGGCCAAACCCCCAAACATACCAGCGATACAAAGATGCGAGAAACAACTACACGGCAGTGAGGAGAGAGGCAGAAAGAAATTTTGAAAAAGGGATTGCAGACAAATGTAAAACAGAACCAGGTCTATTCTATAAATTCATAAACAACAAATTGCAGGTAAAGGATAATATTCAGAGGATGAAAATGGGAAATAGATTTACGGAAAATGAAAAGGAAATGTGTGAAACATTAAACAAAAAGTTCCAAAGTGTGTTTGTACAAAATGAAATCTTCAGGGAACCAGATACAACAAGAATTCCAGAGAACAACATAGAGCACATAGAGGTGTCTAGAGACGAAGTGGAAAAATGCTCAAGGAGCTAAATAAGAGCAAAGCAGTTGGTCCAGATGGAGTTTCACCATGGGCTCTGAGAGAATGTGCAACTGATTTTTCAGGCATCCCTGTTTACAGGAGTTGTAGCTGATGTGTTGAAAACGGCTAACATAGTTCCAATCTACAAAAGTGGAAGCAGGGAAGATCCTCTTAATTATAGACCGGTATCATTGACAAGTGTAATAGTCAAAATATTGGAAAAAATAATTAGAATTAAATGGGTAGAACACCTGGAGAGAAATTATATAATATCAGACAGACAGTATGGTTTTCGATCTGGAAGATCTTGTGTATCGAATTTACTCAGTTTCTATGATCGAGCAACAGAGATATTACAGGAAAGAGATGGTTGGGTTGACTGCATCTATCTGGACCTAAAAAAGGCTTTCGACAGAGTTCCACTTAAAAGGTTGTTCAGGAAACTGGAAAATATTGGAGGGGTGACAGGTAAGCTTCTAACATGGATGAAAAATTTTCTGACTGATAGAAAAATGAGGGCAGTGATCAGAGGCAATGTATCGGACTGGAGAAATGTCACAAGTGGAGTACCACAGTTCTTGCACCAGTGATGTTTATTGTCTACATAAATGATCTACCAATTGGTATACAGAATTATATGAACATGTTTGCTGATAATGCTAAGATAATAGGAAGGATAAGAAACTTAGATGACTGTCATGCCCTTCAAGAAGACCTGGACAAAATAAGTACATGGAGCGCCACTTGGCAAATGGAATATAATGTTAATAAATGCCATGTTATGGAATGTGGAATAGGAGAACATAGACCCCACACAACCTATATATTATGTGAGAAATCTTAAATGAATTCTGATAAAGAAAGAGATCTAGGGGTGGTTCTAGATAGAAAACTATCACCTGAGGACCACATAAAGAATATTGTGCGAGGAGCCTATGGCACGCTTTCTAACTTCAGAATTGCTTTTAAATACATGGATGGCGATATACTAAAGAAATTGTTCACGACTTTTGTTAGGCCAAAGCTAGAATATGCAGCGGTTGTGTGGTGCCCATATCTTAAGAAGCACATCAGCAAACTGGAAAAGGTGCAAAGACATGCTACTAAGTGGCTCCCAGAACTGAAGGGCAAGAGCTACGAGGAGAGATTAGAGGCATTAAATATGCCAAAACTAGAAGACAAGAAAAAGAGGTGATATGACCACTACATACAAAATAGTAACAGAATTGATAAAATCGATAGGGAAGATTTCCTGAGACCTGGAACTTTAAGAACAAGAGGTCATAGATATAAACTAGCTAAACACAGATGCCGAAGAAATATAAGAAAATTCACTTTCGCAAACAGAGTGGTAGACGGTTGGAACAAGTTAGGTGAGAAGGTGGTGGAGGCCAAGACCGTCAGTAGTTTCAAAGCGTTATATGACAAAGAGTGCTGGGAAGACGGGACACCACGAGCGTAGCTCTCATCCTGTAACTACACTTAGGTAATTACACATACACACACACACAAACACACACACACATATATGGGGGCCTGATAGCTGAGTGGATAGCGCTCAGGGGGTCATAGTCCTAAGGTCCGTGTTCGATTCCCAGCCGCAAGAATGAAACAAATAAGTAGTTTCTTTCTCCCTGATGCCACTGTTGATCTCCCAGTAAATAGGTATTTGAGAGTTAAATAACTGTTATGACCTGCATCCTGGGGATGTATGTGTGAGAGAGAAATATGTAGGTACATATGATAGAGCAAAAAATAGATCGGAAGTCAGTACATTAGACAACCAGCGATTAGAAAAGCGAGATCTAACAGCTAACACCCCCGTCAACACCTGGGCACAAGTAGTAAATCCACACACACGCACAGGAACTAAGATGGCGTAATGTTGTCAGGAAGCAGCCAGTGGTGCGTCCTGGGCGGGGAAGGATCAGGAGAGGACTCGAGCACCCACACCTTCGTCGGGGTGGCCACGCCAGACATGCTGCAGGAGGTGGCCAGAGGCAGGGACACCTACGCCTGTCCGGAATGGCCAAGGTAACTGTCTATATATATATGTGCTTCTGTATGATCAACTGCATGGTTGTTAGTGTCTTTGTTCCTACGTGTTTGTTAGTGTATTTCTATCTTCATGCATTTGTTAGTGTGTTTCTACCTTCATGGATTTGTTAGTGTGTTTGTACTTACATGTTTGTTATTGTTTTTGTACCTATATGCATATACGATTATTAAATTCTTGCTCCTAAATACATATTTTAATCTTATATAATCGTATATTTTTATGATATATAATCATATATTTTTATGATATATAATCATATATATTTTTATCATATATAATTTATCATATAATTTTCTTGTGGGTATTATATATTCATCATATATTTTTATCACATAAAATTTATCATAATTAGGTCATGCTCAGTGATCGTTAGGTCATGCTCAGTGATCGTTAGGTCATGCTCAGTGATCGTTAGGTCATGCTCAGTGATCGTTAGGTCATGCTCAGTGATCGTTAGGTCATGCTCAGTGATCGTTAGGTCATGCTCAGTGATCGTTAGGTCATGGTCTAACCTGTCCTCAGGCCAGGCTCGTTAAAGTGGCGGCCGACCCGCAAGACGCATTTTCTCACTTTTAACGTATTGTACATAAACGAAAATATTTGGTCTCTTATAATGAGTTAATATTATTACATATTGGAGTTCTATGTATAGTTATGCATTAGTCACAAGTTACATCAGGGGGCTTAGGTTCTGTTGACGATTATTTGTGTTTGTAGTATGTGGGTTATCTTGAGGTTATCTTGAGATGATTTCGAGGCTTTTTAGTGTCCCCGCGGCCCGGTCCTCGACCAGGCCTCCACCCCAGGAAGCAGCCCGTGACAGCTGACTAACACCCAGGTACCTATTTTACTGCTAGGTAACAGAGGCATAGGGTGAAAGAAACTCTGCCCATTGTTTCTCGCCGGCGCCTGGGATCGAACCCAGGACCACAGGATCACAAGTCCAGCGTGCTGTCCGCTCGGCCGACCGGCTCCCTGGGTGGGTGAAGCATTTACAGCATTGCGATTCAAACAGAGATCGCCAGTGAAACATTGTTCGAGAAATGTTCTAACGTCATCAGATGCGAGTCGTGCGTAACAACCCGTCTTCATCAACAAAGGCCAAATGGTCGTTAATCCAGCTGCCAAACAACCCGGTTTTTGAAGGGAAAAACGGTTTACACAAGACTCACATCTGATGACGTTTGAACATTTCTCGAACAATGCTTCGCTGACGATCTCTATTCGGATCGCAATGCTGTAAATGTTTCATCCACGTACCACATATACAAATAATCGCCAAGTGTGCCACCGCTAGACCCCGTCACGACCCGTCACGACCCGTCACGACCCCGTCAACCTCCCAGGTTTAGGTCTACCCAATTTATTCTTCCCAGGAATGTATTCGGATGCTCGTGCTTATTTGATCTTTGAACTGTTTTAGCGGAGAGGA
>WNGS01165339.1:5628351-5632978 GCA_020271785.1 Procambarus virginalis
TTGCAGTACCCCTGGTGGCTGGTGGACCTCGGAGAGATTCGCCTCGTCCACCAAGTGAAGATCTTGCCCCGACAAGGAATGTATCCTGAGAGATTTAACAATGTTGAGGTTGGTCACTCATCTTAAGAGTTTTTAAGCCTCGAGTTTCTGAGGTTTTGAAGAGTTTCTGAGGTATTTTTTTACTTGTAGAACTAAATATGATCCCAAAAAACCATAATCCCAAAAGTAGATAAGGTAGAAAAATAGATCTGTGGTCATTGCATTAGACAACCGTTGGTTGGAAAGGCTGGATTCAAGAGCATAAGCTCGAGTCAGCAGAAACAAATAGGGTTGAAAATAGATGAGCACACCTATCTGTACTGCCCTATGCTAGTGTGTGGACTACCCCACACACGTTACAAGTGGAGTCCCGCAGGGATCAGTCCTTGGACCTATTTCTGATATATGTAAATGATCTCCCAGAGGGTATAGACTCGCTTCTCTAAATGTTTGCTGATGATGCAAAAATTATGAGGAGGATTGAAATAAAGGATGATAGTAGTAGGCTACAAGACGACCTAGACAGACTGAATGAATGGTCCAACAAATGGCTGTTAAACTTCAACCCGAGTAAATGCAAAGTAATGAAACTAGGCGGTGGAAACAGGAGGCCAGACACAGGATACAGAATAGGAGATGAAGTACTTAATGAAACAGACAGAGAGAAAGATCTAGGAGTTGATATCACACCAAACCTGTCTCCTGAAGCCCACATAAAAAGAATTACGTCTGCGGCATATGTGAGGCTGGCTAACATCAGAACAGCATTCAGGAACCTGTGTAAGGAATCATTCAGAATCTTGTATACCACATATGTAAGACCAATCCTGGAGTATGCGGCCCCAGCATGGAGCCCGTACCTTGTCAAGCACAAGACGAAGCTGGAAAAAGTTCTAAGGTATGCCACTAGCCTAGTCCCAGAACTACGAGGCATGAGTTACGAGGAAAGCCTGCGGGAAATGCACCTTACGACACTGGAAGATAGCAAAGTGGAGACATGATCGCGACTTACAAAATCCTCATGGGAATCGACCGGGTAGACAAGGATAAACTATTCAACACTGGTGGTACACGAACAAGGGAACACAGGTGGAAACTGAGTACCCACATGAGCCACAGGGTCATTAGAAAGAACTTTGTCAGTGTCAGAGTAGTTAACATATGGTATGGAATACATTAGGCAGTGATGTGGTGGAGACTGACTCCATACACCTCATCACTTCTGGGGTGTGAGTTTTCAGTCGCATATAGTCCTGGGGACCATTCAGGTTTAAATATATATAAATATATATATATATATATATATATATATATATATATATATATATATATATATATATTTATATATATATATATATATATATATATATATATATATATATATATATATATATATATATATATATATATATATATTATCTAGAAGGGGTACCACCTCTGGTGCAAGTGTAGGGACCCATAGCCTCGGAGAAGAAAATAAAGAGTACTCAGAGAAGACCTTGTGGATCCTCACTGAACACTTTGATATTTTCTTCTCCTACCACCCCTATTCTTTTGGTATGTGTGTATATTTATCTAATTTTATTTGAAAATGTCATTACACAAAAAAAGTTACGATATTGATTACATGCAGGGTACAAGGCTACTTGTCACAAGTTGAATAGCTCCTCAAGCTCCTCAGATGGTGGGCAGGAACCATGGATGCAGTGAGCATTTCCTCTCTGGATTGCCACACTAAGGCGCTGAAAAAGAAAACTGGCAGCCCTAGGGTCTCTAGTTGTTTCGATTAGCTTAGACCCCAACTCCTTCAAAAAGCTAGCAGCACTTTTACCCCAGGCACCAAGTGTCTCTGAGGCAATGGGGACAAAATTGTAGTGGTGCTCAAGGTCTCTGTATTTAGTGACTTGGCCGCTTCCCGGTGATTGGCAGCTCCTCCTGCTTGAGTAGCACTGAAGTCAACATAGGTATTGGCTAAAGTTGAGACGCAAGTGTAGTCCCACACCAACTGTCTACCATTCTTTAAGGGGTTCACCGTGATTCCATCTAGGCGACCGACATGCTCATTAGAGTTGCGGGACATTAGGTAGCGGGGCTCTCTCTCTGCTGGACAGCCGGCTGTGGTAAGGCTTCTCTTAATAATGTCATTGACCTCGCCGTGTCTTGCATGCCATCCTCCTGTTCTTTGGCAGAGAAGGCCATGCCGTCCGTACCTGTCGGCCTCTGCCTCGCCGCAAATACACCTGTATTCGGTGTGGATTGGGGCAGCGAGACGGAGAGCCACGGCAATTCGGAGGGCCTGCGGTGTGAGACGGGTGCCGGTTGCTGACATTGGGATTGCTAATAGGAAATCACCTGCATGGGGAGCTGCTACTGCTCTAAGTCGGGCAACTATATATATATATATATAGTTAGTCGGACTAACTATATATATATATATATATATATATATATATATATATATATATATATATATATATATATATATAATATGAAGTCTCTCCTCAAAAAAATGATGGTGTGTCTTGACAATTTCAACACCTTGTTCAGTGTGGCCAAAGTTGTTAAAAATTGACAATGTGTGATCTAGGAGTTGATATCACACCGAACCTGTCTCCTGAAGCCCAGATCATAGGGATATCATCAGTGGCGTGTGCGAATCTGGCTAGCATCAGAAGTGCTCTTATCAATTTGTGTAGGGAATCGTTTAGAAGCTTGTTTACTACACATGTCAGATCTTTTGAAATCTGAGGAAGGATTCATTCACGATCTTGAATACCATATAATAGAGACCAATTCCGGAATATTCGACTATAATTAGGCCTTGCCTTGTCAAACACAAAATGAATTTGGCGAAGGTCCAGAGGTGGGCCACCAAACTAGATCGCGAACTGAGCGGGCACAAGTTACGTGGAAAACCTAGACTAATTGTACTAATCCTCACATCTCTAAAAGGCAGAAGGTTAGCGAGATTACCACGCACAAAATTCTCAGGGAAAGTGATAGGGAACAGTTATACATGAACAAGGGGGACACAGGGTAAAACTGACCCGGAGACATAACAATTTTGTCATTGTCAGAGTAGTGGACAAACGGAATGCAGTAAGAAATTAAGTCTTGGAGGCAAACTCCATACACAGCTTCAAATATAGGTAAGATATGGGTCCAGTAGGTTTGGAAACCGGTACACCAGTTGATTGAAAGTTTAGAGGCGGCGGCGAGAGACTTTAAGTTCAACCCACTGCAAGCACCTTTAGGTAAGTTCACACTCACTGAGGATACGACGAGGCTGACTGAGTGACCGTCAGAGTACCACTAACCAAGGCTGACTGAGTGACCGTCAGAGTACCACTAACTAAGGCTGACTGAGTGACCGTCAGAGTACCACTAACCAAGACTGACTGAGTGACCGTCAGAGTACCACTAACCAAGGCTGACTGAGTGACCGTCAGAGTACCACTAACCAAGACTGACTGAGTGACCGTCAGAGTACCACTAACCAAGACTGACTGAGTGCCCATCAGAGTACCACTACGCATAATACACGCTATCTAAGGCCTGATATAGTACATATAACTGCTATAATAGGTCATGGAAATATTTAAGTTCGGTTTAAGCTTTGTTGAGGACAAATAATCAAATTAATAGTACAAAATGATATTTTCTATTTGTCCACCTCGTCAGTTTTTGTACACTCGCGCACATAGTTACAAAAAGAACTATCAGAAACGGAGATGGGTTGATCTGACCTCTGGTTGCATGGTTCTCGTTGCTAATGCTAGTTGCAATACTTTGTTACCCTTCAGATCCGCGTGGGAGTTGAACTTGAGACGTCCGGCAACTTTTCCTCCTACAGGCTCTTCTCCTTCTACAACAGGGTCTACACCGCAGACCAGGGCACCCTCTCGTGCTACAGGAGGGATGCCGTCGCCGCCAGGTACATCAGCTTAAAGCGAGTCACTTACGGAGAATTTCTCCAAATCCTTGAAGTGGAGGTTTTTGCGTTTGTCTAACAGAGATGATGAATCGCTTGAGTAAGTAGCGAAGTCAATTCTTGCCCTTGAAGAGTATTAGAAAATGATGATGAGTAAGAGGTGAAACTGCTGAGTAAGACACGAGGCCGGTGTTAAGACAAAAATTTATGACACACACCATGACAGAAATATTTCAGCTGACAACACCTTGTCATAAATATCAATCGGGTTTGCTATGTACTCATATATCGCGCAATAACTTAAAAACCTTCATCTCTAACCCCCCTCTCCCCCACCTTCAAGTTATTAACTCTCGACGATTCAGTTTCAATTTCTTTCTGTATTAAGCACCCCCACCCATCCCGTGGGCGGTGGTGGACCCACACCCATCCCGTGGGCGGTGGTGGACCCCACACCCATCCCGTGGGCGGTGGTGGACCCCACACCCATCCCGTGGGCGGTGGTGGACCCCACCCATCCCGTGGCGGTGGTGGACCCCACACCATCCCGTGGCGTGGTGGAAGGGTAAGCAAGTGACAATCTCTTGAAGCTAGTTACACATCTGTTAATGTTACATTAACATCAGTGTTGTGAGTTTAACGAATATAACACCAACC
>WNGS01165339.1:5710918-5727024 GCA_020271785.1 Procambarus virginalis
CTCTCCACGGCGCTGAAAGTCTCCAATGGAAAGGCAAACGCCAATACGATTGGTTACCAGTCATTCGATTACAGAATCAATGCTGGTAACATATTACATTTATAATGAAGATCCCTTAGTTTATAAATACAAGGAATTGATTCAGCTACTATCAAAACTTCAGTATTCCTTGAGAAAACAGTTGATTGAAAAATTTAAGAAACCACATATAAATTGTTTATCAAAATTTTTAATAACTTGAAAAAAAATTACCTGTGCCCGACCCGACAAGGTTAATTAAAAAGTTGACAAATATAAATTGCTTATTTGCTCACTAGCCTGTAAGAAGCCTTCTGTAACAATTAAGAAACAGATATTAACAGTAAACGAGGGGGCAGTATTTATCCATTATCCTACTGACAGCAGCTTGTTTAATTACACGGTTGTTCAGCAAGTGAAAAAGAGAGTATTATCTCATACCACGCAAAATATGAGAGCCGGAAAGCAGCGCTCAGTCCTGCTCAACAAACTGTGAAACTCGCTCGTTAAACTGTGAGACCTGCTCCTCAGTTGCATACAAAACCTTCCATAAAATAGATTTTAAATTAAAAGTAAAAGACCATGCATATGCGAGATCCTTGTTAAATCATTATGATGATAGTGGAATCGTTCGATGGGATCTGAATGGAAATTTATTGGCTCCCGTATCTAGCATTCACATAATAAACGATATTATACTTAAAATGACTGTACTTAAATTTGTTTTTTTACCTGATAAATTACCCGTTGTTCAACTTTTTTTCACACTAACTTCTACACCTGGAAATTTATTCCGCAATACTACGGCAAGCAGTCAAGTGTATGAGACTCCTTCAGTTATGAGAAAGGCAACCGAGAAGATTGATCCTCACTGTAAAAGGAATGCTTCCTGGCTCGTATATTAACAGGCGAGTGTATATATATGTACGTAATGTGCAAGTAGCTTTACTCGGTAAAAAAGCACTAAGAAAATAGAGCGATGGACACTCACATGATATACGCCACCAGCATATCAAAAATGTATTTATTCCCAAATAACAACACTGCATCTTTCCAAAATCGATTGTTTAATCAGCTAGAATTAGATCCAAGGAGGTCTTATGAAATGTGTCTAAACAAAATTTCTCCAAACATCTCATTATGTTATTAAGCATAATAATCCTGAGGCCTATATACGTGTAGGGAGTTATGTATGAGAAAGAGGAGTGGAGAGATATTTGTATTCAAAGTATTTTATGTATTCAGTTATCAATCAGAGGAGCCAGTGAGAGGATGTGACGGATAGCTGGTGATGATGGAATGTATTTTTAAACTAAAAAATGTACACACACACACACACACACACACACACACACACACACACACACACACACACACATAATCACTGTTACAGTCACTAAGGACCAGTAACAGGGTTCTTGATGTTATAACCTCCTTTACTATATCCGACCCCAAGTCGGTAGTATGCTTTCCAGAACTAGCTGGATAATGCAATAAAGAATAGGAGGAATATGCAATACACGGTTCCCTTTACCAATATATTCACCATCACCATAAATAATTATATATATATATATATAAAATTATTTCTACACTTATTTACAGTAGGTGTCGTTCTAACGCAGGTTTGCAGTGTTCACCAACTCCAGTGTTCCTCCGTCCAGTACCTTGTCCAAGCGTATTGACAAACACTGGCGAATTCACCTTTTATGTGGGCCAATCCACCAACACTATCTCACGAAGAGCCTACACCCCACTTTCGCTCTCCAGATACCCACTGGCAGAGGACTCCAGCGACATGCTGACAGGGGTCTCAAACGCACTCACACAGGGGTAGCTAGTCCCTCACCAGAAGCCTCTAGCAGCTTGCTAGCAGCACTTCACAATAGGCACCTCACTGTCGTCTGTTATTCTCCCAAGCCAATCCCGGGTACACCAATCTATACCAACACTGAGTATATTAGAAGCTAGCACGATGGTCAGATCGACGGCGGCTTACTTAGTCTTCTTCCAGGACCAAGCTGAGAGTACGTTGACTGCCCAAGGCAAACTGCTTTCCTCAGTACAACTGCCTCCAAACGTCACATCTGTGGACATAAAAACGGCATTACTGAGATGGACAGGGCACTGGGAAACCATGAAGTAACACTCATTGACAGGGGAGTTGACATTATGTTCGTAACCTAACCTATGTGGCGCTGATCGTGACATGCCATCCACCTGGGGTCGTCCACGTCGACCTCTCTGCTGACTGAGGCAGGAAACCAGAGCCATTTGTCACTGTCACACCACCCCCAATAGATGGCGTTGTCCATGTAGCATCCAATATCAAGGAACCTGAGGTGCCGACGCATAGATGGCGCCGAAATCTCCACTCCATACACTAATGAAGGAGGCAATACTGTAAGAATCACCATAATCAACACACACTGTTTCAGGGGGCCTGATACCTGAGTGACCAGCTAACCAGTGCTCTGGACTTGTAATCCTAGGGTTCGGGTTCGGTCCCCGGCAATGGCAGAAACAAAATGAGAAGAGTTTCTTTCACCCTGATGCCCTTGTTACCTAGCGGAAAATAGGTACCTGGGAGTTAGACAGCTGTTAACTCCTGTGTACTCACCTAATTGTGTTTATGGGGGGTTGAACTCTGGCTCTTTGGTCCCGCCTCTCAACCGTCAGTCAACAGGTGTGTGTGTGTGTATACTCACCTATTTGTACTGGATAAAGGAGTACCTAAGTCATTTGTAACTTTTTCACTAACCTACTTGTGCTTGCGGGGGTTGAGCTTTGGGTCTTTGGTCCCGCCTCTCAACTGTGAGTCAACTGGTGTACAGATTCCTGAGCCTACTGGGCTCTATCATATCTACATTTGAAACTGTGTATGGAGTCAGCCTCCACCACATCACTGCCTAATGCATTCCATCCGTTAACTACTCTGACACTGAAAAAGTTCTTTCTAATGTCTCTGTGGCTCATTTGGGTACTCAGCTTCCACCTGTGTCCCCTTGTTCGCGTCCCTCCAGTGTTGAATAGTTCATCCTTGTTTACCCGGTTGATTCCCTGAGGATTTTGTAGGTTGTGATCATGTCCCCCCTTACTCTTCTGTCTTCCAGTGTCGTAAGGTGCATTTCCCGCAGCCTTTCCTCATAACTTATGCCTCTTAGTTCTGGGACTAGTCTAGTAGCATACCTTTGGACTTTTTCCAGTTTCGTCTTGTGCTTGACAAGGTACGGGCTCCATGCTGGGGCCGCATACTCCAGGATTGGTCTTACATATGTTGTGTACAAGATTCTGAATGATTCCTTACACAGGTTCCTGAACGCCGTTCTGATGTTAGTGTGTTCTGTGTGTTAGTGTGTGTGTGTGGTGTGTGTGTGTGTGTATGTACTCACCTATATGTACTCACCTATATGTGTCTGCAGGATCGAGCATTGACTCTTGGATCCCGCCTTTCGAGCATCAGTTTTACAGCAATGACTCCTGTCCCATTTCCCTATCATACCTGGTTTTAAAATTATGAATAGTATTTGCTTCCACAACCTGTTCCTTGAGTGCATTCCATTTTCCCACTACTCTCACTCTAAAAGAAAACTTCCTAACATCTCTGTGACTCATCTGAGTTTCCAACTTCCATCCATGTCCCCTCGTTCTGTTACTATTCCGTGTGAACATTTCGTCTATGTCCACTCTGTCAATCCCTCTGAGTATTTTATACGTTCCTATCATGTCCCCTCTCTCCCTTCTTCTTCTAGTGTCGTAAGGCACAGTTCCCTCAGGCGCTCCTCATACCCCATCCCTCGTAGCTCAGGGACGAGTCTCGTTGCAAACCTCTGAACCTTTTCCAGTTTCATTATATGCTTCTTCAGATGGGGACTCCATGATGAGGCGGCATACTCTAAGACTGGCCTCACGTAGGCAGTGTAAAGCGCCCTAAATGCCTCCTTGCTTAGGTTTCTGAATGATGTTCTAACTTTTGCCAGTGTCGAGTACGCTGCTGTCGTTATCCTATTATATGTGCCTCAGGAGATAGATTAGGTGTTACGTCCACACCCAGGTCTCTCTCGCGCGTCGTCACAGGTAGACTGTGACGTGTGTGTGTGTGTGTGTGTGTGTGTGTGTGTGTGTGTGTGTGTGTGTTGTGTGTGTGTGTGTGTGTTGTACTCACCTAATTGTGCTTGCGGGGGTTGAGCTCTGGCTCTTTGGTCTCGCCTCTCAACCGTCAATCAACAGGTGTACAGGTTCCTAGGCTATTGGGTTCTATCATATCTACACTTGAAACTGTGTATGGAGTCAGCCTCCACCACATCACTTCCTAATGCATTCCATTTGTCAACCACTCTGACACTAAAAAAGTTCTTTCTAATATCTCTGTGGCTCATTGGGCACTCAGTTTCCACTGAGTCCTTTGTGCGTGTTCCCTGTGTAAAATAGACTGTCTTTATCTACCCTATCAATTCCCTTGAGAATCTTGAATGTGATGATCATGTCCCCCCCTAACTCTTCTGTCTTCCAGCGAAGTGAGAATTAATTCCGTAGTCTCTCTTCGTACCTCATACCTCTCAGCTCGGGTTACTAATCAGGTGGCAAACCTTAGAACCCTTTCCAGTTTGGTCTTATCCTTGACTAGATATGGACTCCATGCTGGGGCTGCATACTCCAGGATTGGCCTAACATATGTGGTATACAAAATTCTGAATGATTCTTTACACAAGTTTCTGAATGCCTTGTGCACGCGTCCTTGCAGTGCCCAGACACACGTGTTACCGACCGTGGTGCAGAGTAACTATTAAATAGCACTGCTTTAAATTTGCACATCATCATTATAATACTGTCATGCCAACCTATATAGGGTAGGTAGGCTATAGGTAGGTAGGAGGCTAATGTGTGTGCGTGCGTGTGTGTGTGAGTGTGTGTGTGTGTGTGTGTGTGTGGTGTGTGTGTGTGTGGTGTGTGTGTGTGTGTGTGTGTGTGGTGTGTGTGTGTGTGTGTGTGTGTGCGCATGTGTGTGTGATTTGTGTGGAGACAAAGACAAAGGATGTATCCTGGACCCTTCTTCCGGAATTTTGCACAAATATTTCTGCTGAACAAAATTGTTGGGCGAGCTGGTGGCGGCCATCCCCAGCACCGACTAAGACATATCGTCCACCCACCATGCTGGGGCTGACTAACGATGCCCTACACGGATTCCAACAACCAGAAATACATTACATGTCATTGCATATGCAGTTTATAGGTGACTTTGCATATTGCACCGATCAGGTTTTCGTCATTGGTTTAAAAACAAAAAGTGTAATTATTAAGGGAATTCATGATTCCCTAAATAATTAGGGAATAAACCAATTGGAAAACATTTGTTTATTCAATCAATAACAATTTGAAACTCCTCTTTCAGAAGAGGAGAGGAGTGTTGTTAACGCTTATGTCGACCGTCCTCTCAGCCACATTTCAGGATGGAAGCAAGTCGATGAAGAACTCTGTAGGTAAGCAGGTCCTAGTCAACAATGGCTTCTCCAATGGTTTCGTTGAAGACATCATAAGAAGGAAGGTGAAACGCCATGCAACCTCTGAAGAGACAACTAACACAACACCTGTACCCCCTATTAGACTATTTTACAGGAACTTCTTTCCCACAGCTCACAAAACGGAGGAAAGGGTCCTGAAAGACATTGTAATAGAAACGTTATCCCTACAGACAAAAATCAGAAGATACAATTGACGATTTACTATAAAACCAAAAAAACTGCCAGCCTACTCATGAGAAATTCTCCAGACACAAAGCAGAACGCTTTGAAGGAGACCAATGTCGTCTATGCCTTCAAATGCCCACTTGGGGACTGTAAGCCTCAAAGAACTCAGTGTATAGGCAAGACAACAACATCTCTTTCCAGGCGATTAACGATGCATAAGCAACAGGGCTCTATCAAGGAACATATAATCTCATCCCACAACCAGACCATCACCAGAGAAGTCTTAACAAAAAACACGGAAATCATCGATAGATACAGCGATAGCAGGCGGCTTGATATCTGCGAGGCACTACACATTAAGAAGTCAACACCAGCAATCAACAGCCAATTAATGCACAATTATATTCTACCCACTTCAAGACTTCGCTCCAATATAGAAGCATCAAGAAATATGTGCCAATAGGCCCTCTGCAGTTACTTCCATTCTTCCCTTTAGCTTATACCCTGTTATTTCGTGTTGTGGCTTGTGTTGAAAGTTTGTTTTCACCTCATCCAAAACTATTGTAACATATCACCTCACCGAAATGCAGGTATAAAATGAAAGCTGTTAAAACGCTGTTTGTTAGTTGTGTGTGTGACCTAAGTTTTGAAAATGTAATAAGTTATTACGAACGCGTTCNGGGTCTAGCATCATGGGGTAAATAGGGTTGGGAGATGAGATCACCCCACCAGCGTGCCAGGGTCACATTCTGACCACGACGATGTTTTGCATTAGATCCATCTAGCTAAATATTTTGAGAACGAAAAATTATTTTTTTTCTCCTTCATACTACTACTATTATACTGATTTCTGGAAAACTGACAGAAAATTAGCACTAGGGGATTCCTGGCATTGTCCGCGCCTGTATGACTGTCTCTCATTTATATATCTAACCGTCCCATCCATTTATCTGTCCATGTATCCACCTATACATTTAGCCTATACATCCAATATACATCCATCTTTTTATCCATCTATCCAACACATCCATCTATCTACCTACTGATTTATCAATCCTTTTATCTATTTATCATCTATCCACCAACTTATTCATCTATTTATCCCTTTATATATCCATCTATCAACCCATCTATCCATCCATCTTTATATATTGTCTGTCTCTGGCTCTGTCTATGTCTATATGTATTCATGTCTCACTCAGTTTCTGCCTCTTTCTTATAAAAAAAAAACTTAGGGGGTGGAGAGGAATCCGGCGTGGCCCGGGTCTCCAATCAGTCGTCTATTTATCCATCTTTAAGACATAAGAACATTAGAATGAAAGCAACTGCAGAAGGCCTATTGGCCAATACGAGGCAGCTCATATTATAACCACCCAATCTCATTCATATTGGCATTAGAAAGTCTTCGTCTTGGAATGTCGCAAAGACAAGGATCTAAAGAAGACTCTGACAAGAGCGCCTACAGATGTCCAAAAGATTTCCAACTCATTTGCTGTGTTGGAAGACGAGTTATGTAGAGGAGACTGCAGTTCGCTCGAAAGCCAAGGCAACAAAGGAAGCACTAGAAAATGAAGTAGCCAAGCAAATTTTGGTTGAGAGAGATTCCCCAGGTGAGGTATTTGGATAGAACGTTTTGTGCCAGAGATAGGGGGAACAGGGTAAGGGTTTGCTATCCGGGAGCTGGAATTGGTGATATTGTTGACAACATGAACAATATCTACCTGCGCCTGACTGAAGCGTTGGCGGGGGGGGGGAATAATGGCAAAATGAACAGGGAATGAGAAGGGTCTCAAAATAACAATACACTTAAGGTCAATTACACGAACAGTAGGAGTCTAGGAAGTAATATAAACGATTTAAATGCTCTTGTCTGCACAAAAACCATAGATATTATTGCACTTACAGAAACATGGATAAGTGTAAAAACAGAAAACTATTAGCTGAATATCAAATAAACAGACTTAAACAATTTCACACAGATATATTTGAAGAGCATGGGGGAGTAGCCATATATGTTAGGGAAATCTGATAAGTAGTCTCAAAGAGGGAATAAAAACTGAGCCACACACAGAAACTATTTGCTACAATTAAACGAAAAAGTTAAAAATCTTATAATAGGAGCCATATACAGGTCACCAAACTCTTAATGGAAGCAAAGCATCCATGGGATTAAATATCTAGAGCATCTAGGTCAAGTAGTATTTGTGTCATTGGTAACTTAAATTTTAGTGCAATAAACTGGCTTAGCAGAACAGGCAATTATGAAGCCAACACATTAAAGAACCAACGCGGGAAAATAATATTTTAGATTTTTTATTAACTAACAGGGAAATACAAATTAAAGAGATCGAAATAGGGAGTGACCTAGGGAAGAGTGATCACAAAGAAATCAGATTTAGTATAGAATGGAATAGAACTGTAAGGGAAAATTCTGTTAAAGTGCCAGATTTTCGAAAAGCTGATTTTAACGGCCAAAGATTTTTTGGGGCGAAATAGAGTAGAAAGTCTTGGGCATGGAAGGTGGGCTGGTCATGGTGCGAGACGTGAACCCAGCGATGGGTGATGTAAAGGGGATTTCGATGTGGATTCAAAATAAACCTATTTAAAAAATATTCTAAGCAATGGCCAGGAACGTAGTATACCATACAAATTGAACAGATCGAATAATAATGAACCGAAATCGATAACTAAGTATCTGAAGAACCTTATAGGTAGAAAGAGAGCTTGGTACAAAAGGATTAAAAATTGGGAAGTCCATTTAGAACAAGAATTTGTATAACTGGTTAGAAATATTATAAAGAGATAAGGAGGGCAAAAAAAAATATGAAGTTTGCATAGCAGAGCAAGCAAAGACAAGCCCTAAAGGTTTCTTTCCATTATATTGAACAAAGAATAAGAAAGTATAGGTGCATTAATAACTGAGACAGGTCAGATAACTGCAACTCGCTCTTGCACTTGCTTATAGTCAATATCTTGCTTATGAATAAGTGCATATGCGACATACTAATTTATTGTGAATATTTGAGTTTACCTTGAAATGCTGAATAGAAAACCACAACCTAACCTAACCTTCTTAGTATGTTAAGATATTACAATTAGTACTGAACCTCTCCCTATATTGATATTACAGTTTTATAAAAATAATAAAACTAAACTAAAATATTTAAATAAATTGTAAAGTAACTCAGGATAGTGTCAAATTTTGAATAAAATCTCTATTGTTTAATAAAACTGAGAAGAAAAGTTAGTGCCTTGAAAAAAATATGGCTGGGAATATGTCACACATGTACTTATTTATAAGCGAAATAGTAACTACGAGCAATAAGTCATATATGTGCTGTCTTGTGCGAGAGGGGTTGATAATTGATAATGACGAAGAGATGAGTAGTATTTTTTATAAATATTTTAAGTCTGTTTTTACTAAAGAGGAACTTAACATTATGGCTTTAGCCAAACAAGTCTATGTGGGGGGGGGGGGAAGAAGACAGGTTGACTAGTTTAGCAGTTACCAGGGAGGATGTTATTGAACAAATAGTGCAACTCAGGTCAAACAGATCCCCAGGGCCAGACAAAGTGTTTGTCTGGGTGCTTAAGGAATGCAAAGAGGAGCTTTGCACGCCATTGTCTACCATATTTAATCAATCATAAGAGTCAGGCAGAGAGCCAGAGTCGTGGACGGTTACTAATGTGGTTCCAATTTTCAAGAAAAGAGATAAATCTCTTGAACAAATCCACAAGTGCCGTAACGAGGATTCGAACCTGCGTCCGAGAGCATCCCAGACGCTGCCTTAATCGACTGAGCAACGGCATGGTCAAAATGAGCTGAAACCGAAGTTCTACTGAACTTACTGGATCCTGAAGCCTCTCCGAGGCACAAACCAGGGTTTTACACAACTCCCCCCATGCACTCGAGCTATGTCAATAGTAGGCACCTAATCCACTCGACCATCACTTCTGGGGTGTGATTTTCAGTTGCATGTATGCCTGGGGACCATTCAGGCTTGTTCGCATTTATGTTCCTTACATGTGCACCAAAGAATGAGGTGATTTGATAAAATACTATGCCCAAGATTACCATCAGAGTGTCGGCGGGCTGATAGGCAAATAGCCTTGGCTATCATCAGCATTTGTTCTGTCGTGATGGTCGTGTGGATTAGGTGCCCTGTACACCAGTTGCAGAGAGCTCTGGCAGTATGGGTCGAGTCACTTCTGGGGTGTGAGTTTTCACTGGCATATAGTCCTGGGGGCCTTTCAGGCTTGTTCGCATTTGTGTTCCTCACGTGTGCCCCAAAGAATGAGGTGATTTGATAAAATACCATGCCCAAGATTGCCAACCGAGTACCGGCGGGGGGATGGAAATAGCCTCGGCTCCAATCCTCTTTTGTCCGGTCGTGTTGGTCGAGCAGTTAAGGGATCCTGTACGCCAGCAGAGTGCTCCTGGCATTATGGGTTCGAGTCACTTCTGGGGTGTGAGTTTTCAGTTATATATATATATATATATATATATATATATATATATATATATATATATATATATATAATGTCGTACCTAGTAGCCAGAACGCACTTCTCGGCCTACTATGCAAGGCCCGATTTGCCTAATAAGCCAAGTTTTCATGAATTAATTGTTTTTCGACTACCTAACCTACCTAACCTAACCTAACCTCACCTAACCTAACTTTTCCGGCTACCTCACCTAACCTAACCTAACTAACCTATAAAGATAGGTAGGGTTGGTTAGGTTCGGTCATATATCTACGTTAATTTTAACTCCAATAAAAAAATATGATGTATAATATGAACATGTATATAATATGAACATGATATATTTGCATAATTTATTTTTTTGAGGGGGGGGAATTTGAATATTTGTATTAGGAAAACTAAAGATGTTTTGGAAAATCTCTTTCTACAGATCCTTTTTTATCTGCTAATGTGTCAGGAAAGTGTCATAGAATGAATATTTCTGAAAAGGTGAATGGTCTCAACTCATTTGAAAATGTGTAATATTCGTTGAAAAAAATAAAAAAATTCAATCTCCCTTTCTATTTAGGCTGCAGTACTGTAACTTGGCACAATTGCAGCCCTTTTCATATACAACTAGTCAAAAAATATTGGTTGACATTGAACAACTTTTTAGGAACTATCTTCTTGTCCCCTTAATATTAAGATCAACCGTAATGGATCTTATGCATTATGGATTAATTAACAACAAAACAAACGTAATTTTCATTGAAAAAACGTATATCAGAGCATACTTAGTCAGCTATATGTTAGAAAAGTATGTTCTTTAAACTAATGGGTTGTAAACCCATGGAACAGCCTACTCGCCGAAGCCGTAACATAAGAAATTGTATATATTGACGAATTGACCCGTAATTTAAAAGGAAATTTCAACCATTTTTGGCCATACCGGCAAACGGCAAAATTCAGCCGTAATTCATAAGAGGACAAGCTGCGTCACTACATATTGGTACTTCAGACCAAATAGTTATTATGAGAATTATCATTACATAAGGTTGAGTTAATATATACATAATCACTTCTGAACAATGACCCGATCAGGGTTCGAACGTCATTTGCCAGGGATCACCCCCTTCGCGTACCGAGTACCTTATCTAGAGTTACTAGAAAACAAACACACATGCCGTAATCAATTTTGGAAGACCTCATCCAGCTCTTCAGAAGTGGGGTCCTTGCCCAAGATTCAGTACTTCCCTTCTGGACAGTGTCCACTGAGGCGCTGGAACAAGAATGATGTATGGTGCTTCGACACTGTCGATATCTCTCTCTCTCTCTCTCTCTCTCTCTCTCTCTCTCTCTCTCTCTCTCTCTCTCTCTCTCTCTCTCTCTCTCTTCTCTACCCCCCTACCCGCACAATACTCCTCTACCCCCTACCCTACACAATACTCCTGTACCCCCCCCCCTACTCCATCTACCACTACCCTACCCTGCTCCTCTACCCCTACCCTACACACTACTCCTCTTCCCCCACCCACTCACACTTCTCCTCTACCCCTCACCCTACACACTGCTTCTCTTCCCACAACCTACACACTGCTACTCCACCCACACCCTGCACACTGTTCGTCTACACCCACCTCCACCCTACTCTGAGCCTCGTGGGTTTAATGCAGATTCAGTCCATAGTTTTCAATATTTACACTCCGGATTGCCAGTTTGTGTTGTGTAAAGCCATGTTTATTCCCAGACTCAGCGAGGTGCACCACCTAGTTGGCAACCTCCAAGCGACAAAGTTCTGGGAATGCCCAGACCAGGCAACCTCTGCCCGGTAACTAGGCCAGGCTCCCACTGCAGTTGCAAAACAGACACGTGCACTAATAGCAACTACCGACCATGATATCAAGTGCAGCAACTGCCTCAGGAAAGGAGCATCAGAAGGACATCTGTGGATGGGGAGACATGATCAGTTGTTTAAAGATATGATCAATGAACAAGGCAAAAAATACCCAGATTTGGTGAACACCCGATGATGATACTTTTCAAAACGCTTGTGCTCTCTAGTGTGGAGTACTGCTGCACAATGACAGCCCCTTTCAAAGCTGGAGAAATTGCTGACCTGGAGAGCGTTTAGAGATCCTTTACTGCTAGAATCCACTCAGTAAAACATCTAAATTACTGGGACCGACCAAAGAGCCTAAATCTGTACTCCCTTGAGCGCAGGCGGGAGAGATGCATAATAATTTATACGTGGAAAATAAATGAGGGACTGGTCCAAACCTGCACACGGAAATAACATCACATGAGACGAGAAGACATGGCAGGATGTGCTGAATAACCCCGTTGAAAAGCAGAGATGCAACAAGTACTCTGAGAGAGAACTCTATCAACATCAGAGGCCCGAGACTGTTCAACACGCTTCCACTACACATAAGGGACATAACTGGAAGACCCCTCACAGTGTTCAAGAGTGAACTGGATAAACACCTCCAAAGGATACCTGATCAACCAGGCTGTGACTCATACGTCAGGCTGCGAGCAGCCGCGTCCAACAGCCTGGTTGATCAGTCCAACAACCAGGAGGCCTGGTTGACGACCGAGCCGCGGGGACGCTAAGCCCCGGAAGCACCTCAAGGTAACCCTCATATAACGACTACCTAACTAGCAAAGCTTATCAGGTGAATTTGTGCGTATCCAGTTCAACAGATGTAAACATCATACACAGTTTCCCTGTCAAGGAGCATGTAAACATGGTGAGCCCATCCATTAGTCGGCGATTATCGGGAGTTTTTATTCACGTACTGGCATCTGACATACAGTTGTGTAAACACTCATCGCCCTGATATGGTTGTCGTGCTGTAAATATTTCTAGAGGGCAGGATTCCGGAGAATTTTGTTAAGTTTTCTTAGCGTATGTTATGGATCGTCCTGACGGGTGTGGTCAGGTAGCACCCTGCAGATACACAACGTAACGGTCCCTATTGTTATCTTGTTACAACTTGTTACAAAGTTGTTTTATCTTGTTGTAAAGTGTTTATGACGCTTTAGAACGTTGTTACAACTTGCTTGATAGTTGTCACAACTCGTTAGAAGGTGTTACAACTTGTTCGAACGTTGCATCAACGTCGTAGTTTGGTCGTGTGTGTGGTGGGATCGACATGTTACTGTTCATTACAGTAAATCTCAGCACTCCAAACCTTCTGATGCTGTTAATAATGTTCATCTGGAAATTGTGTTCTTCATTCAATACACATATTCCGAAACATCCACTGTGGTGTGTGCACTGTGCAGATCTCAAGGTAAGGATGCTTATCCAGTCATCATCCTGATGCACATCCTTGACTTCATACAACTGTAAATTTCCTTTATCACATCATAACTATAGAACTTAACCAGAACCTCTTACAGAGGGAACTTGATGACTTCTTAGCAGTTTTTGAACATAAATTTTATGTTACCATCACAACTCATAGCTCAAGTTCTTCTATGAATGCTGTCATAACTGACAATCATTCCAGCAGGTGTGATTAAATGCCTGCCCCTGTGACATTTGGCTTATAAGACCACCAGGTAGTCTTCACTACACTAACTATCCCAAAAGATCCCGGGGCGAAGAACCATCTAGCGCATCCTAGGAGACTACATGGGACTCTCTGTTCCAGGGTGACGTGAGCAATAAAGCCAACAGCTTCACCCTTCAAATACTGACTCTCCAGCCCGAGTACCTACAAAATCCTCAGGGGGTATTGACAGGGAAGAAAAGGATAAACTATTCAACACTGGTGGTACGCGAACAAGGGGACACAGGTGGAAACTGAGTACCCACATGAGCCACAGGGACGTTAGAAAGAACTTTTTCAGTGTCAGAGTAGTTAACAGATGGAATGCATATAGGCAGTGATGTGGTGGAGGCTGATTCCATACACAGTTTTAAACGTATATATGATAAAGCCCAGTAGGCTCAGGAATCTGTACATCAGTTGATTGACGGTTGAGAGGCGGGACCAAAGAGTCAAAGCTCAAACTCCGCAAGCACAATTAGGCGAGTACAATTAGGTGAGTACATCTTGCTTCACAGAGAGACCCAGAGACACTTCAAGTTGTTACACCACCAAGTACCACATTCACTCTGAACATATATATCACCAACTGGCTACTCATGCAAGGTGGCTAAACACAAAGCCTACATAATTGTAACTTATCATTAAACAACTTTCATTTCCAATCAAATTTAAGTAATTAGCTCAGCAAATTAATGAGCAGTTATGGTAAGGCTTCAAATGAGCTGATGAAGGATAATAAATTTTAGTTTGATGTTTCATTCGCAGCATTAACACCACTCCCATTAACCAAGTTTTAGTGAAAAATTATGAAAGTTTTAGAGAGAGAAAATTTGAGATAGAGACATGAACTGAGGAGCAGAAGGCAACGTTCCCCAGAGAGCGAAGCCTCAGTGAGCAATAGATTTTCCAACCCACATCAATAGCATTCACGAAGTTCATTACAAACTAAATTTATTTTCCCACCGGAGATGGAGGATGGAGTCTTTCCAGCTGCGCAAGGCTGGTTCTGTACTCTCCTCCATCCCTAGCACAACTGCCACCAGACAGTCACCACCAACTAAAAGTGTTTGTGTACGTCTGATATCATACTTCTCGTGAAGGAGGAAATGTATATGTTTATCTCTCAGAATGTTTGGTAATATGATTATTGTTTGTGATGTGTGTATATGTATGTATTAACACGATGCACTGAACGGGGTGAGAATAGCTTGAGCTACCTCATCCCTTTGTGTGTATTTTACATCAATAAACTTATTTCAATTTCAATTTCAATTTCAACACTACCGTGACCTCCCCCCCATTACTAGTGTTACCACCATCACCATCGCTGCCCCTATCATCCTCACAGCCTCTGCTACCACCACAAAATCTACCATTACTACCACCATAACCACTATCACCCCCACCACCTCAATTATTCCTACCACCTTTAACACCTCACTGCTAACGCTACCAATATTATCTCATGTTTTCTGGTATGTCAAGAGGAGAACAAGCCGGATCATGATACACTCTGTCCGCTATCATCCTGTCCGGATGATGTCCGGACAGGACAGTACAGTGACCACCGCACCAATGATCGTTAGACGATCATTGGTGCGGTGGTCACGGTACTGTGTACGTTTAGGGGTGATCCTGGACGGCATGGGTTCGAATCTTGGCCCATGCATATATATATATATATATATATATATATATATATATATATATATAACTGAAAACTCACACCCCAGAAGTGACTCGAACCATACTCCCAGGAGCAACGCAACTGGTATGTACAGGGACGCCTTAATCCGCTTGACCATCACGACCGGACATAAGGAAGTGATAGCCGGAGCTATATGAACCACTTCCCCGCCGGCACTCGGATGGTAATCTTGGGCATAGCATTTTATGCCTAAGTGGTTCATATAGCTCCGGCTATCACTTCCTTATGTCCGGTCGTGATGGTCAAGCGGATTAAGGCGTCCCTGTACATACCAGTTGCGTTGCTCCTGGGAGTATGGGTTCGAGTCACTTCTGGGGTGTGAGTTTTCAGTTGTATCTAGTCCTGGGGACCATTCAGGCTTGTTGCATTTGTGTTCCTCACGTGTTGCCCCAAAAAATGAGGTGATTTGATAAAATGCTATGCCCAAGATTACCATCCGAGTGCCGGCGGGGAAGTGGTTCATATAGCTCCGGCTATCATTTCCTTATGTCCGGTCGTGATGGTCAAGCGGATTAAGGCGTCCCTGTACATACCAGTTGCGTTGCTCCTGGGAGTATGGGTTCGAGTCACTTCTGGGGTGTGAGTTTTCAGTTGTATCTAGTCCTGGGGACCATTCAGGCTTGTTTGCATATATATATATATATATATATATATATATATATATATATA
>WNGS01165339.1:5727986-5776255 GCA_020271785.1 Procambarus virginalis
TAAATTTTCCGTGGGAATGAAGGTCTGGGAGGTGTTTTGCCTGACGGGCGGTGTGGGCTGTTGATTGGTGTTCTCCCTGGGAGGGCGCCCAGAACCCAAACACCTGGCTCTGTTGTGGTAATGATTGCGCACATTACCGTCACTCGACCGGATAAGGCATACCCTGTCACACGTCTGACATCTGCCTTGTCTACCCCTGCTTGGTGGCTCATCTTGGCTTGGAGAAGCCTGGCTGGCTATTGAGAGCTGCGACATGGGCGGGCGCTGGGCGGGCACTAGGCGGAGGGTGGACGGCGGGTGGAGACTGGAGGGTGGGCGGCGGTTGGAGGCTGGGGGCATGATCAGCTGGCCGTGGCACTCACTACTCAGATGAGTGGTAATACATATACCACCTCTTATACAAAGTGTGGGTATACACCCACTACACAATATGTGGGTATACAATGGGTGGGTGGGTGGCGTAGACACACATGGGAGCCTCCGGCATCTATGGGCGGGTGGCAAGGTGGCCTCGTGGGTGGGGAGGCGACGTGGTGGGGTGGGGAAGGAGGGGGAGAGCAGGTACTTCCCGGCCTGGGCGCTGGGTGGGGGCGGGGTCAGGGCGACACTAACACTGGTATAATTCCCCGTATATCACTGCACAATGATGAATGAATCATACACTTGTAATCTGACTCACTGCACGTGTGATGTACTCACAATATGATAGATATGTTGCGCCAATTATATATATTATATATATATATATATATATATATATTATATATATATATATATATATATATATATATATATTAGTATATTTTGGTAGCAGTCTTTCCTGTAGACATATGTTATTAAATATGACCGAAAAAGTAAGATTAATAATTCTAACACGAATTTTCTCAATTTTCCTTATGTTTCTTTTTACTGATGACGGTAAATTAAAAATCAATTCTCCAAATTCATTCTTTATTTCTAGTCTGACGCGACACTTGAGCGCGTTTCGTAAAACTTATTACATTTTCAAAGACTTTAGTTTATCTACACAACTTATGCTTTTATGAAACAAACATTGGCTCTTATACCTGCATTTGGGTGAGGTGATGTAATACATTAGTGGGGTGAAACACAGAACATGGAAAACGGGGTATAGATTTGTAGAAGTAGAAGTCGGGTCCCAATAGAACTGCAGAAGGCCTATTGGCCCATATTTCTTGATGTTTCTATATTGGAGCGGAGTCTTGAAGTGGGTGAAGTGAAGTCTTGAAGTGAAGAACCCACTTCAAGACTCCGCTCCAATATAGAAACATCAAGAAATATGGGCAATAGGCCTTCTGCAGTTCTATTGGGACCCGACTTCTACTTCTACAAATCTATACCCGTTTTCCATGTTCTGTGTTTCACCCCACTAATGTATTACGTCACCTCACCCAAATGCATTTATAAGAGCCAATGTTTGTTTCATAAAAGCATAAAAAACAGGATGGATCCAAGTACAGAGCTTTGTGGGACTCCGCTGTTGACATCTCGAAAGTCTGAAGTCTCCTTCCTGACAGTTACTCGCTGTTTCCTCTTGCTTAGATACTCCCTTATCCACCTTACCTTTCACGCCTGCCTGTTGCTCGAACTTTTGTAACAGCTTTTTATGGGGTGCTGTGTCAAAGGCTTTTTGGCAGTCTAAGAAAATGCAGTCTGCCCACCTTTCTCTTTCTTGCCTAATTCTTGTGTATTCACATAGTTGTATTCACCTAGTTGTGCTTGTGGGGGTTGAACTTTGCTCTTTCGGCCTGCCTCTCAACTGTCAATCATCTGTTTACTACTACTTTTTTTTCCACACCACACACACACACACACCAGGAAGCAGCCCGTGACAGCTGACTAACTCCCAGGTACCTATTCGCTGCTAGGTAACAGGGGCATTCAGGGTGAAAGAAACTTTGCCCATTTGTTTCTGCCTCGTTCGGGAATCGAACCCACGCCAGAGAATTACGAGTCCTGCGCGCTATCCACCAGGCTACGAGGCCCTGTGTGTGTGTGTGTGTGTGTGTGTGTGTGTGTGTGTGTGTGTGTGTGTGTGTGTGTGTGTGTGTGTGTGTGTGTGTGTGTGTGTGTGTAAACATCACACGTCAGTGGCCTCTGAGTGGTGCGTCCACTCGCTGTGTTTGATTGCGCTGTTTTCTCTGATTGTGTTCGGTTGATTAGTGTTCGTTTGCTGCGATTACTTGTATTATTCACTTTCTATGTTTACTGGCTATATTCGCTGACAGTGTTTCCTTCCTGTAAATCACTGGCTGTGTTAGCTTGCTGTGGTTCACTTGCTGTGTTCGATCCTGTAAATTACTGGCGGTGTGTTCGCTTGCTGTGGTTCGCTCGCTGTGTTCGATCCCTGATATATAATTATAGATCACAACACCATTCATCATCAAATAAAATGACGTTCTATAAATAATTATCCACTTACAACAAAACTATTTAGCCAAAATTAGCTTACAAAATATCTTTCAAAAATAGCTTACTTTCTAGAGAAAATTCGAACTTCATCTAGAAAGACAGTTGCAACTACGCTTCACGTCCTCGTACAGTATTGCATGTGACATCTCTGTAATAATAGGACGATCGGAATTCGCTGGAATGGAGCCCTCTAAGTTCGTAAATCATGAGAGTGAGGCATAAATCTCCCCAGCATGTCACAAGGACGTCACCTTGGGTCTTCTGCGAATATATTATTTCGACGGCGGAGTCCTGGAGGGTTCGATGCCTCGAGTGTTGTCAGCTGGTCCATGCTTGTGTTGGCAGCTCAAAGACGGTCCTCAGTTTGTGTTGTCGGATCGCAAGGATGTGGAGGTTGTCCTGAGCTGGTGTTCTCATAACTAATGGGTTGGTGGTTGTCCTGAGTTGGTGTTGTTAGAACAAGCGAGGTTGTCTTGTTGTAAACACAAGCGGTTCGAGGGTTGTTCTAAGCTTGTGTTGCTAGAGCAAGAGAGGTTGTTCTGAGCTTGTGTTGTCAGATTAAACATCCATATCCTCAGTGCTGGCCTCATCCTTCCGCTATGTCATTCTGTGTGCCTAGTCGTCATAAATCATATTTATTTCATGTCTATTGACCCATGCACAGTCTGATATGCAATTGTGCACTCAGTCACTTACTGCTTGATTCATTCACTCACTCCCTCACTGGTTGTCTCATTCACTCACTCATTGGTTGACTCATTCATTCACCCTCTCACTCACTCACTGGCTGACTCATTCACTCACTCACTGGTTGTCTCATTCTATCTCTCACTCTCATCTAAATAGGCATCTGGCGAGGAACAGGGGGCTCAGAAACTTCCCTTGTTACTATCCAGAGATGTAACAGGGAGTTGCCTAAATTCTGTATATGAGGGACCACTGCAGGACCTCCTACACTCTTATCCATCTCCCACCTACCAGACCTGGGAGAGCCTAGAGGCGTAACTCTCTGCTTTCATCTTTTCAAGTACCTTCCTCTTGGTACTTAAGTGAGGATCCGTAGAGACAAAAACGAACAAACAGCAATTTAGTTTATTGGCTTATGAGCCGAGAATCTGAAGATGAGAATGTGATCAACGTCAAGTTGTTGCTCTGATGAAGGATAAAAATGCTCACATATCCTGGAAGAAATCGCTGACGTAATTAGAGACAGGACAGTTGACTGGTGAATACTAAATTGTGTTTTTTGTCTCAGTCTCACACCTTTGCGTACAAACAATTACCGGCATTAACTGGTATTACTGCCAGATAGTTCGATCTTGTCTTCGCGCATCGTACTAATTGACTGCATCTCCATCTTGCATTCTCTTATGAGTCAACACATAAAATCCCAAATACCTGTACGTTTGGACGAACAGTGACAAATACCCCAACAGAGCGTCGATTTAATAGGGTTACGAGGCAGACATATCACTCAATAGTTAGAAAAAGTAATTAATGAGTGACCTTAACTTAATTCAGGAGGAATGTGTTCTTAAAAACTCATCTGGGCTTCCATAATTGCTAACTGTTCCTGCTGTGTTAACGACTGGGATGCTGCCTCAACGCCGCCAGTCACCCTCCAGTAAAACATCCCACCAAACGCTCGCAACTTCCATCTAAATTGAATGTCACCCGAAAATGAAACAATTTTGGAAAGGGTCATCAGTTGTGACACTTGCTGGAGGGTGCAGTGTGCTTGTTATTATTACAAGTTCTGCTAAACTGTTTGTGTCTCTTTCTTCGCATTAATTACTCGTTTTCGTTCTTTCTCCTTCTCCTTCAATCGCACAGTGAAATGGAAAGTGACAACACGACACGACCAGACTAAAGGAAACTGCAGCTTGGTCCATAAGAGTCAGCTCCTAGTTGTATCAGACCAAAGAAGTCATAATTTATGTGTAACTTGAACTTGAAGTAATCCAGCAATCTATTATGTTATGCCTTTTTCATAAATCAACAGTACTCATCCCTGCGCAGGGTCCACGATAATCATCTCTGGTAGATAGAGAAATAGAGACAGATACAGAGAGAGAAAACTGGACAAAATATAGACAGACATCCAGACAAATGTAGAGTGAAACAGAGAAAGAAACAGATATACAGACAGACCAATATAGGCAGACATATATAATTTCTATCCATAATTTGTATCCAATATATAAAAATAATAAAATTTGAATCAGTAAAAATGTATCTTGCATAATTCCACAATCTGAATATAATGTAAAGATTCATTATTCAAATGATTCATCAATATTACAGTAGAGAAAGTAAAGCACTTTCACCGACAGGAAACAACATAAGTACAGACGTGATTACATATATGGATGTCTTCAAACTCAAATGGACATAACTAAATGTGCCTGATAGGAAGAATTGCTCTATTTCCAACTCGGACGTATCAGCTTGAAATGCTTCTTTTCGTCGAGATAGATTTTGTTTAGGTTACATCAGTCTCTTAACTTAGGATCGGTTAGGTTAGATTAATGTTAAGTTTGCAAACTCAAAGCTCTCTTCTGCCATGTTATGGTAACTAATCTTATTTCAGACTAGTCTAATATAATAAATAATCTTTCCTACCTCTACTCTTCAAAGACATTGTTTTGTTGAATGGGCTTCGGGACACAACATGCCCAGCATGAACCTTAATCCTGGCTTTGTTGCTGTTAACACGTGTCTTCATCTGTACATTCTTAAATTCTCTAGCCTTCTTAACAAACGTGACCTGACGTACATTTATCCCGACGTACGAGACAGGCCAAGAACAGGACCTGACACACAACGTACGAGGCAGGCCAGGAACAGAACCAAACACTCGACGTATGAGGCAGGCAAGAAATAGGACCTGACACTCGACATATGAGGTAGGCAAGAAACAGAACCAAACACACAACGTACGAGGCAGGCCAGGAACAGGACCAGACGCAGAACGTACGAGACAGGCCAGGAACAGGACCAGACACAGAACGTACGAGGCAGGCCAGGAACAGGAGTAGACACTCAACGTGTGAGACGTCCTGCACTCTCTCCATCAAAATATAAAATTCGCAGAAGACTCTTGGTGACGCGCGCGACATTGTGGAGAGATTTATGCCTCTCGCTCATGATTTACGAACTCTCTGGTGGCCACCTAAAGTGTCTCCTCTCGCTTTTTTGTCACCAAGACAACACGTGCAGCCCGAGAAAGAGCTTAGAGACATAATTCTTACGTTGAGGGTAGAACCATTTCTAAACATTTCTTAGGTAATGCGATAACAATCAGATGGAATGAGAGTATAGTGATGAATTTTCATACTCATGGCTGATGAGTAGTCCTCACACATACACACATGATCGTCACACAAGATCAGTACTGCGCAGTCACTCATCCTACCCAATAGTCACTAATGACTGATACCTCATCGTACCTCCCCTGTGCCAGGTGGCATGACGTCTCCAAGCTGGGATTCAGTTCTCCATTTCTGGTGTTTAAGGAATTCTCACATCTGGATATCATTATTTTCTTTGAAGCCAACGACTTCCTTCGTTACTCCGCGGGTAACAAACGACCTTTTCTATTCACTAATTAACTAGTGTTCGGCCGTTAAAAAAAAGCGTCTTTGTCCATCATTTTAAATTCTATATGAAAATTCTTCTACGATGTGTGTTTGTCCAAGGTGAACCCAACCCGTCCTCGCAAATTCGTATAGTCAATACTGACTTATTAGTTACGTGCATAGGTGACATACTAAACATAATAGTTTCCCTTGAAAAGCTTCATGGAAAACACCGACCTTACCTAACCTACTTAGTATGTTAAAATAAGCATCTTATAGCTTCGTAATTACAATTGTTATTTAACCTATTATAGGTATAGGTTAGGTAATAATTGTAATTACGAAGTAATAAGATGCTTATCTTAACATACTAAGTAGGTTAGGTAAGGTCGGTGTTTTCTATGAAGCTTTTCAAGGGAAACTATTATGTTTAGTATGTCACCTATGCACATATTTAATAAGTCAATATTGACTATACGAATTTGCGAGGACGGGTTGCAACAACACACATGGACATGAAGCTCTGCCTGTACTTCCACCAACCCGTTCTCACACCAGGCTGGTTAAAGCAGCGGCCGTCCACCCCAGTCACATTCATAAATTTTAACATACTGTGTATTAAAAATTGGTTTGTTCTCATATATAATTAATATTCTTATACATAAAAATTTTATGTATATTTGGCGTAGGTTAAGTTAGGTTAGGTGTTTAGGTTCTGTTGGTAATTATTTGTATTTATAAGTTCGTAGGTGAAGCATTTATAGTACTGTAGTTCGAACACGTGAGCGAAGCACTTGTTCCGGAAGTGTTCGGACATCATCCGTTGTGAGTCGTGTGTAAACCGCTTTTCATTCATAAACAGGGGTTTGGCCGCTGCATTAAAGAGCTTGGATCTTTGTATGCGAGAACGGGTTGGAATGGGTTGGTAAATGCTTCACCTACGTACTACAAATACAAATAATCGCTAACAGAACCTAAACAACTAACCTAACCAAACCCTATGTCTATATATGCAAAATATGCTACTACATTATAAATACTAAGTTATATGTGAGAAAATTCCTGTTTTAATCAACAGCATGGTAACATTTATGATGCGTCTGTGGGGTCGACCACTGGATGTAATGGACTTGAGTCGGTTGCGTCAATAGTGAACACAGATTTTTAATTTGAATAAATGAAGAAGGAATCCAGCCTGGTTTGTGTAAAAGCCTGGTTTGTGCCTCGGAGAGGCTACGGGATCCAGTAAGTTCAGTAGAACTTCGGTTTCAACCCTTTTACCCTGTGGTAGCTCAGTCGATTAAGGCAGTGTCTGGGATGCTCCCGGACGCAGGTTCGAATCCTCGTCACGGCCCTTGTTGATTTGTTCATTTGATGCATCACGTTAGTGTGATCTCTGTGTATGACACTGGCATGTAGTTCAGTGCTTCCTGTCTATCCCCCTTCTTATATATCGGGACTACATTAGCCAACCCGTCCTCGCAAATTCGTATAGTCAAAATTGACTTATTAGTTACCTGCATAGGTGACATACTAAACATAATAGTTTCCCTTGAAAAGCTTCATAGAAAACACCGACCTTACCTAACCAACTTAGTATGTTAAAATAAGCATCTTATAGCTTCGTAATTACAATTGTTACTTAACCTACTATAGGTATAGGTTAGGTAATAATTGTAATTATGAAGCAATAAGATGCTTATCTTAACATACTAAGTAGGTTAGGTAAGGTCGGTGTTTTCTATGAAGATTTTCAAGGGAAACTATTATGTTAAGTATGTCACCTATGCACTTATTTAATAAGTCAATATTGACTATACGAATTTGCGAGGACGGGTTGCATTAGCAGTCGTCCAAATTTTTGGCAATTCTCCTGTTACTAGTGACTGGTTATACACTGTGGAGAGTGGCAGGCAACGTGCTTCTATTCCTTCCTTTAGTATCCATGGGGAGATTCTATCCGGGCCTATAACCTTTGTCATATCCAACTCTAACAAGAGCTTCCTTACATCCCCACTGGTAATCTCAAACTCTTCTAGTGGATCCTGGTTAACTATTCCCTCTCTTATCTCTGGAACTTCTCCTTGCTCTAATGTGAAGACCTGGAATTTCTTATTCATTTCTTCACACACTTCCTTGTCGTTTGAAGTGATTCTGTCTGCCCCGATCCTCAATTTCATTACCTGTTTCTTTAATGTTGTTTTTCTCCTGATGTGGCTATACAGCAATTTAGGTTGAGTCTTTGCCTTGCTTGCGATGTAATTTTCGTATTGCCCTTCTGCCTCTCTTCTCAACCTGACATACTGAATTCATTCCTGGCGCTCTGGTATCTTTCTCTGCTCTCGAGTGTCCTGTTATTTCTATAGATTCTCCATGCCATTTTACTTTGCTGCTTAGCTAGTCTATATCTCATGTTAAACCATGGGTTTCTCATCTGCATTTCGTTGTTTTCCTTTTGAACTGGGACAAACTTGTCTGCTGCGTCCTTACATTTCTGCGTGATGTAGTCCATCATGTCTTGAGAGGTCTTTCCTCTGAGCTCTGTTTCCCATGTTATATCTGTTAGAAATTTCCTTATCTCCTCATAGTTTCCCTTTCGAAATGCCAGCCTTTTGTTTTCAGTTCCCCTCCTCGAGTTCTTTGACCCTTCTTCAACCAGATACTCAAACGTCAGTACACTGTGGTCGCTCATTCCTACCGAGGCCTCGAAACCGATATCTCTTATTTCGGAGTCGTTCAGAGTGATGACTAGGTCGAGTCTCGCTGGTTCATCGTTTCCTCTCATCCTTGTGGGTTCCCTGACATGCTGGCTAAAGACGTTTCTTGTTGCCACCTCCAATAATTTAGCTCTCCATGTATCCTCGCCTTCATGTGGTTCCTTATTCTCCCAGTCTATCCCTCCATGATTGAAGTCCTTCATGATGAGCAGATGGGATCTACTTCTACAAGCAGCAGAGGCTGCCCACTCAATTATATTGTTAACTGCCATGTTGTTGTTGTCATACTCTTGTGTGGGTCTTCTGCCATTTGGTGGAGGGTTATATATCACTGCTACTACTATTCCTGGTCCTGTAACAGTAGAACTGTAATATAGGAAGTTCATAGATTTAACAAATAGATTGGTAGGTATCTATTTTCCAGTGAGTAGGTATATATTTTCCTGTGGTGACACATGTTTGTTACATATATAAATCGTACTGACGTCAACCATCTCTTTGATACCATCCCAGACTTATTCCTTATTAATATTTAAACCCACTACTGCCACCATTGTAGCGTGGGCCAACCTTTAACCTCACTACTAGTTAAATGCTGGTCGTTATTAAAGAACAAATTTAAAGAAATATATACAAAAACCAGAGTTCTGCTGAGTAACCTTAGGTACAATCCCTCGAGCTCTAAACGTTTGACCATTTAGATATCACGTTTCAGAGACACTATACCCTCCTATGTTAAACTGCAAACTCTGAAACTTCGCCGTTACTACCTGCTATGTCTGAGTAAATCTATCAATTGATGAAAAGCAGGATACCATAAATTAAGCGTACCATGAAACTCTATCCCTCAATTATAAGGAAAGGAAGGATAAGCTTTACGTTAATGTGGAAATTAAATGAAAAGGGATTACCTTTTTAATTAAGTAAATGCTTGTTGACTTGCATGAGGAAACTAGGTGTAGACATGAGGCTTGCGTTCAACAGTAATATAAACATGGGTGGAAAATTCCACTAAAAAAAACATAAATTCTATAACTATTTATTAAACCAAAATTATGCATCAAAATTATATTTAGTAAATCCCCTAACGAAAGCCCTACCTACTGAGGTAATGTAAATCCTATGACAATGAATGTGGATTCCCACACTATAATAACTCAAAAAACAGATACCTTAAAATATCACAGCCTGGCCTAGATGTTTTGCCGGCTCCAGGGAGAGATCTTGTTCCCCAGTTGATGCTCAACCTACACTGAATAAACCTCGTTCCACCAAGGCCTGCCTGACCTCTCCATGGCTAAAGACATCCACTACGGGCTCACCATAGCCCGTGCTACTTGGAACTTCTTGTTCCAGGTAGCGAATCTTTAACAACAACAACATCCCCATGGCTGGCCCGAGGCTAGTTGCCAGATTAATCTTTGAAATTAATAACTAAAATCCAATATTTTCACTAAAGGTGACTTCTAATTCCAAAACGAATGGGAATTATCTAAATACTCGAGCCAGGCTAGTTACAATAATCAGTCGCACTTGTATTACCCTAATTTACATGATTTAACAAGTAGATTGGTAGGTATCTATTTCCCAGTGAGTAGGTATCTATTTTCCAGTGGCGCCACGTGTGTCTTACATATATAAATCGTACTGACGTCAACCATCTCTTTGATACCATCCCAGACTTATTCCGTATTCTCAATTCACATTAATTTCAAACATAAGAACTTAACCATGACTGATAACTCCTCCTTATCCTGAAATACATTTATAATACTCCTTGTTCGAAGACACGTCACGGGAGGCAGTTGGCGCCACCGTTTCCTACACCATGAGCTCACATCCCTCTGGAGGGGAGGGAGGATGACCCTTCCCTAGCAGGTCAGGTCACTACCACTCACTACCAACTTTCAATGTTAAATGTCTCCGTGGTGTAGTGGTAAGACACTCGCCTGGCGTTCCGCGAGCGCTATGTCATGGGTTCGTATCCTGGCCGGGGAGGATTTACTGGGCGCAATTCCTTAACTGTAGCCTCTGTTTAACGCAACAGTAAAATGTGTACTTGGATGAAAAAACGATTCTTCGCGGCAGGGGATCGTATTCCAGGGACCTGCCTGAAACGCTACGCGTACTAGTGGCTGTACAAGAATGTAACAACTCTTGTATATATCTCAAAAAAAAATCTATGAACTTTCTATATTATAGTTCTACTGTTACAGTCCTCCCATTATCATGATGCCTGTTATGTAGTCTCTGAATCTCTCACAGTCCGGGATGGCCATCTCCTTGAAACTCCATTCCTTTTTCATTAGTAGGGTCACTCTGCCTCCTCCCCTATCTTCCCTCTCTTTCGTTATAACTGTGTACTCCTGGGGAAACACCGCATTCGTTATGATTCCTGAGAGTTTTGTTTCTGTGAGTTCGATTATATATGGGCTCACGTCTTGTGCTCTTTCCCTTAGTTCACTTGCCTTGCTTGTGATCCCATCTTTGTTCGAGTACATCACCCTGAAACTGACTCTCTTCTGTCCTTCCTCAGTTTCTGTTGGCTCCTCTGAAGCAGGGAAACACGGAGGGTTCAGGATGGGAGGGGCTAAGGAGGGGGACCTGGGGGATCTGGGGAGGGTGGTGGAGGAGCGAGGGGTTGGGGGGGGAGGAGAAAAAAGGTCATGGGAGGGTGGGTGAGACGGTGATGCTTGGGGGGGTGGTATGGGGGGAGGGAGGGTTTGGGGGATGAGGGGGGAAGGTGGGGCCTTGGGGGAGCATAAGAGGAGGGAGGGCTTTGAGGAAGGGAGAGCTGAGGGGGTGAGGAAGAAAGGAGGGCTTAGGGGAGTGGGGGAGAAGGACGGGCTCTGTCTGTCTGTCTGTCTGTCTGTCTGTCTGTCTGTCTGTCTGTCTGTCTGTCTCTGTCTCTCTCTCTGTCTCTCTCTCTGTCTGTCTCTCTCTCTCTCTCTCTCTCTCTCTCTCTCTCTCTCTCTCTCTCTCTCTCTCTCTCTCTCTCTCTCTCTCTCTCTCTCTCTCTCTGTCTGTCTGTCTCTCTCTCTCTCTCTCTCTCTCTCTCTCTCTCTCTCTCTCTCTCTAAAAGAGTTTCCCAGGAGTGGCTGTATTTGCGCCATTCTCTGCCTCCCATTCTCCCGGTTGTCATAACATGCTTCAGTAACGTTGAATTATTATTATCAACGTCAAATCGACGTCCAATCAACGTTATCGATATTGTATTACCGTTATTGACGCTAATGGTGTGTCAGGTGACCTGTGGGTACATTATCCTGCAGTAGCGTTGGTCCCACGTTGAATTGGCATTATCAACGTTGATTTGGTATTGAATTGGCGTTGGTCTCGGATAGTGTCCCCAGTGGGTGAGCTTATCCCAGGATGCATACCACAACAGTTGGCTAACTCCCAGAGACCCGTGCCTCCAGAAGGTGAACAAGCTGGCTGCTTTAGAAGAGTGTCAACACGTACCCTGAAGACGATGATTATGTCCCCTGAAGACGATGATTACGTCCCCTGAAGGCGATGATTGTTCAGTAGTTTAACCTTTTTTGAGAAGTGAAGTATAAGGATAAGGATAAATACCTAAGCCATTACAACAAGCCATTAACCCCCAGTCCATAAATGTGGTGATCTCACTGATGTCAACAACGTCAGATCTATATCAATTCCGCCAAACTTGTCAAAAATATTTGAAAAACTAATCTACAAGCAGCTTTACTCTTATCTAGCCAAACACAATATATTAAGCTCTTGTCAATATGGCTTCAGACCCAAACCCAAAAAAGCACTAACAATGCACTTATTAGTATGATTAACTTGATACATGCAGCTCTTGATAAAAATGAGTTCCCTGTTGGGATATTTGTGAACCTACGTAAGGCTTTAGACACTGTCAACCACCAAAACCTTCTTCTTAAATTACATCATTATGGAGTCAGGGGTCACTCCCTGCAGTACCTTCAGTCCTACCTTACTGACAGGCTCCAGTATGTTTCTGTGAATAATTACATTTCTCCAACACTACCTATAAACATCGGTGTTCCACAGGGCAGCATACTTGGCCCTCTCCTCTTTCTCATCTACATTAATGACCTTCCAAATGCCTCCCAACACCTCAAACCAATCTTATTTGCTGATGACACAACTTTCATCTTCTCCAGTCCTGACCCTCTTGCACTAAATGTCACTGTGAATACTGAACTAAATAAATTCCATCTTTGGCTAACTGTTAACAAACTCACCCTTAACATTGACAAAACTTTCTATATTTTGTTTGGTAATAAATCCTCAAATGAAATTAATTTAAGAATAAACAATATACAATTCAGTAGTAAAGTTGATGGTAAATTCCTTGGTGTCCTCATCGATAACAAGCTGAATTTCCAGAGACACATTCTAAATATAGCAAAAAAGTTTCTAAGACTGTTGGCGTTCTGTCTAAAATCAGATATTATGTTCCTCGCCCTGCCCTGGTGACGCTCTATTACTCTCTCTCTTCTATCCTTATCTCAACTATGGTATTTGTGCTTGGGGTTCTACTACCCAAAATCATTTACGTCCTCTAATTACCCAACACAAAGCTGCTGTTAGAACAATATCTAACTCTGGCTCCAAACAGCACTCGGTACCCCTACTCAAATCTCTAAATATGTGGATATTAAGTCACTGCACATCCTCTCTTGTGTACTCTATATATTTAAAACTCTAAATTGTAATGTCAATCCTGACCTTCAACGCTTCCTAGAAGGTTGTAACAGAACTCATGTGCACCACGCCAGAAACAAATACCTATATGATATTCCAAGAGTTAAACTTAATCAAACTAGGAATACTCTACAAATCAAGGGACCCAGAATGTGGAATGGCCTTCCCAATTATGTCAAAGATTGTACCTCTCTCAACCAGTTGAAGATGAAAACTAAGTACTACCTAATTAACTCCATGTAACCTACCTTATTTCTAAATGTCAACCCATGTCATACTATTTAAAAAAAAAACTGCTTGTTGACCAACTTGTATATTGGCTATTTTCTACCATGTTCCCCCCTTTTTTTATCATTTAATTATTTTTTTCATTCAACACAATTTATACTTTAAACTCAATTACTATTAAGTTTTAGTTTCAGTATATTTTCCCCACCTTTCCTTACCCGAAACGCTATACGTACTAGTGGCTTTAGGTATTGTATGTACTCCCTCTATCTTTAAATCTAACAGAATGTTTGTACTGTAACTCTGCAACTATGTGTATACTGTTCCTAAATAAATTATTATTATTATTGTTATAACTCATACCACTTGGAAGGGACATGAGGATAAGGATTTGAAGAGTTAGGGGGGACATGATCACCACATTCAAGATTCTCAAGGGAATCGTCAGGGTTGATAAAGACAGGCTATTTAACACAAGGGGCACACGCACTACGGGACACAGGTGGAAACTGAGTGCCCAAATGAGCCACAGAGATATTAGAAAGAACTTTTTTAGTGTCAGAGTGGTTGACAAATGGAATGCATTAGGAAGTAATGTGGTGGAGGCTGACTCTATACACAGTTTCAAGTGTATATATGATAGAGCCCAATAGGCTCAGGAACCTGTACACCTATTGATTGACGGTTGAGAGGCGGGACCAAAGAGCCAGAGCTCAACCCCCGCAAGCACAGCTAGGCGAGTACAGCTAGGTAAGTGCACACACACTCACTCGGTGTGTGTGAGTGTGTGTGTGCGCAATAAATATATATCTCTTTTTTTCTCATTAAATATCATGTAAAGTCCATGACCCAAGTAACGCATCCACCAAAGAATCAGTTTACTTTACGAACTATTTTTTCTCTCTCTCTTACATCAGACTGTGAGCAGCGGTCGTGTGAGACATCTCCTCACCCTGAACGATGCATCACCCTACTCTCTGTGACGATCTAGGGAACGCCTTGGGAATTATAACCATCTCCCCGACCTACTTGTAAAACCACTTAGAAGGAAAATCTTCGGAATGTGAAAGGTTTTTTCGTCTTGAAATAAGATCGCATTAGTCATATTTCTGGAGACCGGACTGAAGGTTAATGGTGCTTAGTCTAAATGGAGCAATGGATTGAGCTTGGATTGGCTGGTCCTGGGTGATGTATATTTTTGTCGGGCTGAAAAATCATTAATAAACATATTCCAGTTTGTCGGTATAACAATTATATATATATATATATATATATATATATATATATATTATATATATATATATATTATATATATATATATATATATATATATATATATATATATGTTTATATATATATATGTTTATATATATATATATATTTATATATATATATATATATATATATATATATATATATATATATATATATGTTCGCATATATATATATATATATGCGAACAAGCCTGAATGGTCCCCAGGATATATGAAACTGAAAACTCACACCCCAGAAGTGACTCGAACCCATATTGCCAGGAGCAACGCAACTGGTATGTACAGGACGCCTTAATCAATCATAATGCAAAGTCGGATTGAAAAAGGGATCTGGGAATTATGATTAGTAAGAACTTAAAACCAAATAATGAATGCATAAATGTTCATAATAATGCAAATATTACACTGGGATTTATTAATCAAAGTGTTAGCAACAAGACACCTGGTGTTGTTCTTCAGCTATATATTGCTCTGGTTAGGCCCCATTTAGATTATGCAGTTCTGTTTTGGTCGCCGTACTATAGAATGGATATAAATTTACTAACAATTTCAACACCATCTGGTTTGTATCTTGTAACTCTGTTATCATTAACTAGCCTCAAAACCCTACATTTGTCAGCATTAAACTGCATCTGCCAATCTCTTAACCATTTCAGAATCCTATTTATATCGTCTTGAAGTGATAATGAATCTTTTTCCGTGTTTATTTTCCTCCCGATTTTTGTATCATCAGCAAATTTGCAAATATTGCTGCTCAAACCTGAATCTAAATCATTTATATATATATTAAGAACAGAGGTCCCAGGACAGAGCTTTGAGGCACTCCACTTTCAACATTTTGCCACTCTGACTTAATCCCATTTAGTCAGAGTGGGAACTTTGATTTTCCTCCATCAAAGGAACAACTCTTTGTTTCCTCTGATATAGTCATGTCTTAATCCAACTTAATATATCACCCCCAATACGCTGAACTTTATATTTTTAATCAATCTTTCATGTGGCACTGTATCAAAAGCTTTGCTAAAGTCAAGGTACACAACATCACAAACCTTACCACTATCAACTGCCTCAACTATGCCGGAAAAACATGAAAATATATTTGGTAAATATGAACGGCAATTGTAAAACCATGTTTTGAATCATTTATTTATTTATGTTTTTCAAGTTGCAGACGAAAGTTATTTGCAATATTCGATTCAAGCAACTTTCCCACAGTAGACGTTAAGCTAATTGGCCGATATTTTGACGTAAGTGATCTATATCCTTTCTTGAAAATTGCTAGTAAATTAGTAACCTTTCACGAATCTGGCACTCTGTCTGTCCTTAATGATTCATTAAATATGGTAGACAATGGCTCACAAAGCTCCTCTTTGCTTTCTTTAAGCACCATGGCAAACACTTCGTCCGGCATAGGGGATTTGTTTGGCTTGAGTTTCATATTTATTTCATAACATCCTCCCTGGTAACTGCTAAACTAGTCAACCTGTCCTCTTCCCTACGCACATGGACTTGTTTGGATAAAGGCTTAATGTTAAATTCCTCTTTAGTAAACACAGAGATAAAATATTTATTAAAAATGTGCATTGCGTATGTCATAGGTGACGACATCTTCACCAGGTGCAGTACTTTTTACCCTTTTTTCATAGCGCCACTTTACTTCCTGGGCCCATACTCGTCATCGCTAGACTGTGCTCCTGTTATCCTAATTCGTCTGTCGTTATATCGCAGGAGCTGTTCCCTGCTTATATCTGCAGGGAGGGAGGGAGGGACGAGGACGAGGAGGAGGAGGATGCATGCACTTCACTCGTGTATTAGTTCCTTAGCGTTACCTGGGGGTCTTTGTGAGCGCAGATCGGGTTCTGACCCCCTTAGCTATCTGAATTTTGCCCAACACTTGTCTCGCAGATGTTTCTCTTCCAATGGAGCTAGTGAAGTCAAGCCATTGTCTTTCGCGTTCTCAATTTTTTCTCCCCTGGCTACTGACACAGTTTAAACAGCTCTTGGATGCTGCCGTGGTATGTCTCTGGTAATCTCTACTCATGTCCCTTACATTTGGATTGAGCATCTTTATGTAATCGTTCTCATACCATTTTATTTTCTTATTCTGAGTTTTTTTGCAGTCATGCAGAGAGAGACTTTGAAACAGTTCTCATTTTGGTTTTAAGTTCATCAACAAATTATCACATTTTTTTGATGTTCATCGTGAGCAATATCGTCCAATTCAGGAAATATGGCGCGCAACATTGTCTGTCCATCCGTGATCTGTTGGTGATACATGTGAATGCATCGTAATTAAAGACGACTTAAATTTGCAAGTAATGCATTACTTGTACAATAGGACCCCCCCCCCCCCTTCAGTGATGGCGTGGTGAGCACAAGGGGAAATACACCCCCGTACGTTGGCCGTGCTTGGAGACCCGTGTATTCCCTCAAGCTCCTCCAACAGGGAATCAGGGGGTTGAGACTACCTTGTGGCTTGTTCTTGGGTTCTGGTCACCCCTGAGGTTACTTGCTGGTGTGTTTGTGCCTCCTCTTGCTGAGCTCCAAGGTTGTTAGATGTGCTGGACACCGAAGTCTTTCTTTGTGGTTTTATACCTATTTTACATTTTCTAGTTACTTCTCACTCTCAGGCTTCCCCACTCTCACCACAACCGCTCCCACCACAACAACAACCATCATCATCATCTACTACTACTACTACTACAACAATCACCACCTACTACTACTACTACTACAACAACCACCATCCCTGCATTCCCACCACAAACACTCCCACCACTGCCACTGTCTCCACAAACCCTCCCACCACAACAACCACCACCACTCCCACTACCACAACAACAACCACTACCACCACAACATCCACAACAACTGCAACCACCACTCCCACTCCCACTGGTACTACCACTCTCACTACCACAACCACTCCCCTCACAATCACCACCACCACCACCAACCACTCCCTCAGCTACCACCTCCATCACCACTCCCATTACAACATCTCACACCACTACCACAACAACTCACACCACCACCAAAAACACTCCCACCACCAATGCCAACTACAAAATCAGCTGCTGAGCCGCCACCACCTCCACTCTGGCAGACAGGGTGGAGGGTGGGGCTGAGGGTGCCACTAACTGGCACTCCCTGGCACCAGCAGTAAGAGGAGAAGGCCATTACGGTCCAGGTAATTCGCAGGACCTCGGTGCTATATCTCCAGCAGACGATGCTATGTGCCTCGAGGGACTTCCTGGGATACTCTCATCCTTTGTAGGACTGTTCTCTCTCCGCTTGGCAGGTTTACAATTGGTATTTACGTTTCAGGCATTATGTAAGTGAATTTGTAGTAATCACTGTATTTGCACGGGGAATTTTCATCTCCAAAATTAAATAACTCTGGAAGTTTTGCGTGACTTCGAACAATCTGTTGAATAAACAAAGGGACACCAGAGAAAAATTGGATTTTGCAATTTTCACGGTAAACTATAAAATTTGCCAGTGGAGGTATATTTATTTAATTATACCATCGGTCAATCACTGTAATTTCTTAGTATCACAGACACAAGAAGGTACGTACAAACGTCACATGAATATGCGCAATTTCACATCAATACAAAAAAACTACAAATTGAACGTTAAGAATTGTAAAAAAAACAGGTAACATATTAAGTAAGCGACGTCCAGGAGCTAAATCTCATTCCCCGTTGTTGTTGTTGTTGTTGTTAAAGATTCGCTACTTGGAACAAACAGCTCCAAGTAGCACGGGCTATGGTGAGCCCGTAGGTACTACACATTCCCCGTAGACGTAGTTCAGCAGAAAGACAAGCAAACGCACAAATGTTTTTGCTACAATATGAAGAAATGAGGAGCCCGAGCTACGATGATAGACTGAGAGTGATGAACCTAACGCCATTGGAAGCAAGGGAATAAAGAGGAGAGAGACAGGATCCAGATATACAAAATACTTTGAGTAATCAATGTAATAGACAAAAATGTTATGTTTCAGGATGAAAACACACTCCATGAGTTTCGAACACACACTCTATAACTCGGCAATGTGATGTTATAGTGGCCAGAATACGCCTGGGATATAGACGTATCTGGAAGCTTTCCCAAAACCCAAATGTCGACTACACAATGTGTCAACTTTGTGAAAGAGAAAACATGCACTCCATTAAACATTATATTGTAGAATGTGGCATACTGACTGACTTTCGCCCTCCTGGGCTGCAGTATGCTGAACTCTGTAACTAACTACTGTATGAAAACTGGAACACTTGATGATATATAGGACTTGTACCCAAGATTGACCATGTAATGTATCAATTATACAATGTATGTGATGTAACTATATAACCTAAGCTTGTAAAGACATCTTAATTACCTTCAGCGTTTAAGTGCTTAATAAAACACTAGTTTCTATTTCAGCTATCTTACCCTGTCAGAGTAGGAGAGACATAAATGTATGTGTATACATATTTATATATGTATGTATGTGTATAAAGGATATCTGGAAGCTGGTCAGAATTGCATTTCACGTTTGAAAATGCACATTAATGATACTATATAAAAGACACATCGAGAACTTTATTTAGGGCATACATAAATCTGTGTATCTATGTATTTATGTCTGTAGGTTAGATTAGTATTTTAAAAGTACTACAATCACCTTCTGTGGTTGATTGTTCAATAAATCCTTGAACTATATGTTTAACAGATCTCTCACCTTGAACATGGAGGACAGAAGACAATGTATATATGCTAGTTAGCATTGAAAATGTGTTTCCACGTCTGTTGAACAAAATAATAATAATATAAAAATATATAACTTTCGAGAACATGCTCCATGACTTCTGAGAATACACTCCATGACTTTAGAGAACACGCTCCTTGACTTAAGAGAACACACTTCCAAAAATAACCCTGGAAAGGAGGAGACATGGTCGTGACATGCAAAATAATCAAGGGAGTATCAATCCAAAATTACGTAAAATTAAATACCCCAAACACGAGTACCTGTAGAGAGTTAAATAATATGAAGATAGGAACTAAAGCACCCAGAGAAACCACACACCTGTTTTATCTTAAGTGTTAGATGTAACTGATGTGAAATGTAAATGAAATGATGACACAAATGCAAGACATATAAAAGACTAGTAAATAAGTTACATAATAAGACTAGTAAATATGTGACATGATAAAACTAGTCAATAAGTGACATGATAAAGAAACTGATGTAATGGAAGCTGGGTCAGTAAAAGTGGCATAACTTTGGTAGTGAAGTGAACCATTATTTATGCATGAAGACTATTAATATTATTATTATTATTTTATAATAATAAAAATAATATTATAAATAATAATAACAATAATGGCAAAATACAATATCGGATTGTTTGAATAAGGTAAAAGAAATACCCTATACAAAACTGGGTCGTTCTTTCACCATCAATAATAATAATAATAATAATAATAATAATAATAATAATAATAATAATAATAATAATAATAATAATAATAATACAGGTTCTGCAAGAATGGGGAAGAGTCGTCTTCTATGAAAAATGTTTCTCTCACTCACATCAAAATTAAAGTCTCCAAGAAATTAATGTTCCGTCTCCAGGGCCGATGTCACGGTCCTTCCTCTCCACCAATGCTCTTCCCACGACTCATTTTTTTCCCTCGAGACGACCTCTTCCTTCTCTCAAGGATGACCCATTTCTTCCCCTCCGGACGACCGCTTTCTTCCCTTCTGGTCGACCCCTTTCTTCCCTCTCGGACGACCCATATCTTCCCATCCGGACGACCCCTTCTACTCTTCCGCATTACATTTATTATCTTGCCTACTCTACTCACTAGTGTCGTCACCCCTTTGTCATGCATTATATTCCCTCCGCTTTTCTAACGCTCCAATTCGCCCTCTCTCCACTTTCCACTACACTCTCCCCTCCTATTACCCTCTCTCTATCTCCTTCCATTTCTCCATTTCTTCCTCCCCTCCTCCTCTACACACAAACATAACTTGCCACACAGTAGGAGTTGAACACATGTTCACACCCGCAGGAGAACACATGTTTAATGGGTTCGTTGTGTTCTTTATTGTTATCGTGATCATTATTCTTATTTTCTTATTCCTGAGTAAAGTATTATTGTTGGTATTGATGAGGGACAACTGAATATTCATCAAATAATTTTTGAACTTACAGGGGTTAAGGGTAATGAGCAGGTTACAGACAGTTTACTGTGCTGTACACTCAGGGGCGAGGACAGTCAGGAGTATACCAAGGGGAGAGGACAGGCAACAGTACACTCAGGGGGTGAGGACACTCAGAAGAATACCAAGGGGGTATGGACAGTCAGTAGAGCACCCAAGTGTGAGGACAGTCAGCAGTACACCCAGAGGAGAGGACAGTCAACAGTACACCCAGGGGTGAGGACAGTCAGCAGTACACTCAGGGGTGAGGACAGGCAGAAGTACACTCTGTGGTAAGGACAGTCAGCAGTACACTCAGGGGTGAGGACAGGCAGAAGTACACTCTGTGGTAAGGACAGTCAGCAGTACACCCAGGGGTGAGGACAGTCAGCAGCACATCCAGAGGTAAGGACAGTCAGCACAACACCCAGGGGGTAAGGACAGTCAGTAATACACCCCAGGGGTGAGGACAGTCAACAGCACACACAGAGGTGACGGGAGTCAACAGTTCACCCAGGTGGTGAGAACAGTCAGCAGTACTGTTACGAGCCCGACTCCATCGTGGGAGCATGAAGCAGCGACGTCAACGCCATCTGTGAGTCTGCTCTCTAAACCCCCACAAAACGGACGACGCCATCTGGTGGTGGCAGTAGGATACCTGCAACAGACGCTAGATTCCTGCCTTGGTCAGCCCGAAGAGTCGCTGTAGCTGACCTCTGGTGAGGTGGCGTCTAGAAAATCAGCGCCATCTATTGTGGGAGGAGTTGTATGTTACATGTGGTATTTCCTAGTGTCCCAAGTACTGGCCAGTTTACTGATGACATGTCTGTATCCACAGAGGCGACGTAGGGCTGCAGTGGTACGCAGCCAGAGTCTACCCAGGGCAGCCTATTATCTCTCTACTCCATTCTGCTCTACGTGAGCAGTGAGCCGCCGCCGAAGAGGAACTGAGTAGCATCTGCTGTCTGCCTGTGAAGTGGTAGTGACAGAATTCAGCGTATCCCGGGACTGGCTAGAGGAGGAGACGACTGACAGTAAGGTGCTACGGAGGAGTGTAACTAGCTAGTTGCAAGAAGCTCCTGCCAGGGGTTCGCTACCCTTGTATTTGTTCGTGTAGAGGCCCAGCAGCGCGAGGCTGATGTTCTCTGCCAGCACCAGGCTGGACAGTGACTGTGGGCGTTCACAAGAAGCCCCTAGGGATACTGTGGATAGGCTGGCCCATGGCTAGGGTAGACTCGTTGGTGTTTCCCAGTACTGGTTGAGGACGGTACTGTGTGTTGAGGAAACACGGTAGTTGACAAGGTTACATTGCATGAGCATCGAGGAGCGCTTAGTGTCCTATGAGTGACACCTGTGTATATATCAGTGTAGTAATACTTCGTTTATGATTCTATTTAAGGTGATGGGAAAGTGATAACATGTGAATATATTGATAACGGATGAAGTGTCGTATTCCTTTCAACTCCCTCCATGTTATTTTACTTGGATTACCAAGCTCACTCATTGAAAGCCACTACCGACTTGGGGTCGGATACTAGTACTTTGGTTCCTCCAGCAAAGAACCCGGTTGTGACCCATAGTGGCCGTAACAAGTACACCCAGGGGTGAGGAGAGTCAACAGCACACCAGGGGTGAGGACAGTCAGCAGTACACACAGGGGTGAGGACAGTCAGCAGTACACCCAGGGGTGAGGACAGTCAACAGTACACCCAGGGGGTGAGGACAGTCAGCAGTACACACAGGGGTGAGGACAGTCAGTAGTACACACAGGGGTGAGGACAGTCAGTAGTACACCCAGGGGTGAGGACAGTCAACAGTACACACAGGGGTGAGGACAGTTAACAGTACAGCATGAGGTGAGGACAGTCAGCAGTACACACAGGGTGAGGACAGTTAGCAGTACACCCAGGGGTGAGGACAGTTAGCAGTACACCCAGGGGTGAGGACAGTCAGCAGTACACCCAGGGGTGAGGACAGTCAGCAGTACACCCAGGGGGTGAGGACAGTCAACAGTACACCCAGGGGTGAGGACAGTCAGCAGTACACCCAGGGGTGAGGACAGTCAACAGTACACCCAGGGGGTGAGGACAGTCAACAGTACACCCAGGGGTGAGGACAGTCAGCAGTACACCCAGGGGTGAGGACAGTCAACAGTACACACAGGGGTGAGGACAGTCAGTAGTACACCCAGGGGTGAGGACAGTCAACAGTACACCCAGGGGTGAGGACAGTCAGTAGTACACACAGGGGTGAGGACAGTCAGTAGTACACCCAGGGGTGAGGACAGTCAACAGTACACACAGGGGTGAGGACAGTCAGCAGTACACCCAGGGGTGAGGACAGTCAACAGTACACCCAGGGGGTGAGGACAGTCAACAGTACACCCAGGGGTGAGGACAGTCAGCAGTACACCCAGGGGTGAGGACAGTCAACAGTACACACAGGGGTGAGGACAGTCAGTAGTACACCCAGGGGTGAGGACAGTCAACAGTACACCCAGGGGTGAGGACAGTCAGTAGTACACACAGGGGTGAGGACAGTCAGTAGTACACCCAGGGGTGAGGACAGTCAACAGTACACACAGGGGTGAGGACAGTCAGTAGTACACCCAGGGGTGAGGACAGTCAACAGTACACACAGGGGTGAGGACAGTCAACAGTACCCCCAGGGGTAAGAACAGTCATCAGTCTACCCAGGGGGCGAGAATAGTCAACAGTACCTCCAGGGGGGGGGGCTAGAATAGTGAGCAGTACACCCAAGGAGTGGGAGCGGTCAACAGTACACCCAAGGAGTGGGAGCGGTCAACAGTACACCCAAGGAGTGGGAGCGGTCAACAGTACACCCAAGGAGTGGGAGCGGTCAACAGTACACCCAAGGAGTGGGAGCGGTCAACAGTACACCAATTTCACCCCAACCATCTCTGGCAGCTCCTGGTCCTTCCACCCCAGCAATACGGGAGCCTCCACGCATGGTCGCTAAAGAAAAGGTAATTTGCGTCTGTCAATACCTGAATGCGTAGCTTTTGTCAGGGCGAGCTTGCCGCCTTCCGCTACGTTAAGTCTTACAAGGCCAATTTCGGGGCTTCCCTCGACGCGGAGACAATTTGCACAACGTATTATCTTGTCATGCCAAAGAACAAAAGATATTGTTCGCTAAAATTTCCAGTGCGTGCTGTTTATTGAGATATTGGCTAAGTGTGTGTTTGCTTCTGTGTTTAATTGTGGGTTAGTCCTGTGCGGTTTACCTGTCGTCTTTCTGAAATGGAACAAAGCGTATCGGCTTCATTTCTGGATGGTAGAGTGTATGATGTTCGGTCATACTGTCTGAGTTTTGAGGCCTTGGTTTACCTGATAGAAATGTCCTTATTTCCACGTCGGGTCGCCTTGAGGCAAGACGGTCCTCCTGAGCACTTTCTTGTGCGTGTCGCACCAACCTCCACGAGTCAGAAGGCAGGACACAGTGATCTGTGATTGTCACTTGGTGGTATCATGGTATACTTCCTTTATTGTGACTCGTTCAAGGGGTGAGTATCAGGTCGAGGCGGGCTGGTGTTTTAATGGTCCCTTTTTTTACCGGTCCCTTGACATGCTGACTTGCAAAGTTTCTTGTTGCTGCTTGCATCAGTGTGTGTGTACTCACCTAGATGCACTTGCAGAGGTCGAGCTAGGCTCTTATCCCGCCTTCCGAATGTTCTTATATATTAATGCAGAAACTCACTTCTCATGCTTTTATCATATTTACTTTTAAAATTTTGAGTAGAATTAGCTACAACGACTTCTGCATTTAACGTATTCCATTTATTGACAGCTCTAACACTGAAAAAGTTCTTCCTGATGTCACTTTGATTCATTTGTATCTCCAGTTTCCATCTGTGACTCCTCCATCTGCTGTTCTTAGCTTTGAACAACGCGGCTTCGTCTATTTTTTCAATTTCCCTTTGAATCTTGTATGTTGTCATTATGGGCCCCCGTTCGATCTCTCCTTTCCTCCTATAGAGTAACATCAAGTTATCTCAGTCATTGCTAATATTTCAGTCCCTTCAGTTTCGGAACGAGTCTCGTTGCTTATCTTTGAACCTTTTCTAATTTGTAATTGACCTTTTTCAGATAAGGGTTTCATGCTGGTGATGCATATTCAAGAGTGGGTCTAATTTATGTTGCACATAGGGCCCGAAAGCTCCTCTTTCCAAGTTTCCGAAGAATAACATGATGTTAGCCATTATGCTATATGCAACTGTTCTTATTCTGCTAATGTTGGGTTATGTCTTTCCAAGTTTTTCTTATTTTCATATTGAAAAATATGTCGTCCCCTTCATCTAGACTGCAATACTGGTCTTCCCACTCCTGTTCCAATCCTCATAACTTTGCGTTAGGCTGGATTAAATTCTAGCAAACATTTTTCAGACCTTTTTCAAATAATTTATCGATGATTTATTTATTGTTTGTTAAGATTTCTCTGGTGATGGTCCGGTTGTGAGAAGACTCCTTAATGTGGCTCCATCAAAGAACATGCAATCTCTTCTCACAACCAGACCAACCAAGCCGAGTATGCAACTGAAATATATGTCATGCATATATGCCTGGAGACAATTCAGGCTTGTTTATATATATATATATATATATATATATATATATATATATATATATATATATATATATATATATATATATAAAATATTTATTTATACAAATGTTCCCTTTGGCGCCACAGTAATGAGTTAGGTTGCGCCTTTTGTACGCAAATATATATTTTACCTTTGGGTTAACTGTTACACTCTCTGCCCAATACCCAAATGGAAATAGTCAAATAGGAAGAGACTGGGCTCTGCGGGGCCCCGGTCTACTGGGCAGATTTGATGGGAGGGGAAAGTCTCCTGAAAGGAATATTATATACTTAATGCAAATTATTAGAGCTGACGGCAGTCCAGTGGTGTTTAAAGCCAGCACTGACATCTCATTTATTTCGTAAAACTTATTTTTTTTAATTCTCTGCACCAAAACACACACACACACACACATATATATATGTCGTACCTAGTAGCCAGAACGCACTTCTCAGTCTACTGTGCAAGGCGTGATTTGCCTAATAAGCCAAGTTTTCATGAATTAATATATTTTCACTATTTTTTTTCTTATGAAATGATAAAGCTACCCATTTCATTATGTATGAGGTCAATTTTTTTTTATTGGAGTTAAAATTAACGTAGATATATGACGGAACCTAACCAACCCTACCTAACCTAACCTAACCTATCTTTATAGGTTAGGTTAGGTTAGGTAGCCGAAAAAGTTAGTTTAGGTTAGGTAGGTTAGGTAGTCGAAAAATAATTAATTCATGAAAACTTGGCTTATTAGGCAAATCGGGCCTTGCATAGTAGGCTGAGAAGTGCGTTCTGGCTACTAGGTACGACATATATATATATATATATATATATATATATATATATATATATATATATATATATATATATATATATATATATATATATATATATATATATATGGTACCAGACCGTCTTCTTATGGTTTCCTAACGTCAAGAAACTGTCGTAATATAATGCCCTTTTCATAGTCTTCCATAAGACCGAAAACGGGAGGCGACCCACTAGCATTTTCTAGTATTAAGTGGAGTATACGTCAAAATGCGATGTTGTATTAGGAGGACAGGTTGATGGTCCATCTCCGTGAAGTTAGTAAGACACGGCGTGACAGACAGAAGGTACAGATCAATATCAGACAACTAAGAACAATAAAAAACAACTCATTGTTTCCACAAAGTCATTGGACCCGTCTCGGCTCCCAGTCACATACCCGGAAAATGCTCGTTTGCTTTTGTGTCTCTGGACATTTATTTATTTCGTAATTGCACGTATCTGTTTGGAATTGTTCGGGGCTCGTTATATCAGTTATGTGCTGTTCAATGTTTCCAATGTCTTCCTGCGAGCTGTTCGAGGCTCGCAATGTTCAGTTCCTGTCTTATAACCTTGGATTGTTTCTGTTCTTAACTTGCAATATTCACTTTCCTGTACTTGGCCTGAAGTCGATCCGAGAGTACTACTTACATAGCCTGGCCTGCCATCAAGCTTTTCTTGGAAAACTTGTTCGGTTTTCTTCTATGAGGAGTTCCGATTGCCTTTTGAATCCTATATTCCGTTTAATTTTTATTTTGTTTTTGGTTTTGCTGATTTTGGTTTCATCTGTGAAGGGTGACTCGAAACTGATACATATATATAGGTAATTTTCCTGGTTCATAGTCTTTTTTGAAATCTGTTCCTTACATATAATATGATCTTAAACCTGTATGTAACACTGCTGAATAATTATGTCTTCTTGGCACTAATCACAGCTTATATATTACGTGCCCTAGAAATGCTCATTCTCACATGTGTGCAACTCCTTCTGGTTCATAATATTTACTTGCAACTTTTTCACTCATAATATTTACTTATAACTGTTTCATGTTTTTAATTCTTTGCTTCAAACTGCTTCCGGCTCCTAAATCTGTTTGCAATAGCTTCAAGCTCGTAATATCTGCTTGCAACCGTTCTTGACTCATTATGTATGATTGATACTATCGGAGGCCCATAATATTCTCTCGGGTGCTTCAGGATCATTGTTCAAAAGAATATTCTAAAGGAATAGAAAATAGCTAAAGGTTATTTATTCCAGGACAATACCAGAATAATTGCAACAACAAGGTGTTCTGCTTACAAATTAGGCCATTCCCAGCCTCTGGATTTTTCATGGCTGATCCAGTGATACAGGAAAGTATGTTTTGCTGGATATCTGGGACCATGTATTTTTTTTACAGGATGATGTGGCTGTGGTCAATTGCTATAACTAAATAGGCGTGGAAGTAACCTATAATTCTGTACTCATAAAGATTACTTTTGACTGTTTTACTCACATGACCGCTGCGTGGGACTGCTCATAGACTACTTGGAAGTGTTCCATACGCATGATGACTACTTATGGTTGAATCATGCTCATATTATAATTAAAATTGTGATATGAGATTTTCCCATATATATACAAAGGTTTTCCTTGGTCGTAATGAGTACTTGGGGGTTCTTTCTGGTTCATCATTATTACTCAAAATTATTTCCTGGCTATAATGGTTGAGTGGAACTTTTTTCGATTAATTACCACTTTTTGTTGTGTTTCGGATCTTATTGATTATCTGAGACTGTTCCAGGTCAGAAGCACTATGTAACAGTTGTTAAGGAGACTTGTGGGGGTACCTGACTTACGACTTTCAAAGGGAGGTGAGGTAAAGTCACAGAAACCTCACCTCGGGTAGTCGGCTTTGTTTGCTATATCATTTTCATATTTTTTCTCTGCTTCTCTTCTCACCCTAACATACTCATTCTTTGTTCTCTGGTATCTCTCTTTGCTTTCTGGTGTTCTGTTATTCCGGAAGTTCCTCCACGCCCTTTTGTTCAGTCCCTTTGCTTCCATACATGCCCTATTATACCATGGATTCTTCTGTCGCTTCTCGGATTTTTTCCCTTTGGGATGGGATGAACCTGTTAACTGCCTCCTGACACTTTTGGGTAACATAGTCCAACATATCTTGTACAGACTTGTCTCTGAGGTCTGTGTCCCAAGGTATTTCCCCTAGGAAACGTCTCATCTCCTCATAGTTCCCCTTTCGGTATGCCAGCCTTTTGTTTCCTATTTCTTTTTTGGGGGGAGATAATTCCTAGCTCTACCCGTACTCAAAAGTTTAATACACTGTGGTCACTCATTCCCAAGGGTACTTCCATCTTAACTTATATCCCACTCATTTAGGGTAAATATCAGATCGAGCATGGCTGGTTCATCTTCTCCTCTCATTCTTGTTGGTTCCTTGATGTTACTGGCTTAGTCTTATTGCCACGTCCAGCAGCTTAGCTCTCCATGTTTCTGGGCCTCCATGCGGATCTCTGTTCTCCCAGTCTATTTTCCCGTGGTTGAAGTCTCTCATGATTAGCAGTCCAGATCCATTCCTGCTGGCAACAGAAGCTGCTCTCTCTCTCTATGTTGTTAATGGGGGCCATGTTGTTTCTATCATATTCCTGTCTGGGTCTTCTGTCACTTGGTGGTGGATTATATATGACTACGACTATAATTTTTTGTCCTCCAGTTGTTATGGTACCTGCTATGTAGTCTCTGAAACCCTCACAGCCCTGAACAACCATCTCCTCAAAGTCCCAGCCCTTTCTTACCAGCAGAGCTGCACCACCACCACCTCTTCCTTCTCTCTCTTTCCTCTTAACATAATATTCCTGTGGGAACAATGCATTTGTTATGGTTTTCGTTAGCTTTGTTTCTGTGAGTGCTATTATGTCTGGGTTTTCTCCTAGTACCCAATCTCCAAGCTCATTTGCTTTATTTGTAATTCCATCTATGTTAGTGTACATTGCCCTGAGGCTCACTTTCTTCTGTCCCTTCTCAAATTGCCTCCTTGGTGAGTGTTCTTCTGGTGGGGGAAGCTGTTCCATGGGCGTGAGGATTTGTGAGGTGGATAACAGGGTCTCAGAAGATACTGGGGTGGGGGGTCAGTTGAAGGGGGGGACAGGGAGGGGTATGGGATTAAGAAGGAGGGAGGACCGGAAGGAAAAAGGGGAGGGGGGACTTGGCAGGAGGAGGAGAGGGGTAGCAGGGAGGGAATGGTTTGTGGGGGGAGGGAGATTTGGCTGAGCTTTTGAGTGGGGGCAGGGAGGGTTTGGGGTAGGGGGTTTTCTATGCACAGGAGGGTGTGTGGTTGCCCTCCCCCTCTGGTGTTACTGGGTATCTGGTTGTGGGTTCCCCCCTCACCTCTGGGGATATTGTGTTGGGAGCTGTGAGTTCCTGGTTTTCCCCTCTCGCCCTGCGCTTCTTCCTTACTTCTGCCGCCATATGGCTCTCTCCTCCCTCGACATGTCCCTCTTGAGGAATACTTTTTTTTAAATCTCCCACATGTTGCAGGTGGCTTTTCTTTGTGAGACTCATCTCCTTTGTGTTCTCATTTGCAAACACTATCTTTAACACACGGTCTTGGTCATTGTTGTACCCGCCTACCCTGAAAACCTTCTCAATTCTATGCTCAGCCCCTTCCATCCCTAGTTCCTTCAGTATTTCATTCACTGCTGCATTGTCCTTATCATTCCACTCTGTCCTGCTGGAGCCTTACCTGTGCCAGTGTAGTTATGATAGGTCACAGTAAGTGACTGTCCAGATACGGTGAAATCCATTAGCGTAATTAACACCTTTAACTCTCCCATGACCGGTACCCTTCATCGACGGTCACCGTAAAATAAAAATTTTCATCGAAGGTGAAGGCGAAGGTAATGGAAGCATTAAGTAGTTTTAAAGTAACTTTTGTCAACTTATAGTTTGTAACAACTCGCATAGTGATGGTATCAGTGGTAATCGCCAGGTGGGTGGTGTTCTAGATAGTGATATAACGAAAATAAAGTGTTATAAAAAAAGTGGAAGAGAGAAGTATGTTATAACTACTTGGGACTGTCCCAGACTATTAATGACTATTTGAGGCTCTTCTTAGTTCCTAATATATATCAGAGACTGTTCCAGGCTCATAATGTCTTCTTGGAACTGTCCCAGCCTCATAATGGTTATCTGGGAACGACTCTAAGCACATCATTTCTTTTCTTCCAATTGCGTCCTGCTCGGAATGACTGCCGCAGTAAAATACATTCACCGAGCTTTAGTATCAAGGCGCGCTAACTGCAGAGAATTGGACCTCACTACACTGAAGAAAAGGAGGCGCTGGAGGACATGATAACGACATAAATTATTGTGAGGAGAAATCGACAAAGAAGAGAAAGAAGCGGTTCTGAAAAATGAGAAACATTGGAAAAAAAATAGTCATGGCTAAAAACTTAACTCGCAAAAATGATCAGAAATATAACTGAAAACTTTTCGGTGTACAAATTGTCAACAGGTTGAACGGGCTACAAGGGAAAGTAATTGAAGCAAATTTTGAACACAGTTTTAAACTCAAATGCGATAAGTTATTTAAGGGACTTAACTAGGATAGTAAGTCATCACAAATATAGTCATATGTGTACATATATTTGCATACATACACACACTCACACACGCACCTCATCATGCACATGAATACTGCTGCTAACTGAAAACCAAGAGAAACTGAGTGGCTGAAATTGTCAATGCCAAAAAGTCTGGGCTTCACCTGCTGACAGCTGGACAGCTGCTGGAGAGTACAAACCTGGCTAAGCGCATTGTACTGTCAAGACCCACACACCTGGCTAAGCGTATGGGACTATAAAGACCCACAAACCTGGCTAGACGTACGGGACTGTCAAGATTCACAAACCTGGCAAAGCGAATGGGACCGTCAAGATCCACAGAGCCAAGTTTGTGGTCTTGACAGTTCAAGACCACAAACGTGGTCTTGTCGATATGCTCTTGAGACCCTGGTCGCCCTGGGCATTAATGCAGTGAAATCAGTTTTACCAGAAGCCTCGGTCATTAAACCCGTCGACAGCACACTACTTGTTGCACCTCTGGGCCACTTTGCCATTGCTGCAGTCCTTGACGAAAAGTTTAACTACCTAAAAAGGATGGAAGAGAGAATAGGGGACTTGGACTCCTATGATACCTTCTACCTTCTCACGAAGTGCCTTACCTTACCCAGGCTAACATACTATTTAAAGTGTGCACCTACTTTGGCAACCCACTACTCAATCGATATGATGAGCTCCTCAAGTCAATATTCAGGAAGGCGCTCAACCTAGATTTAGATGACAGTCAGTGTGACCAAGCAACACTACCAGTGAGATTTGTTTGAATTGGCATACGAAAGGCAACTGAGGAAGCACTTCCAGCATTCTTATCCTCATGTACAGCACCCAAGGAATTAGTAGGACAGATCCTACCGGAGCGTATGAGAAACACAGCGGGAACTCACGAACAAAAGTTCATCGAAGTAGCCAGTCATGGGACACCATTGCACACCCTCTACCCCAACCACAAGCAGACCCAATGGGATAGCCCCGTAATGGAAAAGACTGCCACAACAATGCTTGAAAACGCAGATGCTGAAAACAAAGCCTACCTCCTAGCGGTAACAGCACCCCATGTCAGGGACTTTTTATTTGCTGTGCCCAATGCAGCTCTGGGAACTCGCCTCAATCGTGACGCTCTCCGCAAAGGAGTTGCCCTTCACCGTACCATCCCCATCCTCACCGAACATAGGTGTATCAGCGGAATTGCGATGGCAGACCAATATGGTCGTCATGGTCTGGTATGTCGTGAATCACAGGGTAAGATTGCAAAACATGAAGAAGTCAACGACATCATCAAGAGGAACCTCGCCACAGCCCGCTGCCCGGCACAAAGAGAACCACACTTATTCAGACCCAACAAACCTCTGAAACGCTCAGACGGGGTCATATTGCTTCCTTCAAAGGATAGTAAGCAGGTGGTGTGGTGGAAACCTGCTTACTATCATGGAAACACATGTGCTTCCACACTGACCAGTTCCTACCTCCTCCACAGCGCACGTGAAGGTGGCGGCGCTGCTTATTTCAAGGAATCCAGAAAACCATCAAATACAGAGGTCTGGCACACTGCTACAGCTTTGTTTAAATCGGTTTGGAGACCCTCGGATCATGGGAAAAATGTGCATTGAACTTCCTGAAGGAATTGGGGGACAAATTGATCGGCACTGAAAAAGACAAGCGAGCGAAAAGTTTTTTAATCCAGCGCCTCAGTGTTGCGATTCAGAGGGGAAATGCCTGTTGCATCTTGGGCACGAGTCCAACTTTGGAGGAATTCAAAGAAGTGTTTGACTTGCAACAATGATCGAATCTGTCTGTGACATTTATCAGTGTTTCCCATTGGCGGTTTTTCATTTTACTTGTATTGGGTGTGTTGTGCATGTGTTGAAGTCACATTTTGTAATCATGTAATCTTGTACAATAAACTTCCCTATATATATAAATATAAATATATAAGAGGGTGGTAGGAGAAGACGATATGTACCAGTGCACGAGAGAGCCCGACAAGGGTCTCCCAGGTGCTGCATATTGTCTTCTTCCAGACTTAAGGGTCCCTACAAACAACCAGAGGTGGTACCCCCTATTTATATGAATATATATATATATATATGAATATATATATATATATATGAATATATATATATGAATATATATATGAATATATATATATGAATATATATATATATATATATATATATATGTAATATATATATATATATATATATCTTATATATATAAGTTTGACACCCTTATATATAAGGGTGTGAGTTTTCAGTTGCATATAGTCCTGGGGACCATTCAGGCTTGTTTGCATATATATATATATATATATATATATATATATATATATATATATATATATATATATATGTCGTACCTAGTAGCCAGAACTCACTTTTTGGCCTACTATGCAATGCCCGATTTGCCTAATAAGCCAAGTTTTTCAGAATTAATATATTTTCTCAATTTTGTTTCTTATGAAATGATAAAGCTACCCATTTCATTATGTATTAGGTCAATTTTTTTTCATTGGAGTTAAAATTAACGTAGATATATGACCGAACCTAACCAACCCTACCTAACCTAACCTAATCTATCTTTATAGGTTAGGTTATGTTAGGTAGCCGAAAATGTTAGGTTAGGTTAGGTTAGGTAGGTTAGGTTGTCGAAAAACAATTAATTCATGAAAACTTGGCCTATTAGGCAAATCGGGCCTTGCATAGTAGGCCAAAAAGTGAGTTCTGGCTACTAGGTACGACATATATATATATATATATATATATATATATATATATATATATATATATATATATATATAACTGAAAACTCACACCCCAGAAGTGACTCGAACCCATACTCCCAGGAGCAACGCAACTGGTATGTACAGGGATGCCTTAAACCACTTGACAATCACGACCGGACATAAGGAAGTGATAGCCTGAGCTATATGAACCACTTCCCCGCCGGCAACTGGATGGAAGTGGTTCATATAGCTCAGGCTATCACTTCCTTATGTCCGGTCGTGATGGTCAAGTGGTTTAAGGCATCCCTGTACATACCAGTTGCGTTGCTCCTGGGAGTATGGGTTCGAGTCACTTCTGGGGTGTGAGTTTTCAGTTGTATCTAGTCCTGGGGACCATTCAGGCTTGTTTGCATATATATATATATATATATATATATATATATATATATTATATATATATATATATATATATATATATATATATATGCAATTGACGATCACAAAACACTGATCATTTTATGCGGAAATCCACAGAGAAAAATGAAAGGAGGTAACGTTTCGACTTGTTAAAGCCTTTTCCCACACCTCTATATAGGCGTCATCCAATGTTTTTCATTACACGGTTGCACAGGTGTGGGATACGCCCCCGATGCCCGGGACAGCAGGCCGCGATCCACGAAGGGCAGTAATGATAGGGGTGCACAGCCTTCTCGAGCAAAAAGGCTTTAACAAGTCGAAACGTTACCTCCTTTCATTTTTCTCTGTGGATTTTCCGCATATATATATATATATATATATATATATATATATATATATATATATATATATATATATATATATGCAAACAAGCCTGAATGGTCCCCAGGACCATTCTGGGGTGTGAGTGAGATATGCAAACTTCTGGGGGTGTGAGTTTTCAGTTATATATATATATATATATATATATATATAGATATATATAATATATATATATATATATATATATATTGGTGTATACTGGCAGCAGGTTTTCTTTTAAACATGTCTCATTGAATATGACCGCATATTCTGTATTTACTATCTTCTGTTTTAGGGCTTCTATCCCTCTAATTATTTTCTTAGCATCAGGGCTTAGCTGAAAGAGGAATTTTCCAAAACTCATTTCGTAATTTCATGGTAAAGAAAAAAGTGAATTACTATAGAATGTATTACACTTATTTATACAATTTGCACAACGTTTCGAACCTCCATGGTTCATTCTCAAGTGAAAAGAATTTTCAGAACTGGTTGATTTATACCCTCACTGGGTCAGGTGATAACACAATAAAGGTAAAAACATGGGGGATACATAAGAAATAAATGGGGGATGAAGCACATAAGAACATAAGAATAAAGGTAACTGCGGAAGGCCTATTGGCCCATACGAGGCAGCTCCTATCTACATACAAAGATTAATCAGGTGTAATTGGACTATTTTGTTGAACAGTGTCTTCTGTGTTGGCATCGTTATGTTCTGGTCTTGTCCTATATCTATGTTATCCTATGTTAACTTCTGGTCTTTAGAACATAACGATGCCAACACAGAAGACACTCGGCCTACAATGCATTGCTCGATTTGCCTAATAAACAAAGTTTTCCTGAATTTAATATTTTTTCTATTTTTTCTTATTAATGATAAAGCTATACATTTCATTATGTATGAGTAAATTCATTTAGAATTTGAATTATTACTAACGTAGATATATGACCGAACCTAACCTACCCTACCTAATCTAACTTATCTAAGCTAAACTAACATAACTAAGTCAATAATTTATGTTCTTAATATAATATAATAATAATAATTCAAATAAACAATTGGAAACAATTTTTTGAAAATAAAGAAAATCACTCTGCCTATTACGCAAAGTGAACATTGCATAGTAGGCCGAGAAGTACGTTCTGGTAAATAGTTTCATGGCATCTCTAATTGATGAAGAGTCTAATGGTATTCCAATGGGTCTGATTGCCTTTCCTCTCAACAAAGTTTGTGCTAAAGTAGTTATCAGAAATTTCTTGGGACTTTCCAACGAGATGGATATCGCAATTAGCCGAAGTACGATGCATTTGCAGGAATTTCAAGATAAATAACCGGCTGCCGGTGCATCCATTTGTCACTGACAGCCACAGTCCCAAGGAGGCGGCCACACCAGTGATATAAGGATGTTGAACTGAATACCGTGCTTTATATAGTCGCCTCGCTGCCAGCATCCGGGAGGAGAGTGTTGTACAGAGCCTTGTAATGTCCAGCGGAGGCTGGGAATGTTCTTGTTGGATATAGACAGTTATTTTTGTCATGCTGATGTTCTTATTGGATGTGGAGTTAATTTTGTCATGCTGATGTTCTTTTTTTTGTTGGATGTGGAGAGTAATTTTTGCCATGCTGTTAGATGCAATGCAAAGCTCCTCTTTGCATTCTTTAAGCACCCTGGCAAACACTGCATCCGGCCCTGGGGATTTGTTTGGTTTGAGTTTTACTATTTGTTTAATTTCATCCTCACTGGCAACTGCTAAACTAGTCAACCTGTCCTCGTCCCCACCCACATAGACTTGTTCGGCTGAAGGCATATTGTTAATTTCCTCTTTAGTAAATACAGATATAAAATATTTATTAAAAATACTAAGGAAACAGAGAGTTAGTATAGATGGAGTCAAGTCAGAGTGGGAAAATGTTGTAAGTGGAGTGCCTCAAGGCTTTGTCCTGGGACCTCTGTTGTTTATAATATACATAAATGATTTAGATTCAGGTTTGAGTAGCAACATTTGCAAATTGCCGATGATACAAAAATCGATAGGGAAATTAATACGGAAGAAGACTCACTATCACTTCAAGTTGATCTAGATAGGGTTTTGAAATGGTCAAAGGATTGGCAGATGCAGTTTCATGCTGATAAATGTAAAGTTTTGAGGCTAGGTAATGATGATAGAGTTACAAGATACGAACTAGATGGTGTTGAGATTGCGAAGTCGGATTGCGAAAGGGATCTGGGAGTTATGATTAGTAAGAATTTAAAACAAAAGGATCAATGCATGAATGTTCGTAATAAGACAAATAGGACACTGGGATTTATTAATCGAAGTGTTAGTAACAAGACACCTGGTGTGGTTCGTCAGCTATATCTAGCTCTAGTTAGGCCCTATTTAGATTATGCAGTTCAGTTTTGGTCGCCGTACTATAGAATGGATATAAATTCACTTGAACGTGTCCAGCGTAGGATGACTAAGTTAATTCCCCAAATTAGAAATCTTTCATATGAAGAAAGATTAACAAAGCTTAAGTTGCATTCACTGGAAAGGCGAAGAGTTAGGGGTGACATGATAGAGGTTTACAAGTGGATGAATGGACATAACCAAGGGGATATTAATAGGGTATTTACAGTATCAACACAGGACAGAACGCGAAACAATGGGTATAAATTGGATAAGTTTAGATTTAGGAAAGACTTAGGTAAATACTGGTTCAGTAACAGGGTTGTTGATTTGTGGAACCAATTGCCGTGTAACGTGGTGGTGGGGTCCCTCAATTGTTTCAAGCGTGGTTCCAACACCTTTTCTGTAAGCAAACATATTTTGGTGTAGTGGATTGGCTTTCGATTCAGTTCGATTAAGGGCCATTCTTTCTGCAGTTTTGGCCAGACAGCTTTTTAATGAGATGGGTCTTGGATTTCCTGGATCTTTAGGTTTTGGAATGGGAACTATAATTGCACTGTTCCAAGAGAGTGGTCGAGTTCTTGTCACCCATACTCTGTTGATGAGATTCAAGAAGGCTTCTTCACCCTTTTCTCCTAGCTTGGCTAGCATGTTGTAAGTGATTTTGTCCTCGCCTGGAGCTGTATTTTTAGTTTTCTTTGTAGCGCTTCTGAGTTCTTTCAGATTGAAAGGTTGGTCTAGTTCGTCAGGTAAGGCTAAAGCATCATCTATTTTTTTTCCATCTTGCTGCTTGAAGTCTTTGTTGGTGAGTCAGAGTTGCTTGAGGAAGTTGAGTGGAACCGGCTTTTGAAGCAAATAGATTTGCTAGCCTTTCTGCTTCTTGTTCTGGATGAACATGGTGCGGCGGAGCAGGAGGCGATTTTCCTTTGGCCTTGTTGATCTGCCTCCAGATGTCGCCCAAGGACGTATGCTGATTTAGCTTGGCACACCACTCGAGCCATTTTTCTTCTCTGATTTTTGCTGTTTCTTCGTGCACATGATCTCGTGCACATGATTAGCTTCGGTTCTATCTCTTCTGAAATTCTTTCGTGTACGATTTAGACTGTTATGTAGCTCTTTGATCCTATCACAGTAATACCAATGGTCCTTGTGTTGTTGGGTAATTGTTTTCCTCTTGTGGATGGCGTGATTTGCTGCTCTATGTATTGCATTTACTAAATCTTTTTCCATTTCTTCGGTGTTGTCAGGAGTGTAGTTTTAGTGCCAAGTTTCGAGAGCTTCCTGAAACTTCGTCCAATCTGCCTTGATAAAGTCCCATCCGGGCTCAGGAGCTGGAGGTCTAGGAGGTAGTGCTATATTAATAACTGCTTTTGTAGCAAAGTGGTCACTGGTCAGAACATGATCCACTGACCAATGACACAACTCATAAATACTGGTGGAGACAAACGTGAGATCCAGCTTTCCCCCACCAGTGTGGGTTGGTTCCGTCGAATTAAGAAGACTGATTTCTGGCACTTCATCCAAAAGGTGTTCAATATGTCTTCCGTTGGCGTCGGTTTTTGGTGAAGAAAGTAGTAATTCACTCTGAGCGTTGAAGTCGCCAGAGATGACAGTAGGTGTAGTGATTGCTATTTCAAAGATTGTTGAGTGATCCATGTCGTGTTCTCTCTGGCTCTTGTATACATTGAAGATGGGCAGCATTGCGTTCCTCATAGTGAGATTTACTCCCATAATTTTGACGTTCTCGCCACAGTTGGGCAGGTCTGTGATTGCCGTGGCATTGATATGATTTTTTACTAGAATTGAAATGCCTCTGGTGTTACATTGTGCCATAGGGCAGTGGAAACCTTGATACCCTGGGATATTGATATTTCTGCCAGTCCTGGTGAGTGTTTCTTGAAGTAGAACAATATCAATGCTGTCCTTGAGAAGCACTGCTCTGAGTGTTTGTGCTTTGTTTTTGAATCCTTGAATATTCCATTGTATAATTTTGAGATTGTCCATTTTTCCGTTATAGTGGAACCATTGTGTCCATGGTTTTTACAGTACTGGTTTTCCCGACGGCTTGTGTCTTCATGGCTGGAGTGGAGACTTTTTTCTTGGTCGGTGAGGAAACTCTTGGTTGGGTTGAAGCGACTTTGCTACATCCAGCTAATGGGGCATTTGATGATGTTGGGATCATCATTTCTGCTTGGGAGGTCTTGGAGGCCACGGCAATATGTTCGTTTTGCTGCCTTGATCTATTCTGTTGCTGTTTCTTTGTGGAATAGTCCTTCTTTGTTTCCTCCAGTTGTTGGAGGCCCTGTCCTTGCCCAGACTAGAAGGATTTGGTGCGTTAGACTGTTGCTGATCTTCATTTATTCGGACTTGACGAGGAGTGTACCACTGGCTTTTTACCGAGGGTCTGGTCGATTGTGGTCTAGAAGTTGTTACTTTGGGTTGCTCTCTGTATGCTGGTTGCTGGGTTGATCCGAAAGCTAGTATTCTTTTTACTCTTTCTGGACATCGTTTGTTCCAGGCGTGATGTGTATCCCCGCAGTTTGGGCATTTTGCTTTAGTTTGTTTGCCTTCTTTGTGCAGATTCTTGCATATGTCGGTATTGTGGAGCTCGCTACATACTCCACGGTGCTTCGTTGAGGGTTGGGTCGTCTTCAGCAATTTTCCTTGCTCTTGCTACTAGATCACTGTGTCCTTCTGACGTTAATAATTCAAGAAGGATGGTTAGGAAAGTCATATCCTGGGGAGACATGGTTACACTGTACTAAAAGAGTAACTGAGGGAGTGACTGTAACTGTGTACTGTTACACTCAGCAACACTGTCCGACACTGTACAACTTCCATATTGCTATGATTATATAACAACACTCTAGAGCTCTGGCTAACTCCCATAATTTCGGAGTTAAACCTCCGAAATTCCCTCACTGCGACTCTCCCTCTCACTGCGACTGTCTGTGCCTGACTGTTTGCGCCTGACTGTTTGCGCCTGTATTGTTGCATTGCAGTGGTCTAAGGCCTTTCCTTGGGAGTACCCCCAACCATACCTTCGAATCCTCCTCATGGTTTTTACTGATTTTCTCAGTGTAGGTGAAGCAGTGGTAGTAGTGAACGGGCTCACCATAGCTTGTGCTGCTTGAAACTCTTTGCTTCCGATTAGCTGAATGTAAAAGGAACAATCAAGTAGTAGTAGTAGTAGTAGTAGTAGTAGAAGTAGTATTATAGTAGTAGCAGAAGAAGTAGTAGTAGTAGTGGTAGTAGTAATATATACCATAGATTCCTAACAGTAGCAAAGGTAATATTGGAGTCAGTAATATTATTTTAGACAGAACTTTGGAAAACATTACTAGTTTCTCCTCTGAATCACTGTATATCGTTAAGATTTTTAATCGCATCTCCTGAATATTGTCTAATTACCTGCATGAGTTGCAAATTATGTTTGCAGCAGTTGTTGCAAGTGATTACGAGTTGTTAAGGTAATAACACTTAATCACTTTCGGAGGTTGGAGGGGGGGCGGGGGGGAATTATTCGTTAATTGCCAAAATTACTTGGATCCGATAATATACTTTTGACCCCAATATCAACTTTTTTTTATTAAGCGTTGCTGTTGGGCTCCAATGCTGTGCTCTGGAGTTCTCAGGTAAAATTAGCGGTGATCACCAGGGCCAATATTCCAATAGTCAATAATCAGGTATTCGTCGAGGTCAAAAGGTTCCTAAAATGATACTTTTTCGAATACTAATTGGAGGAAAAGTTTCGTATTCAAATACAGTGAAAACGTACAGTACCTCCAAGCTGTCCAGGTACTGTGCGGGAAGGAAGGAAGGGAATTATTAGGAGAAAACGCCAAGCCATTACGACTCTATAGCACTGGGAAAGGGTCTGGGTGAGGATTTGGGATGGGACGGGGGGGGGGGGAGAGAAGAATGGTGCCCAACCACTTGGACAGTCGGGGATTGAACGCCGTCCTGCATGAAGCGAGACCGTAGCTCTACCGTCCACCTCAAGTGCCTCAAGTGGTTGGGCGATGCGCTGTCGGAGTTGTGGGAATTCAATATTTCTTGTTATTTGTAAATATGTTGACTGATGAACATGGTGGACGTTCGACAGCTCTGGTGTTCAATCTTTTCTGTAAATAGAAAATAGAAGTTTGTTAAATAGAAATTTGTAAGTAATTCAGTTAGTGTTTCACTCAAATTTTTCATTACATTAATTCAGTTTGGTTCACTCGACGCCGTAAAGTTCATCAGTCTGGTGAACGTCGTCAAGGTCTAGGAGGTGCCTAAGATTAGGTACATATCTTGACGGTAGGATCCGGGAGAATACTTGCTTGATTTTGAACACACCTAGACAATATTCCTGAGTATTAATTCCTTGATTTGGTGCACACGTAGGAGCCGGGAATATTTTTGTTGGGGTTGAGCCAACGAGAGAATTTTTTGATACTAAGACACTGGGCGGATTAATGGCGCTAAGCGGATAAAGAACTTGTGACTCTTCTCTACCAAAGTTCGAAAATTATGCAAGTTTTCTTCCGCTAAGAAACTTCCTCCGTTCAAAGCGCAATTAGCGAATTTCTTGTGCCTGCGTTGTTGTTCACTTTCACGAAGTGTTATCCCAAACTTTACTAATTTTTTTGCCATCACTGAGAGAAAATAAAGACTTCTGTTTGCATAGAACACCTGAGATAGAATATACAGGATGGGGCTCCAGCTCCGTTATTGTGGCATATACATCAGTGCAGACTTTCGTTGGTACTTAAGGAACTGCAGAAGGCCTATTGGCACATATTTCTTGATGCTTCTATATTGGAGCGGACTCTTGAAGTGGGTAGAATATAGTTGTGCATTAATTGGCTGTTGATTGCTGGTGTTGACTTCTTGATGTGTAGTGCCTCGCAGATGTCAAGCCGCCTGCTGTCGCTGTATCTATCGATGATGTCTGCGTTGTTTGCTAAGATTTCTCTGGTGATGGTTTGTTTCTGGGAAGAGATTATATGTTCCTTAATAGAGCCCTGTTGCTTATGCATCGTTAAACGCCTGGAAAGAGATGTTGTTGTCTTGCCTATATACTGAGTTCTTTGAGGCTTACAGTCCCCAAGAGGGCATTTAAAGGCATAGACGACGTTGGTCTCTTTAGAGCGTTCTGCTCTGTGTCTGGAGAGTTTCTCATGAGTAGGCTGGCCGTTTTCTTGGTTTTATAGTAAATCGTCAGTTGTATCTTCTGATTTTTGTTTGAAAGTTGAAAGTTTGTTTTCACCTCATCCAAAACTATTGTATTACATCACCTCACCCAAATGCAGGTTAAAAGAGCCAATGCTGTTCAGTTATAGTTGTGTATATATATATATATATATATATATATATATATATAATATATATATATATATATATATATATATATAATTAGTTTGGCCGGCCTTTTTGGGCATTTTTTTCGGGGGGAGGTATTTTGGTTAACATTTAAATGTATTTCTCCTCACATTTCTTTTATGAATATATCTATTATTTAATCATTAAAATTTAAAAAGTAAATTTAAATCTTTCAGGAAATTCTGTTTATTTGCAAGAGGGTGATTGGNATGGGGTCACGATACAATAAGACAAGCAATTACAGAACAGTTAAATACTAAATCTGCTGTAAATATAAAGTAATTATAGCAAAAACACAACAATAAATGCAAATACACATATAATAGAAACAATTAGAAGTAAAATAAAGATCACTGTTGATTGCCAAGAAAGAAACAGAAGTTAGGTAAGAAAAGAAAAGAATCATATTGACAAGAATTGTGTATAATAAGAATAATGAGAATAATATGAATCATAAAGTAAAAAACCTTAATGATAAGTAGCTTTAAATAGCTTAATTATTATCTTATAATTAGTATGAACTTAACAAAACAAAAATGAAGTCAATTAAATAATTCAAATAAATGACTAATATAAATCAAATTACAATTAACTTTAAAGATAATAGGGTAAGATAATATATATATATATATATATATATATATATATATATATATATATATATATATATATATATATATATATATATATATATATATTATATATATATGAGTAAGATTTTACTACGATACTGAGGTAGATGCTTACATACGTACCTGGAGACTTACTGATTAGTTAGGAACTTTCATGGATGAGTGAGCATTATTTAACCAGTAGAGCGAAAGACAGCACTTTAGACAAGGTTTGATTAGGCTCAGTCACTCGTGAGTTATTTTCTATATTGGCATTGGAAAGATTCTGGTTTTCAAATATACCACAGTAATTAAAGAAGGCCAGTAGTTGTTGGTCACACTTTATTTCATATCTTTTTCCTGTTCTTTCCTTCTTTACACTGGTCATTCCATTCCTAGTGTAGCATTGTTTGATAACACCTAGGTTTTGTTTGCGAATTTGACGCAGCCTGTAGAGGAGGGATCCACGCTGCTTGGTAAGGCACTCGTTTATATAAAAGTTGTTTTCTTGCTCAGCATCTGTTTGCATGAAGTCATACCTAGCAGCGGGGTTTGCAAGTTTGATAAACATTCTTTTATTACTTCGGGACCTGCTTTATCTATCCTGACACCTGATTTGATATCAACGTTGACTTTGATCTTTGAATTAATTAGGTCGTGGGCTACAATACAGCAGTTCTCACCTTGTTGTTCATCTGGTAGATCAGCAAAGCTAATTATCAGGAAGTCGTGAAGTTGTTGTTGTTGTTGCTTTAAGTTGTGTTTGGAAGCCGGTGGGTGCATCTGGAAGAGATTTATTAGTTTTTAAGGCTTTTGAATGATGTCGCTTTGCCTTGGTTGGGTTTCCTCGGCCCTAATCTTGTGTCTTTGTTCCATTGTGTCATCTGTTACAGCTTGTAAACTGAGAAGTGCTTGATTGTTGTTCATCAAAGACTCGAGGAGGTGTCTATTGTTTGTTGTTGTTGGGAGAATGTGGCTTGGAGGGCCGCATTTGCTTCAGATTGCTGGAGCACTAGGTTGTGTAGTTTCTGGAGCCATGAATTGCTCCACAATGGTTTGAAGTTTGTACAGAGAGAGACAAAGATTGAGTGAATTCCACAGATTTAGTTTTGAATTGAGTCGTAGGCGGGGGTCAGGCAGAGAGGGAGGGAAGCGGGTGCTGTGTTTACCAACACTGGCGATGAGTCCAGTTTGCCAGTGTTTCACTTATTATTTTTTTTTTTTGAGATATATACAAGAGTTGTTACATTCTTGTACAGCCACTAGTACGCGTAGCGTTTCGGGCAGGTCCCTGGAATACGATCCCCGCCGCGAAGAATCGTTTTTTCATCCAAGTACACATTTTACTGTTGAGTTAAACAGAGGCTACAGTTAAGGAATTGCGCCCAGTAAATCCTCCCCGGCCAGGATACGAACCCATGACATAGCGCTCGCGGAACGCCAGGCGAGTGTCTTACCACTACACCCGGAGATTAGATCTCTTGGTGTCATGGCTAGTGAGCGTCCTTGTTGCTTTGTTTGGGCATGTTTACGGCGGTAGATTCTTTGTAATGTTTCTAGAGGTAGATACTTGGAGATTGGTAGTGGGGTTAGGCATATGGTTTACGTTTGGCAGCAAGGTCGACGATAGGGAGGCACAATGAAAATTGGTTAATTATGGTTGATTACTGTTGAAGTTCATTGTGAGTTAGAGCAATGTTAAGTCTCCATACACTTAACTCTTTCTGGGCAGCAGTTAGGGCCATGTAGTGTTGGGTGGAGACGAAATTAACCCGAATTTTCTGCTGCAGTACCAGTGCCACCCACTAGCGTTTCCCGCGTAGAATCTCGCATAGTTACACCTAGAAATAGGTGTAACAAAGGTCAGCACCATTTAGAATGTTCAGGGACATCAAAATAAAGTCTCAACCCCAAAGGTGGAAGGTACCATTCCCACCACAGTACAGTACTGCAAGGTGCGACAGAAAATCAGTGTCCTATCGATAAAGACCAAGAATACTGTGACTCTGCCTACTGCCCAACTTACCATCCAAAAAAGGGCTAGGGGTCCATACCCGTGGGTTGTTTGACTAGGGGTACCAGAGAACATTTGTCACTAAAAAGGTGGCAGATGATCTACAATTAAAGCCTGTAAGACAGGTGATATGAAATATTTCGGGGCTCCTAGCTGATACAGGACCTCAAGTCTACCAGGTGGTACAACCTTCAGTACGATTAGGCAGCTACGTCTGTCAAGTACAAGCCATTGTGGTGGACACAATTCCAATAGACCTACATGTACAAGGTCTGGGAGCTCCTGCCAAATTCCTGAGAAATAAAGGAAAAAAATTGGCAGATAAAATTAAGTCTGAACACCTTACTGACATCGGAATCCATGAAAGATGCAGACTACTACCACCAATTCATCTGAAGCCCTACCAAATATCACGGTATAAACATGCTAAATTCTGCAGGAGGCAAATTACTCACAGGTCCAGTATTAAGCCTGAGTAGACTTATGACAGTAGACAAACAATACTATTAGAAATCTAAATTTGTCAGCTGATTATACAACTCCAGTAGATTGAATCGACTTGAGAATGGTCCAGGACGGACCGAAACGTCGTCGTCCCTTCACCTTCTAGTGTGTGGTCTGGTCAACATACATTAGCCACGTTATTGTGACTCATCGCCTGCAACTCCAGTAGAATTATACTAAGGAGAATGCAGCTGACTATAACAACAGAAGTTGATCTCGATATTATAAGTTGAAGCTGAAGATGAGTTCACGAGGACTCTGGCAAATCAATGAACAGTAGCCTTAACAGTTTCAAGTCACTGCGACCAATGTCAGTGAACCCACTGCAGTCAATGACGAGACACAAAAGGAGGTAATTATTAGTAAAACCTCATCTAATAAATTATAATTATATTTTCCCCTGATGAAGCTGCCATATTTATGTTAATTATTGTGAGTGCCCTTTGGCAGGTGAAATTGAAGAGGAAGAAGAAGCAGATTTTCCTATACCTGGTACCCCAGTCACATATTGTTATACTAGTCTCACCCACAAGGATTATTTGGTGTGAACACGAATTCTATGTTAATAACTCACGAAATATGTAGTAATTAAATTCACGAAAATTCACGAATTCACGAAATTTGTTAGTAATTAAATATAACATCTGTATTGTAGTGGACCAGACCCACTACAATACAGATGTTATATTTAATTACTAACATATTCTGTCTTATACTGCCGTGAATGTGTACTAATAAAAAATTTATATTGTTAGACTATATATAAAACAATAATCACCTCGCCTCCCCGAGAATGAGGAGGAAAGTGTTTTATGGGAATTTTAAGACAAACAGTCCACTTTAAACATCATACAGTTTGCTATTGAAATAACTAACTTATGATATAAATTACTACATAAATTAATATAAACTAAATAAATATAATCCTATGAGATTTTCATACTAACCATACCTGTTCTCTAACCATATCAGTTTTCCTAACAGGTATGGTTAGATATGATGTGGTGTCTGGTATGGTTAGGTATAGTGTGGGGTCTGGTATGGTTAGGTATGATGGGGGCTCTGGTATGGCAATATATGATGTGAGGTCTGGTATACTTATGTAAGATGTGGGATCTTGTATGCTTAGGTATGATATGGGGTATGGTATAGTTAAGAGTGATGTGGTGTTTGGTATTCTCAGGAATGATGAGGGTTCAAAATATCGATGGTTGTTAAGGGTATAGTTTATTTAATAAACAAACTGCACCTGTCTAATCTGATATGGAGAAAATGAGGAAGGAATCTAAACAAAAAATCTCCATAAAATGCTGGCTACATTATTGTCGGAAATATATCTTCAAGCTAATCTTGAACTTGCCTTGCATGTCATTGTCTTGCATTTGTGTACATCTCCATGTTCATCCTAATTATCATGTCTTTCAAAGCCTCAATTATATCCGCACAAATATAAATTGTCACACGACACCCCCTCACGTTACGCTCGAGACAAAGCATAATAAAACAAGTGAGTGTTCTTGTCTAATATTTACCTCCGTCACTTCCCTCCCTCCCTCCCATGCGCTGTTCTGTTGACATTCTCGTTTTGGCGGGGAAATTGTTGGGGAATGTGTGTTGACTGGTTGTGTGTGCATGTTGGAGAGGTCGTTGATTCTGCTGGTGAACTTAGTGGCGATGCTAGTGTTGGTGATGCACGCGTAGGGGGTTCTGGTGGTGGTGCACGTATACGGGGTGCTGGAGGCAGTGGTGCACGCGTAGGGAGTTCTGGTGGTAGTGGTGCACGCGTAGGGGTTCTGGTGGTGGTGGTTGCACGCATAGATGGTGCTGGTGCTAGTGCTGCAAGCGAAGGGGGTGTTGGTGGTGGTGGTGCACGCATAGGGGGTGGTGGTGGTGCACGCATAAGGGATGCTGGTGGCGGTGGTGCACGAATAGGGGTGCTGGAGGTGTAACAAACTAGTTGTTGTAGAAATCACTTATTATAGATGAGGCATACATATTACAGGGAACCACGTGGTCTTACACTTAGAGTGGAGTCAGACGTGAATTTGTACCTGACTAGCTGTGGAAGGTCTTCCAAAAGGATTAAGGGAGTCTTGTGGATGCGGGGCGCGCCAGCTCCTCCTTGTATTTAAAGTTTCACTTTTGAGTAATTCATGCATTAAAGTAACTGTAATTAATAACCCTGTTGTCAAGTATGTAGAAACAACCTTTATTTGCTCTATTATGTGCTGGTTGGTGGAGGTTATTTCGCACTTGGAAGGGTTCAGGGTGAGGCCTAGACATGCTCCTTGCTCCTGAATTATTCTTATTCTTATTCTTATTCCTGAATTATTCTTATTCTTATTTTCAAAGACTATATTATATATATATATATATTATATATATATATATATATATATATATAATATATAATATATATAATATATATATATATATATATATATATATATATATATATATATATATATATATATATATATATTATTAAATGTGACCGAAAAGTAAGATTAATAATTTTAACACGAATTTTCTCAATATTTCTTATGTTTCTTTTCACTGTTGATGGTAATTGAAAAATCAATTCTCCAAAATTCATTTTTATTTCTAGTCTGGCGCGGCACTTGAACGCGTTTCGTAATAATTTATTACATTTTCAAAGACTTTTAGTTTACACACACACAACTATAACCTGCAAACACTAAACTGAGTTCTTCTTATGCTATGATTTAAAC